>CM021736.1:30834984-31213444 GCA_011075105.1 Heteronetta atricapilla | reverse complement strand
TGGACTGGGGTATCATGGCACTGTACTCATGCCAAGGAAACAGTCCAAAAATATCACAGAAAGCTTTTATGATTTCTCAAATATATTTTAGACCATTGAATATCAGATTTAGGATATGGTTAAGATTTCTGAAGAAAGTAATTCAGGAGTTCCACATGACAATTCGAACCTGGCAAGTTCATCTATAAAAGTCAGAGATACTCATGTTCCCAGTTCTGGTTAATTGTCCTCCAAAGTCTCTGTGATTGTATTGTATGTCATTGCTTACTGACTGTCAAATTGGAATTACTTTTTTCTTTCTTTCCTGAAGTTCAGAGAAAAGAGGATAAACATGAGAGATTTTCAAATATATAAAACATTACTGAAAGAAGAGATGATTCTCCCCAGGCACCGTGAATACAAGTAGTAGTTTTATAATGTGTGATGATGGAGTTCAGGGTAGGGTAAAAGGAAGGCTATAATAGCAGTGGAGCATGGGAATAGATTACCAGAGGTGGCTGTGGCATCTGTGATGGTTTCCAGGAACATGATGGTCAAATTTCTGCCAGGAAAGGCTTGCATAGTAGTCAGTTCTGCCTCATGAAGAAAGTTCTGGTCCATCAGCCTTCAGTTTAAATTAAAAAAAAAAAAAAAAAAAAAAAAAAAAAAAAAATGAAGTCAACATGGCTCCCATTTTAGGCACCAAAGTCAAAATACTTCACAGGAGATTCAGTGCTGCCAAGTGGACCAGCACTGGAATCTCTGGTAGCTCCAGTCATTGCTGCAGCAGCACCATGTTTGAAGACCTGTGTAAAATGACCCAGACACCTCTTGGCTTCCCCCCAACTTTGATAGCACCAGGGTTCTGTATCCTATCTGAATCTGGCATGGTTTGTCTGGGATGTCTAACACCTGCTAGGATATGATGTTTGCAAAAATGATGCCACTTTTGTGAATAGAAAGAGCAATTGCTGAAGGAAAGTACAATCTGTGCTACAACAGCAGCAGTAGCCTGGGGAATATCACCATTTGTATCATATTGCAATCACCATCAGATGAATAATATTTCTAATCCTAAAACACAAGTGCAATTATCAAAATCACAGTCTTAAGAAATTATAAAAATTATTCTTCTGTGGGTTTTCCATAAATATTGAGAAGCTAAATGGTAAATAATTTTACATCACTTTTGTGTGTTTGTGTGTGATTGTGTCATTTCTCATATCTACAGCTAAAACTGTTAGTTATTGAATTTGTCATTAAAAACAAAAGATATATCAGAGGGATTTTAAATCAAGAGATTTATTGTCTCTTTTTTTTTTTTTTTGAAATAAAATTGGTAATAGTACATCCTGACATCTTACAGTAGTGGGTAAATTGATTAAACTAGGACCAGAATTTTCAAAGGTGATTACAGACCCTGAGCATCTCTCATTAGGGAAATCACATCTATTTTTTTTAAAGAATATCATGCTGCTTCATATCTACAGTGAATATTTAAAAGTGAGACATATGAATACCAGTTACTTAAGAATTATATCATGACATACACACCTCGGGGGGCAAGCATGGCTTGCAAATCCACATCTCATTTTCAAGGAATGATCCCATATAAATCCAGTTAAATCTAGGAAGCTAAACTTTGCTCTAGCTGTTTCAAAATATGTCTGAAGATACAGCAGATGAAAAGGGAAGCAGCACTGAGGGGATTAAGTTTTTCATACACAGGAAAAAAAAAAATATCAAAAACAGATGAACTAAACAGAGACTAAAATAAACTTGAAAAGTAAAACATTCTGAAATTTCTATTCTTTTCCAAAACTGATTCATCAGGACTGTTGGAATGGCTATCCTGTCATCTGCTGAGTTAGGAGAAAGAGCTACCTTCACAAGAAGCCTATGTATTTGATCTGGGTCATTAGTGACAGGGCATGGACATCTGAAATTACTTATGCTGTTTGCTATCCTCACATTTCTTGCTATAAGAGATCAATACAGGAAAATCATAAGGAATGCCAGATTATGCAGCAAATACCACGACAGATTTTTAACTTCAGTTGTTGCCAGTTCATCCCTTTGAGTCCTTGCTAAATAAAATATCATACAGTGACATTAGATTTGAGGATGTAAGTTATGCTCTTGTTTTGAAAGAGATTAAAAACAATAGAAAATGGCAGACCCCTTGGAACCATGGAACTTCCTTTGCAAAAATATGCATTTTATGCTTTTGATTTCTGCTCAGTTACTGACATCTCTTCCTCCTACCTTCTCCTGAAGTTTCCCAGATGAACTGACAGATTCCTTTACTTTTCTATCCTAAAATGATGCAAGATGTTTTATGCTTTGTTAAACAAATAGCTCCTCAATGCCAGAGATGGTTATATTTTATCAAGAGCAGTAGTAATTGGTACACAGTATGCACAGACAAAATCCTTACACTTATTTTCTTAAGTACGTTGGAAACATCTGGGAGTGGATTTGATGTATAAATGTAGACATAACACATTTTACTTGCTTATCAATTTATAGACTACGCTTTCAGCTTGTTTTCAGACTAGCCTCTAAGAATGATTTTTAATTATCAGCAAACTACATTCATAAATGAAAAAGATAATCCAAAAGTGTTTTTGTGCAGTCTTTGAATTAAGCATACCTAGGCAACAGCTTGCATAAATAAGAAAATAATAATAATAATTTAAAAAAAGGTAGCATGACATTTGCACCTCAGGTAAAGCAACATGCAGAGTATTTTTGGATCTTACTGAATCCATACAGTGAAAAATCCTTCTTGATCTCAGAAACAGTAATTTAGTTAAAATTTCAGAATTTTCAAAATGTGGCTGTTTCTTTATGATATTTAACCTCAGCTACCCACATTCAAAGAGCAATTATTAAATAAACAACATTAACCACAACAACAAAAAAACACCTTCAGTAATGCTTCGCAAACTAAGGTCCTGGAGGTTTAATTTATTTTTTTTCTGAGACCAGTTGTTCACGGTAAATACAAATAGTATGGATTATTAGAACACAGGAGAACAGTCATGGGGTAAAACAACCAGCTAAGAGAGATTTGCAGTCTCTGAACTTTAACAACAAATATTTAGTTGATAAGCACTCCTGATTAATTACATTTGAGTACTCTACCAGTCTATAAAGAAAAACCGTGCTCTCAGAGGAAAAAACAAAACAAAACAAAAAAAACACTACTTAAAACTGTCTTTGCCTGTGCAAAGCCTTACAAGAATCTTTGACTGATATATATACAAGTGACTGTAGTCACTAAGTCAAGGATGTAGAAAGAGGAGTCAGCCTACACAGAACAGAGAAGTTGAGTCCTAAGCTTGCTCCAGGTACCACCAGTGCAGCTGGAGAAGCAAAACAGCAAATGATGTCCACATATTTTCTAGGAAGAGGAGAGAGTCAATAAGGACTATCTGATTGACAGTAATTATCTAATGGAAAACCTGTCTGACAAAGAGGGGCAAGATTGTCTTTGCCAACATGGTTGCTAAACAAAACAGGAGTGCCCTAAAAACTAGGTTCACTTAGGGATGGAGAATAGAGCTTCAAGGGAAATGAAGCAGCATGGGCTGAGAGGAAATTTGTGTGGGACAGCTATTAGGGAGAAAGGATGAAGATATGGACTGACAGAAACCTACTGAACTTCAAAGGCAAATGCAAGTTCTGCACCTGGGACAGAATAACCCCATATGACAAGGCAGGCTAGGGGCTGGCTAACTGGAAAGCATCTTTGCACAAAAGGACCTAGCATTCCTGATGGACAAGCTGAAAGCAAGTCACCAACATTCCTGTGCAGGGGGGGGTTAAGGTATATCACACTGTGGGTTTTTTTTGTTTGTTTGTTTTTACCCACTGTTCAACACTTGTGAAACTAGAACTGGAGAAGTATGCAGCCTTGGGATCCTCAGTAGGAGGAGGACATTGATATATTAGAGTCCAGCAGAGGCCACCACAGTGATCATGGGCTGGACAACACGGTGGGTGAGAAAGAGTATTTAATTGTTGTCTGTGGCTTCTAATTGGATGACTATAAGGAAGTAAAGGTTGCCCGTACTCAGAGGTTACACTAAAATGACTGCAGTCAATGACACATGTGGAAGCAAGTGAAATTGCTTCAGGCATTTAGAAGAAAAAAAAAAAAGAAAAAAAAAAAGAAAAAAAAAAACCCACAGTGTGAGTGGTTTAGCTTTGGAATGGAGCCCAGAGAGGCTGAGAAATCTCCAACCTTTGAAAAACAAAGCTTGGCTGGATGGTGATCTGAGCTACCAGATAAAACACTGAAAGTGGATTTACCTTCACAGCTAGCTCTGTCCTGAGCAGACAGGACTGAGACAGATGTGCTCTGGATGTCCATTTCAACCTAAGTTTTTCTATAATTCCATATTACAGATCTGTAATTGTTGCACTGAAACTGAAGGATGTGCCTATGGTGGAATAAAGATAATCAGACACTGGGAATAAAATTCCCATAAATATTCACACCTTTTTTTTTATAAAAAAAGCTGAAGTGCTACATGCATTAAACAACTCATTTTATGCTATAGATTTGTACGTTATTTAATATCACAAGTTATTTTTAGAGAAAACTTCTATCAAAATCCTTTCTGCCCATGACAGAGATGTCTGTTCTGTCCAAGAACCGATGAAAGCATCTGAGAAGGAAGGACTGCTGTGAAAAAGACTAAGCAGAGCTGCAAACAATATATGAATGTTCTGGACCTTGCCCTGAATTCAGAGAACATGATTTGGGTTGCATAAATGGAACTCACCTCCACCGGATGAGACAAAGGATTTTTCTGTAAATAGAAGCGGAAGTAAATTTTGAAAGCACTATTGCTGATTTACCTCTACTGCTGCCCATGACAGTGGGAGGGACATAAACAGGGTAGCAGAGCTCAAATGAATATCACTTTTGAAAATCCCATCTTAAGGTGAGGAATAGAAATGTGAAGAAGTATGGGAGGTCATAACACACGTCATAAAAAGGTCATCATATACATCAAATAAATATTGCTAAGCGCACCTGAATCTTTTTCTTACTTTGTATCAGAGTAAGGCTTACATCATAGTAAGGCTTCTGAATCTTACAGAGAAAGGGGTCATCTCACCTTGTTCTTTTGGAAAACTGTAACATTAACATTTAATCCAGTGTGTTTTTATAAGTAAAATTCATGCAGTAGAGTATTTGCAGAAATACCATAATGAAAAGATACAAAAAGTCATTAATACTAATGAATAAAAATATTCAGACATTATTTTACATTGCAGCAGTGTACTTTTTGTGGACTTTTACCTTCTTCAATTTTATTAATAATTACTTCACTAGGCATGCCAGATTTGTAGAGTGTCTCTGAAATAAGTAATATTACCTTCTCCCAGAAAAGTTTCCTACCAGAAAATCTAGACTTTTCCCTTAAAACCTGCTTTAAGCAGGCTGGCCAGTTCCAGGTAATAACATCTCTCCATGAATCACACAATGATGGAGAAGGCAACCAGAGTACCTCTGTGAAAAATAACAGACAAGTTGGACAAAAAAAAATGAAAAAAAAAAAAAGGAAAAAGAAAAGGAGAAAAGGAGGGTTCATGTTCCTTCTTCCTCTCTGTAACTAACTCTAGGTTATTCACTAGAGGTTAATTTTGGCAAATAAATTAATCCCCAGTACTCTTCTTGCCCATGACTAATATACCACTCTAACCTAAGGCAGAACAATTTGTTTGATCATTCATGCAATTTCATAGAATGGTTTGGGTTGGAAGGGACCTTAAAGACCACCCAGTTCCAACCCCCTGCCATGGCAGGGACACCTTCCACCAGCCCAGGCTGCCCAAAGCCCCGTCCAGCCTGGCCTTGGGCACTGCCAGGGGTGGGGCAGCCACAGCTTCTCTGGGCAGCCTGGGCCAGGGCCTCGCCACTCTCAGTATAAAGAATTTCTTAATGCCTAATCTAAGTCTACTCTCTCTAAATTTAAAGCCATTACCTAGCACTACACTCCCTAACAAAGGGAGTCCCTTGTCAACTTTTCTGTAGCCCTTTTAATTACTGGAAGTCTGCAACGAGATCTCCCTGGAGCTTCCCCTCTCCAGGCTGAACCACCCCAACTCTCAGCCTGGCTTCAGAGAGGTTCTCCAGCCCTCTGATCATCTTCATGAACATGGGCAAGTCCACATGAACACTACCAAGAAAGAACTATAACTGAGCTTTTCGTGTAAATGAGACTCTGCTGTCATATTCATTTCCTGATTTATATAACCATAAGACAGGAAATATGCAGAAACACCACCTTCCTAATCAAAGGCTTTAAAAAGAAGCACTGTTTCCAGAAGCCAATACTCAGATACACCCCAGTGACTCTGATGTTTCACTGACGATCTGAGATGCTGGCAGAGTCAGTAAAATTCTTAAACACATTGACCTCTCAGTACTTTGAAGTTCTTTCTGGTAGTCCAGGTGCTAGTTTTAGCTTTAGTATTGCTATATTTCAACAACTTCAGATTTTTAGGCTTCTAATATTTTAAGAAGGAGTAATATGAAATTATTTAGCACCAGGCTTTGAGCTTCTTTGAGAGTTTCATATATGCAAAATATTTTTCCCTACCATCAAGTGAATTCCAGATTAGTATAAAATTACTACCAAAAAGAAGGTAGGGAATTCAGAAGAGAGATCTGGAACAGTCAGGCACAGACATTACACCTCCTAATGGAAACACAGGCTACAGCAATTTCTGCATGTACTCCCATAATCCTGTCTGTGCCTGAACAGCTGCCTCTCTTTGCTTTCTGATTAGACAGGGCCTACCTGAACTTCTCCCAAAAGTTTGTTGCTTGTAAGTCATTCATTATTATAAAAGTGATGGTCTTATAAACACATGCTTGAGGCTCTGGTGCAGTAAAAACTTCTACTGCTGAAGCTGAAACATTTATAACCCACCCAATTTTCTGCTTAATACTTCGTTTGCTTTCAAATGCATCCGACAAAACAAGGACAAAAAAACATTAACTCTAGAAAAGTTGAGAAGACCAACATTAATTTTTATCTATTTGCAAAACAATTGTTAGCGCTTCCTAACATGGTTCTAGCTAACATTGTCATTATTCATGATACTGATGATTTGCTTATACCTACATTTCCACTTATTGTCATTTTTATGTTCTATATTACTATTGCAGCTCAATAATATACCTAGCTTCTAAAAGCATCGTAAGATAAATATATAAATTAGATTAGTATATCTGTATTCCCAAAGTTTACTTTGCATGTATCTAGCAAAGTGCTTAGGCCTAGATTTTTCCATGTATGCCTTTCTAAAGAGCTCAAAAATTACAAAATAGTCAAGAAAAACAATTCTAGAATTTTGGCTTTTCAGTTAATTTATTTAAACAGTGGGATGTGTGGAAAATTTTTACATTTTTATATTGTACCCTGATGGATTTAACACCATGGTGAGGAGGATAAAAAAGCCAGAAAGATAACAAATCAGGATATTACGTTCTATAAGGCTTCAAAGGGATGGTTTCTCAAAACAGGCTTTTAGCAAAAGTCTAACCTTTCAAAATTTTACATTCAAGAAAAAAAAGGAAGTTACCAAAATCTAATTAGGAAATATATAACCTGATTTCTGTGAAGAACAAAATGGAACAATGTCACAAGGGAAAGAACCTCCAGAGATGTATTTTAAACAGCTTCTCTCAGAAATATTAAAAAGGAAAAAGTTAAAATTACAGCTGAATAATATGTTCCTAGTGAAACTAAAAGACCAGGCAAGGTTGAAAAAAGTTAGAAAGGCCTACACATCTGACAAGTACTAATTTTCAGGACCAGGTTTTATTTACTGGTAAAAAAAAAAAAAAAAAAAAAAAAAAAAAAAAAAAAAAAGCTATTTTCTGTTCAAAAGTATAACTATGGGCAGCTCTACTGATGCCAATATCTTCCTCAGATTTTCTCACCATTATCAGTAAGAGCAGAATAAGTAAAATGGAAGAATTTTCCCTGCAAGTCAATTTCTTGTCAATGATTTATCCATTTTAGACATCTGTATTTGTCAATATTAAGTTTAATAACACTTACAGAGTGATAGGGATGCAGTCCTCTTATTTTTTTCCCCCAATATTTACATTAAAAAAAATAAAGGCTTGGAATGGTTTTCAGCTTTTTTTTTTTTCCCCCAAAAAAATGTTTTTCTTTCTCAAAAATACCATTTAGACACACTTACGAAACAAGCATTTAGGAAAAAAAAAAAAAAAAATCCATACGACAGATATTCTGGTGTTCTCAACTGACATGAAACTTTTATTGTGTCTCTTATGTGACTGTTTTCAGATTTGCCTTTGCTAATGATGGTGTTCCTGCTGAGGCTTGAACTGGGGCAAAACTGCTCTTCCAGCTTTTCACCAAGGACGGGGACCTCGCTACAATCTAAAAGCAAGTTGACTGTCAACCATGACACACACTTCCAAAGGGGTTGTATCTTCTGTAGACTTAGCTCCCCACATCTTTTTTCCAGATCTCAGTGAGGGTACCAGGAAATTAAGACAGAATGAATTTACAGAATGGCATGTAGTTTACCCCCTCTTCATCACACCCTCCAATGCAGAGGATATTGATAAAGCCAAATCTGTTTCCCTCCATCCTAAGTAGTGGGGGCATAACCCAGAGCATTTAATCCATGCCAAACCTGTAGAATGGGAAAGCTTGAGTGAAGGTGTACAAATCACCATAAAAGATATGCTCTGAAATGAAAATCCTTGTGAGTACATGAAATTTAAAGTAACTTGGAGGGTTACGATCTGATTATTTTTCCTCAGTAAATGCTTGAAGCAAAGTTAATTGGCCTGTCTAAATAATTTGGCAATACCACTTTGTAATGTTCAGAAATGTAAAGGCAAATATTTACTAGAGAGATTGTATTTACCCAATAGATGCTTAATATTTACTGGTGCACTCAGAAATCCTCAGGAAAGCCAGTCAACTGCTAATCTTTGACATTCTAAAAAGAATAATTCCTGGGAAAACTAAAACAAACATTTTATTTCGAAAGGACAGACAAAACATGGCGTAAACAGAGGGCAGAAAGTTAGAACAATAAAATAACAGCAGAATCATTAAGTCCTGCTTAAGCAGGCATGGGAGATGCCAGGCACCCTGCAGAGTCACACCCTCAGTGGTCATCAGACTTCACCCAAGTATTTTGGGTCAAGTTTTTATTTTATTACAGTCCTGCATTTTCAGGTCAACCACAATAGATTGCAAAAGTCATGCTCTAGGCCTCAAACTCCCTGACAGCCTATAGGAACAATGTTTACAAAATATTAAAATCAACCGTTTTGATTTCTATTTATATTGCTTTCCTTTAGGAAGAAAATTTAGCAAATGCACACAAGATAATCTTTTGGCCTACTGACCAAATACAATCAGCCCATTTGTAATTAAAAGGTATACAAAAGGTATACTAAACTCTTTTTTTTTTAAAAAACTTATCTTGAAATACTTATTCAATAAACTAATGCAAAAAAAAAAAAAAAAAAAAAAAAAAAAGAGTAGTAATATTTTGTTCGGAGCCTTTGTCTGAATTTTAAAATAGATCATACTTAAATATATCTAAACAAGGTGATAAGCCACAGCATTTTTCCAATCCCTGTTTTCATTGGTTTCTAATATCTTGGGTGCTAGTTCTGTATTCTTTTCATGAATATGTCTGTGTTTGTGGATCTGAAACAGAGATATTTCACTATGAGAATTGCAGCGATTTATCTTTCTTTCTTCTGTGACAAGAGGAGGAAAGAAAAAGAGCCTTACAATTCTTCTTGAGAAAACAATTTTGCTTGTGCCTCCAACAATCAGTTAAAGTTGTCTTTTATGCTTCTAATTTACATTTCACCTTAACAATGGAGGGTTTGTTTTGCATAAGCATACAGAGAGCTCTTCTGAAACACTGAGTAAAGAAAGCCTGGATAGGGAATGGCCTTTACCTTATTAATGCTGCATGTTGCATTCTGCATGCATGCCAGTATGATGTGGTTGCCTTCTTCTCACTTTAATAGCCACTTAAGCACACACACAAAAAATCAAAAATGTAGAAAGTGATTTTTTTTTTTTTTACAGCCTTCAGTAATTTTTTCATGAGCTGCACAGTAACTCATTGATCAATGTTTTATAGCACTGAGTAGCCCAACATATGTATTTTTAATGATTTAGAAAGTGCTCATAAACTCATATCCCCATCCTGTAATAGGTGGCAAATGCATGCAAAAGGAAGCAGAATCCATTATTTCAAAGGATAGTAAGACAGAAGTTCGATGAGAAGCATCCATCTTGGCACTGTCAGCAGTAAAGTCAGAATCATTGTCTTCTAATTCAAACTGGTTTTATTATTGCATAAGATATAGTTAAACAGAATCCTAACAAATCAGACACCCACAGGAACTTAATTCATCGGTTACCAAATTTGTTTGGAGGTCTTGGGCATACGTAACCAAGTTGCTGAGATTTAACAAGTCCCATATGCTGGGTGAGCTGTGACAATTGTCCAAAAGCAGAAGCAGGATGAGCCCAGACACTTGTCACAGGCTACAGAAATCTCCCACCTACACCGTTAATGCATTTCAAATGATGAAAGCCGCAGTAACTTGACAAATTAACTGAGTCAGTCTAAGCATATACTTTTTGCATCAGAGTTTGTCCTGCAGTTCTGGCTACAGTATAATCACCGCTGATGAGGGTTATTACTAATACAATGCAGCAGCAGCAAGAGTCATTTTCCCAAATACGTTCAAGGCTTTGCATGTGGCTTTCACACTTGTCTCTGGCTGAGCTCAGTGGTTGCGCCTGGAGGTTCCATCAATGATTAAAGCTGTGTAAAACTGCTTTGTGCTTTGGATATACCAGCTAGAAATATATATATATATACACGTGTATATATATATATATATACACACACACACACACACACACCTCTTTAAGATGCTACCAACTATCTGAGGCCTTGCAGAGGAAATAGGTATTTTTATTGAAGAATAAATAATGAGTTTCCTGTGCATTTCAGGGATTTAACTTAGCTACTTTTACAAGTCTTGTTCTGAAGCAATGAGTAAATTAAGAAACTAACCAAAAAATAAATCACTTTTTTTTTTTTTTTTCTGTGAAGAAAATGATGTATATCTGACCTCACTAACATGGCATGCGAGCCTCTCCCAATATTTCATTACTTATTTCTTCACAGTGCTCCTACAACCAGGCTCATGAAACTAAGCAACATGTAAGGGGAGAACTGAGATACAGGATACATTTATGTGGTTTATTTTCAGGCAGGTATGAACTTTCTCATCTGTGCTCACAAACTTTGGAAACCAGTGTGAGTTAACAAGACAGTAAGATCAGGCTAGCAGGTGATGTTAGCTCAGGCTTAGTATTGCAAAGGCAGAAATGCAGCTTCGTACCACAGCTTACTCATGTCTGCTGGTAGCTCAGGTAAAACAAAGCTCATGTTTGCCTGCACTGTAATATGCAGAAACTTCAAAGCTTAACCTCACAGGGGGATTGCAGCCTTTACTTCACCAAGTACTGCAAACCCTATTTTTTAGTATCTGCAGCAGAGAGAAATTAGATGCTTTGACTTCAATTCACAGTGCCCCATCAAAACGTAGGTACTAGGGATAGCAGTGCTAACACCGTGAGCAGGGATTTACCTAAGTCTCAGCCTCATGTGCACCTGAGATAGGAAACTCAAGACACAAGGAGTGCTTCTCTCACCAGAGATGGTTACAACCAATGTTATGACACCATACTTTTTTCCCCCAACACTGTATGAATAAAAGGTTAAAGTTTTTAGATAGGAAGCTGTAGGAGTTTCCTTTAGTCTGGTCTGGGAAACATTCTTGTGTAACTGTATACCTTGGATCTGTTGGATTATAAATCTATGATACGTTTCCACTGTTAAAAGAATGGCTTTTCAAAGCCTTAGGTTAAACCCCTCCAAGAACCTTTCTCAGCTACATCACTATTAGATTTTCCCTCCTCCAGGCTGTCCCAAGAATGACACCTCAAGCAGAGCATTACAGATGCACAGACTGCACTTTCTCTCCTGTGCCCAGCAGATTTTATCATCATTTTTTTTCCCCAACCTGTTACTTATTTCTGCCTCCTGAATTGTACATGGGAAGATTCAGGAACCTATTGAATGACTCAGACTAGTGGAATACAAGTCACACGGGAGGGTAAAGGGGTGGAAAAATGACCCCTCTGTTTTCATTTGTTCACCTCCGGCTTACTTTGGGTCCTGAGGCAAAGGAGCAGATGCTCTTTGCTGACTCATTTCTTCCCTTTGCCAAACAGCTGGGATAAAGGAGAGGCAAATTACATCTCTCCTCAGTAACAGGTAGAGGAATAGGAAAATTCTTCCATGACTTCCCTTGACTCCCGGACTCAGACCTGGATCTTATCTCCCAAACTACCATTAGAAAATGATTTAGTGGTAACAACCTTGTCTACTCTGTTGATTATATTCGCTGCTTCATTTTCCACAAGAAAACAGAGCATCCAGACATTTGGCTGAACTCATATTACGGTTTCACAGAAAAGAAGCTTGCAGACATTTACAGATAAGTGGAAAAAATAAGATCTATTTTTGAGGCATTTTTGAAGGTGCTTAAAGGAGCCATTAATGCATCCCTGGCTGATATAATGGGTCACAGTATGAAAGAGCAAATTAGTACTACATCAAGAGGAAAGAGAAAAAAAAAAAGAAAGAAAAAAAAGAAAACACTTTCTACTTAGATTAATCCATTTTTACATAACGTTTGCCTAAAAAAAACTATAAAATCCCTTGGAAAAATTTGCACTTTGTTTAGACATACCAAGTTATTAGCTACTTTATTAGTCAATACAGAAGAAGGGGCTGTAGGAAATATCTTTTGTTACTTAGGAGATAATACAATGGAAAAACAAATCAAATTTGTTAAGATGGTTTTCTAATAACTCATGCATTTTCCCCACTTAGTTTGCATCATTTTATATTTTTCCTTCCATTCCTCAGGTATTATAATATAAATAACAATTTAGTGTCCTCTGTAAGTCCAGCAAAATTTTACACATCTTTTTTTTCCTCAAAATCAGTTAAGAGAATACAGCTCAGTGTGTGTGTCATTCAAGGCAGCCAATAAGAGATTATTTATTATTGGATTAAAATGCAGGAAAGCTCAGCCTGCTTCTTAGCTAAAAGCAAGCAACGCTTTGAAGATCTTACAGTCCCAGCAAACAAATGGTTGAACACATTTACAGACAAAGAAGAGGAATACAGAAGCACTTCAAGGTTAAAAGAGAGGTCTAAAATAATCTCCATGCAGCTCACTCCAGGGCTCCTGTGCATTCTGCCTTGTCCAGGATCTTCCTCAGCAGTCCATTTCCCAGAATGGGCTGCAGTGCGCTAGACCCAGGCATGCAATTGCAGCAAGTGCTCACTGGGTACATCAGACACACAGTTAGCAAGGGGATGAGTGAAGTACAAGAATATCCATAATACAGCGTTGAACAGAAATAAAAAGGAGACGTTAAGTCAACAAAGCAATTCTTCTAAGGCCCTGTGGCAACAACTCAAAGCACCTCTCTCTCCAGTTTTAGATAGGCTTACACCATTTATGCCAATGGTGTAATGTATGATTTCCATGCTAGACTTTTTTCACTCAAAATATTGATCCAAATACCACTGTACTAAAAGAAATTCATTGAAAAAAATAAATCCAAAGTTTTTGACCAGCTACTTTTTTAAAACAAAACAAACAAACAAACAAAAAAGATATCTAAATGAAATATGTATTGAGCATAACCCCTCTCCAGCCTACCTATAGCTGTTGTCCTTACTAACAAGCAGCTTAATATTTTGTAGCTCTAGTCTCCTACTTTGTGTCAGTTGTCCCTCAAGAATCTACCCAGATCTTTAGGATTATATTTTCACAGGTCATTTTTCACAGCATTGTTTATGGTCCTGGCTCCCCCAGCTACACAAATGAAAGAACATCTCCAATGTATCTGTTGACACAGACAGAGCTTAGTGTTCTTTATTCTGTCTCAAAATGAAGACCTGTCTGTTTTCAAATGTTTCTGTGTATTTCTTCCATGCTGTTTAGTTTCCAGTGAAGCATTATTCATGCTTCCTAAGCCAAAGACCCAAAATTAATTCCGCACACATATTCCTAAATTTCAGCACTATCTTCCCAAGGAATACAGTTCCTATTAATAAAGATATCCATAAAATGTGGACCTAATTCAGGTCTAAAAAGGTAACTTCACAAAGGATAACTATTTCAGAAAGAGAATATTCTGTTCCTTTCATAAATCCAACTCCACAGAGTTTACATTTGGTAAGAACAGTTTGGCTCACTTGGCTTTAATCATTCGATACCACTTTTTTTTCCATCTTTAAGCAGGATATGGGAAGTGCAATAACTGGTGGTTCACAAATAAAGCAATAGGGTTACCTCAAAGCTGTATTGTTACTGTGTAATATATTCTGTCTGAGCCCAGAATATTGCTTTCATGAATAATGATAATACCTAGCTCTAATGCAATGTTTCGCATCAGTGAAGTTCAAAGTGATTTATAAAACAAGCAAGTAACAATTGAGAGTAACTTGGTTAGTTTACTTAAAGGAAAAAAAAAAATTTACTTTAAAATGTGATAGTAAGCTAGAAACTAAAATTAGAATTACACTGCTAAATTCCCAGGCTTCCAGTAGTTATATGTCATTGTGACTAGGATCTCACTAAAGCTCCAGAAACCAACATTCTGCTACTAGAAAGGACAAAGGTAGTACAGAAAACCATTTATGAGTGCACTTCTGACAAGCAGCTTCTAGAATTTGCCCCTCCATTCCAGCAGCAGCACTTGTTTACCATCACATCCCACAACCAGCAGCCCCTGATTCTTTTTTCCTTAGTTAGGCTAGACTCCAGGGAATTCCTGTAGAATCTCTTCCACTCATTTTCCTTCCTTTTCAGATCATGTATGTAAATTGTCATCTCTTACTTGTATGTATCACAAAAGTTACAGAAAGAAAATCATTTAATACTCTAACTATGTACATTTAATACTCTAACTAGTACTTCAGTCCTATGAAGTACTCTGAGACAAGGTACACAAGAGATTTAATATAAAACATATCTGCACACCATGACACAAACCTTTCTCAAAGAAATAATTGTCCTGTGTAAATCAATGGCCACAGCCATCCAAGATACAGAGAAACTCAACTAGATTTGTAATTATATTCTTTTTAAAATTGAAGTAGGATCAAATAGGCTTTCCTGTGGTCTTTGGCTCATTATCCTGTTATCCAAGCAAAAGTGTAACAGTTCACTTGCCAAATGCAAAGTCTGAAATCACTCAAGGCTACCATGCCTTTGCATGAACTAAAATCCATGCTGTCATGGAATCGGATGCTATAAAGCAAGAATGATTAAAATTGACAAGTACAAAGGCCTAATGCATCTTCCAGAAGCAGTGATACAAATCAAACCAATCAAACTGAGCAATGCAGCACATCCCATCCCGTGTTTCAGAGGCTGGCTGAGCAGCCAGACGGCCACCCTGGAACAATGTTTTCAGCATCCTCCATGCTGAGAACATGACAGTTCTGCTCTAACCTAACAAATCCAATTTTCAATATGTTAATGGAGCGTAGAAGCAATACCACAACTCTTCCATCATTATAGCTTGCTGCTGCAGGTTATGGCCTTCCAGTTGAAGAACATAGGCATCGATCTCTGCACAAGGTGCATAACAAAAGATCATATCATATTTTATTTGGTGCTCCCACTGTCACAAGCAAGTGTCCTGTCCTCCTGTGGTGGTTTCACCCAGCTGGGTAGCTGAGTTCCACCCCAACCACTCTAACTCCCCCTCCTCAAAGGAAAGGGGGGAGAAAATACAATGGAAAAGGGAACAAGGGCTGACATAAGGACAAGGAGATAGTTGTTGTCACAGGCAAAACAGACTCAGTATAAGGGAGATTAATGTATTTTATTACTTATTACTAACAAGCTAGAGCAGTGAGAAACTAAAACCAAAATTAAAATACTTTCTGCTCATCCACCCTCTTCTACATCCCCCCCTCCCCCTGAGCAGTGCAGGGGAATAGTCAGCTGAGGCTGTGATCAGTCCTTGGCACTTCATCTCTGCTGCTCCTTCAGGGTAGCCCTCTGCCCCTGCTCCACATGGGGTCTCTCCTATGGGATCCCCAAACAGAGCCTGTGTGGGCTTCCCACAGGCAGCAGCTCTTCAAGAACTGCTCCAGCATGGGTCCCCCACGGGCAGCAGCTCCTCACAGACTCTAGCTCCTGCATGGGCTCCTCTCTCTGGGCAGCTCCAGCCCCGGGCCATCTCCTGTGGGGGGCTCTCCATGGACTGCAGCCTCTTCCGGGCCACATCCGCCTGCTCCACCAGGGGCTCCTGCACAGGCTGCAGTGTGGAGATCTGCTCCGTGTGGGACCCATGGGATGCAGGGGCACAGCCTGCTCCACCAGGGGCCTCTCCACAGGCTGCAGGGAACTTCTTCTCCATGCCTGGATCACCTCCTGCTGCACTGCACTTGAGGTCTGCAGGGCTGATAATTACTACTCTCTCCCAGCTGCTGCTGCGCAGCTACTTTTTCCCCCACCCTCTTCTTAAATCTGCTCTCACAGAGGCGCAAACTATATTGCTTATTGACTGGGCTCTGAGCAGTGGTGGGTCTCTTTTGGAGCCAGCTGAAACTGGCCCTTATTTAACATGGGGCAGCTGCTGGATTCTTCTCACAGAGGCCACCCCTGCAGCCCCCCTTGTCACTTAAACCCAATACACTTCCTTCCTGTGTTCTGGGCATGATTTAACCCATAATACCAAGGTAACATTCAGTGTTTATACACCAAAATAATTTTATTTTTATGATAATCCCTTTCAATGACATTTTTAAATTAAAAATATATATATATATTTCACCATCTCCTCCAATCGCAACAGACAAGTTCACCCTCAATGGGATGCTTTTAAATTTCAGGGTGCAAACATACCTTATGGGATGCACTGCAATGAAAATCAGGTTTATCTTTGAAGCATTGTACTTTTCTTAGTGCTTTCAGTCAAAACAGTAATTAATTACATTAACTTATCTGATGGAAGCTGACTCCTGAAAAAGGCTTCATGAACATATTTGAGATGGCTAAACACACCTGGTGACTTCAGGTTACACCAAAGAGTAATAAGTGAACTTCAGGGAGTGAATTGCTTCTTTTGCATTATATTTTCTTGAACAAGTTTGCTTTTTGACTTCAGCAACCACAAAACCACTTAATCAAAGCAAGGTTAACCCAGAGACCAGTTATAATTCATGGATAAGGGATACTAAATTTCACTGTATTTAAAAGAAAAGGCAGGTTTAATATAGCTATCTGTGGCTCTGGGGATATTAATTGAGTATTTCTTCAAATTAAATAACTATCATGCAGAAAGATTTCTTACACCATAAATGTGCCAACTATGCATGTCAATTATGCATCTTTTTCAAAGGGGCAGGATATATTAGACTAATGGGAAACTTGTCACTCAATCTTCAATCTTAAACCCTCTAACCTTTACATAAATAGGTTTCTTGTGCACCCTGAGGACTGTCACTCAACAATGACCTGTTGGGATAGCCCTCTTCATGGTATATTTTAGTCATGACTGATGTTTATGTGCCCTTCAGTTCAGACAGGATGAAAGTTTTATATGGAAGTTCAGAAGTTGCACCATGTCTTGGCTGGAAGCGTCCATGGATACCAAAAGTACTTTCACCTATGTAGGTACTAAAGTCAGCCATGGATTCTCTACACCCCACTAACTTCCACAACATATTGTATGAGCAATAGAGTAGATCTGCCTAGAGGAAATTTAATGGGCAAGAACATAGATACTTTTCTTCTGTGGTAACCAGAAAACCTGACTGAAAAACATGAAACTGCCATGTATACTTGGCAAGTAATAGACTGTAATTAGCACAGATAGGCCCAGAATCAACTTCTTTATACTGCCTATTTATTTTTTTTTTTAAAGAGACTAACTACTGCTTTTGTAGTAAAAAGGACATCTCACAGCAAACTGTGATTTAGCAAGTTTTTGGTTTGAAACTAGTTGGTCCTTAAGATCTCTTCCAGCCCATTTGAACTTAGGATAAGGGAAAGGGACATAATATACCCCAGGTTTCCTCTATAGTCTCCTCCTGTCTAGTCACCTACCAGGTGGTACCATGATGCAGGAGATACAGCCTTGAAGGCAATAATAAAGTATACCCAAATCTTGATAACACTAAGAATTCTTGTTCTGATTTTAATATCTGTCAGTGGTTTTCTACACTTTCTCTTTTCTGATCAGTGCCTGCAAACACTACGTCAGTTAACAAAATACACAAATACTTCAGAAACAAACAAACAAAAAACAGGAAGACTTATATTTTTTCCTAAAATTAATATATAATGGAGAGGAAGGTCCAGAAGAGATCCACCCAAACCTATTTGAGTCAGAAAAACACAGATTTGGCCAAATAATAATGAAGAATAATGCAACATCCTTTCTTTGAAAAGCTGTTCCTGCTTTTCTTCCCATCAAGAAATCTTTAAGTTTCAGAATTTAAAAATAAGCTAGCTTTCACTGTGCAATGTGATACATACAGCCTTATCATGTCACATAGTAAGATATGACAGCTTTAGCATGAAGCACTGCCTAGCAATAGCACTGTAGCCTCTTGGTTTTTTTTTAAATCAGGAATGCTAAGTCCAAATCCATGTGAAAAATCAGGAATTTACCAACGTACCTTAAAATAAATGCCATTGAGAATAAAGTTTCATTATTAGGATTTCTGAGCATCTTCCAAAGATGAATTAAACTGTACCAAAATAGGCATCAGTCTACTGCTTTTATTATACAACACAGATCACTATAGAAATGCCTCTCTCTGGTTACCCATCTTTAGAATCATGATCAAATTATTGGACTCTAAGACAGCTTTTCTCAATTTATATCCCCCTTCTTATCCCCCATAAAATACTTTATCTTTTCAAATAATCTATATGAAATACATGTCTCCAGCTGCTCTGAGGTTTACTCTTTGGGATAGAAAATATTTAAAGAAAGCATTTAAAGAAAAACAGGGAACCTCATAAGCTAAATCAGGCCCTTCATAAATAATGATACAATAAAAATCATGTATTTTAGCCACAACTTCTGAGAATGGTTCTACTCCTTTTTCTGTACTGTGCAGCCTGAACATTACCACTGCTGATTACTAAGAATAAAAGTTTACTGAATAACCTCAGTGTCTTCCACAGTTTGCCAAACTTTTTATTCAATCCATACGCATGCTGCAGTATTATGAGATCACGATTACCCAATTTTCCTTCCATTTACTTTTAATTTTATCCTAAGTGAATATTTTTAGTCTAAGCGGCATGAGTTAAAGCAGTAATTTTCCCTCTCATCAGTCCATGTAAGCCTTCACTTTCAACATTTACAGTGCATATCAGAAAAATCACTTATCTTAAATATAAATTCTGGTATATTTTACCCATAAGGAAAAAAAATGTGCCTAGAAACATTTTTCTTTTAAATGCATACAGTGTCAATAGCACAGAACAGAATATTATATAAAAAACCTGTTAAAGTTTCAGGGAAAGGATATCATTTTTTTTTTCTTAGAGAGAAAACAGTAATTTTTAGGTTTAGCAAGAAACTAAGATATCTTTTCTGCTTATTCCTGTCCCTGAGAAATCATTGTAAACTAACATAGAGCAAAAAGGGCTTAAAGTTTTGACCATTAAGATTTTTCCTTAACATATTACTGCCCTCTATACTACCCAAACACTTCACTGAGTAGACAAAAAAAAATCTTCTTTTGTCATTTATCAAAGCATTCATTTATTAGTCATCAGACAGTAGTACCAGTTGATGGGAGGAAGAGAGAGAGACAGTGCAAATCTCCATCAGCATACGACGTTCAGAACAGGTGGTAGATCAGGACATATTAGAACTGCTATATTATGCAATGTAATTAGTCATTTAAGTTATAAGTAGTCCCAAGATTTCACTGAAGGGTGTCTTGATAAGGCAAATTAGACTGGGCTTTTAGGCCATGTAATATTTCAGTGCTGTGACACTTAAGTGGAAGAGAACTTTTTTGATTACTAGGAATTATATTTCTCTCATGAGCAAAATAACCAAATCCAAAAATAGGTTGTTTAGAATTCTAGCTTTTGCCCTGAATATTTTAATAAACTGTTTTGTTGTTTTTTAAAGAAAAAATATATTTTTGTTCACAAGACATTTTGATCGAAATGTCTTTGGCAAACTTTGTTGACTGGCATGCATTGCAGAGCAACTTGAGATAACCCGTGTAGAGTTGGAAGCTCTCAAAAACCCAGGAGTATTTTGCTAATATCAAAATGAGATTGACCAATGTAATTAATTGCCAAAGTCAACAGAATTTGTGAAAAGACATTTGTGTTTGTTCTTTGCGGAGGTGGATTGCCAGGTAAGAGGGAATCAGATGGGTGTGCTGGCAGGCAGACAGCTGACATAGCCTCTGTGCAGCATGACTGGTGACCAGACAGAGCTGGTAATTCATTAACAAAATTCCAACTTTGTGCTCTCAAAAACTACATTGTTCACCACCTAGAAAGAGCATATAAAGGAAGGCAGCCAACAAAGCACACTGAGAACACATCCACCTCTCCCGACTTGTAACGAGAATGAAATTGAATTCCTACTTACATAAAGATGCCTACTTACTTTTGTCAGGTCACTAAGCTAGATTGTAATTACAAAACTGTTAGCAATAGTTTTATATAATACCCAAAATTTGGAGATTAAGGAACATAGGTTAAGAGAACAGTGATAGGTTTATTACATACACAAGAGAATCTTTAGAAGTTTTAGAGCTGATTTAGAGCTGAGTAATCTAACATTAAGGAGCATTAAATGCAGTCAAACAGCTATCAAAAAAAGAAAGATTAAATCTGTTCTGAATCTGATTTGTAAGGCTGAACACATCTATATTTCAGAAAACACTGGAAAATATCACAGAAGAACTGGATTTATGGAAAGCCACTGAAGCCATCTAAGTGAGGAATCAAGTGCAGCTACATGTATGACAGGTTGATTTAGGTTTGCATCTCCACGGTTTGGCCTCTAAAGGTTTATGACCAAAAAACAGAGATTGAACGTCATTTGTTTCTATTATCTTCCAGCTGTTCAGACTCAAAATGTTCCATATAAACAATTAAATCCTATGGTATTGATCCAAACCTAAATTATTCAAAGTTTCAGTATTCACTTCTCTGCAGATTGTGATTTTTCATCATTGGCTTCTTACAGAACAATTAGCTTGGTGGCAGCGCTGACTAGAGAGATCATGAGATGAATGATAGCATTAGTTTTGTGATAAATGTTAAGGTTTTGTGCTGAGCTAGTGGAATTAGTATGACAAATTGCAAGTGACGGCTGCAAATGATCTGAGGAATCCCAGCCTGGAGCATGTAACTGCCTGTGAATTCGCTGAGTGTTTCTGCCTGTGGAAACTCTTTCTAGCAATTTCAGAAAGATAAGAAGGATCAGAATAGAATGCTGCCTGAAAGAGGATTTTTTTCCTAGTTACATTTCCCATTCCTTCAGGTGGTCTTCACTTTCTGAACTTTGTGAGCAAGCGGAGCTTTAGAAAGACTCTAGCTTAGACCCAGCTTTCCCAAAACTTCCAGCACCTTCACTAGCTGACAACACATAGGGCAATGAAGTCCTACTCTCATATGATGCTTTCATAAAGCATCAAAAGATTATTCATAAAATGTCTTATTCATTCACTGGCTAACTTCCTCCTCTGTAAACTTATTTTAATAGTGTTTTTTCCTTAGTCTGAAGACCAAGATAATGGTAATAAGTAAAGAAGTATTTTCAGAATAAAAATGATGCTATTATCTGAATGTTTTCCATTTTCCCTTTCATTAAGTTTCTGTAAAACAAAACTGCCAATAAGTCACTCTGTGTGATTTACTGGTGAGACAGAAATGTACCCTTTTCCAATCATATGGAAAGATTATATCCATATTTTTGGAAAGATGTATTAGCATTCAGATATGCCTGAGACTTTCAGTTTTATGAGATAGAAAAAATGCTTTGGAAAGCATGAGAATGAGTTTTGTTGCTGACATAAGCCTGGCAGAAGGGCCCAGCCCAGGATGTTCCATCAGCACTACTGGGATCCCAGAAACTAACCTGTTGTCAGCAGTACAGTATCCAGCCATGGCAGCCTTCTCCATGACCTTGGTGCTATAACTACTCAGAGCTCCATTTTTTTCTGGTTTCAAAAAAGTGGGTTTACCAAGCAAGTACATGCTGAAGCTGGTGAAGATATCCCTTTGCCTATGGCCTACACTCACAAACCTCCCCCAGGCAGATACCAGAACTATTGCCAACAGGGGACCTGCAACAGCAGGATGGAAACACAATGAGTTCAAATGTCTTTGAGAAGAGGTCCCTTCCTAACAATGTTTTTGTTCAAAATCCAGACTTTAAGTTTAACTGTACAAAACTACTGCTTCCTTAGATAGCGATGAGAAAGACCAGAACACTTTTATATCCATTTCCAAGATAGCAAACAAATGACAACTGAGGTATGAACTGAACACATTACCACTAGACACTAAAACCTAGAGACATGAAAGACTAATTTCTTGAACTCTGTAAAATCTATTACTTTAAGAACATCAAAGTCTCATCTGCTTGCTTTGTCCATGTTTGCAAATCCAAAAGAGCTAACTGAGAATGATTTAACACTCAGAGCACGAACAATTCACTAGGGGCAAAGTCACCCAGTCAGTACATGCAAGAAAGGTACAAGGACCTGCTTTTGCCCTCACAAGATCCTCAGGAGCATTTTTAAGGCTCCATTATGAAACTAGCTTTTGGTATCTTATCATTTCCTTTTCTTAATGTTAAGTACGTTCTTGTAGAATTCTAAAGATGTCTATTTGGAGCTAAGTGTACTAGCTTGAGATAGTCTTTGACTTGCTGGGCAAGTCATGATATCCCACTTGGTACCATTTGTATGAACTGTGCTATGTTGTTTCAGGGTTCTCCCCAAGACCAGTTTCCCCATGTAATTATTTCCTCATTTTATTGTAGTTGGACTTGAGGAATATTGAACTACTTCTCCTTCAAGTGTATTTATTAAAGAATAAACATCTTTATAATTACCATTATTGCCAAGGGTAAAGGATTTGCTCTAATTAAGCCAGTATGAAACTAATTATCCAGTGTATTTATATAAAACTTTAATTCCATGTTCAGCTGTGTTTAGCTCCTTTTATAAGGTTCCCAGTAAGCTAATAACCTTTTGTGTGTTCTTGCTTCTCTGGAAGAATTAAGCATCCCTCCTTCTTGGGGCTACATTTAAATCTTAGTACTGAGAGCCCCTGTTTTCATATGGATCATTGCTTTGTTGGTCTGTTCTGTGGCAAATGTTTATTGAGCTGTAGTGACACTGAAAACATAAGTGAACTTGGCTTTTAAGGACCCTCCTGAGCACTCAACAGTCAGATGACCAACCAATAAATCCGACACCTACCACAGGGCTTCGTGCTCCCTCATTCTTCATCAGCCACATATGACCCTAGAGCCGAAGCAGTCTCAGGACTTTGGCTGAGTGAAATGAAATGTTGCCTAGTGTCTGCTTTTTGCAGAGAAACTCACCAGGGCTCTATCCCTAGTGCCAAGGTCATTTTTGTACCCTTGGAGATAGCATTATGCCTCCAAAGGGAGGGCACAAACTGGAGGGAATCTGGTACACAGACAACTTCATAGTCTAAAAGCCAGCAGGAGAGTAAGCCTTAGCAGGCGAGGCTTGCCCCATTCAGGTTTTATCACTCTGAAGCATGATGAACTCCACATTTTCTTAGATTACTTTAGATTGTAATGAGATAAGGCACACATGCTATGCTTGACAAGCAGTGAGGGCTTCACAGTGCTAATATTAGCTTAATGCAATCCAAACATCATTCATACAGACTACTGAAACAAAGATTACTTTTCTTTGGGGGTGGATGCTCTCTTTCCTCAGTTTATCTTTCACCATCTGCTTCAGAAAGATACAGCTACTGAATTTGTTGTGAACTGTGCACACAGGGGCAGCAGGCCCCCTTGGCTCGCCTTTGGTTAGCCATAAGCACAGCAATTTGTTGCAGGGCTGCATTGCCTGAGTGGAGATTTGTCAGCTCAGTGCTGTGCAATTCCTTATATTTGAGCTGATGCTTTGACAATCACAATCAATAAGATATTTTTGGAGAGCTTGTAGATAATTACTCTGTTGACTCTCCCCAAACACATGATCTCCAGTAAACTTTTCTGCCCATTTGTTTATTGACCAGCACGGTAATGTTATCTATTAAACTCCATTCAACCATCAGGTAATACAAACACATTCTTGCAGCTGGATGCAGTCAGAAAGGCCAGGCACACTATTACTGCAGTTTATGTATTTTCTGAGACCATTAGCAACCTCAAATTGGTATTAGACAGGAAGAAAGAGGATTCTAACAAGAGGATCAAATTATCTCTTGCTGGAATAGAGGTCGAAGGAATGATGGGCGCATAAGGATTGTTTAACGGGGATTCATCTAAGCCTTTATCTTTCTATTAGCAATAAAGAGAAAAGTCAGTCAGTCCTTAGGGGAAAAAAAAGAAGTTGCTATAAGGAATTTCTTGACAAACAAGAGTTAGAAACTGCAAGTTATATTATGCAAAGCTCCTCATTCACCTCATCCCAGCACTGGAATCTCTTTTAACACAGAAACCTGTCTGTCCTTTAGTGATTCCCTAATAACACAGTCAGTAGAAGCAAAACAAATTAACAAAAACATCTTGAGCATGAGATAGCAGAAGTAGCAGTATAACAGCTAAAGCCTCAGAAGAATGAAGGGAAGGAGGCCATAAGTAGCTGAAGATGCAAATAGCCCTCTGCCCTGCACCTGGAGCTACAGCTAGTAACAAATTTAGGCAGGAGACAATTGTTGCTGATGATATCTGCTATTGCAGCATTTGCTGTTTTAATGGCCTTGAGTTAGTTCAGGAAGATGGGCTTAAATAATGAAATTCTGTTCCAGGATTTTGAGGAATCACATTCTTCATGTGCTTCATGCAGGTAAAGTATTTTAAAGGAAATCCCCAAAAGGCACTAATATTCTATTCAGTTTCACAATCTCACTGGAGAAGGTTCCAGGGAGACCGCATTGCAGCCTTCCAGTACTTGAAGGGAACATAAATCCCATATAAAATATAAACAGGAGGGAGAATGCCTGTTCACATGTGTTGGTAGTGATAGGACAAGGGAAAATGGTTTTAAGACGGGGAGATTTAGGTTAGAAACTAGAAGAAAGTTTTTCAGTCTGAGAGTAGTGAGACACTGGAACAGGTTGCCCAGAGAGGTTGTGGATGCCCCATCCCTGGAGGTGTACAAGGCCAGGCCGGGTGTGGCTCTGGGCAGCCTGCTCTAGCGGTTGGAAACACTTCCCAGAGCAGGGAGGTTGAAAATTGATAACCTTTAAGGTCCTTTTCAACCCAGGCCATTCTATGAAAAACAAAACAACAACAACACAACAAAAACTTAAAATTTCCAAAATAAAACTGTGTTATATACTTAGCTTACTGTTTGTCTAGTAAGTCCTAAAGACCTGACCTAAATTTCCTTGTCAATCATTAAAGAGTAAATTCCAACCTGAGGAATTTCTGAGAAACTTCTTTGGGTCTTTTCAGCTGTCACAGCCACAGTCCACATTTCAAAGCCAGAAATTGCTTCGTGGTTGCAAATTTAATCAATTTATATAGATTAATGGATTTTAAAGTAGGAAAAAAAAGTGATTTTCTTTAGTCTGACTTCCCAATAGCCTCAGATTTAATTATAGTGCATCTACTAGAAAGACATGTAGCCACGATGTATAGTTGTTAATTGTTACTACTACCTATAATTAAAAAATGGAAAGGATTAGGAATCTCTCTCTTTGCCAAGATATAACTTTTCTAATTTCCAGTTTGATTGTATCTGTCTGAGACTTTCTACCACCTGCTCTTGTTCTGAGATTTGATTTTTACTTTAGATCCCCTGCCTTTGGTAAGAACAGAATGTTTTAGGACATTCAGCCAGGGGCTACGTATTGTCCATGACCTCATTTTTTCAGCCTGCAGCCACATAAGACTATCCCTCAACTCAAAGGTAAGCATCGATGGATGGTGTGCTAGATGTTTGCCATCCCTGGTGGCAGGGATTTTCCTGCCAGCTCCCTGCTTCGGCACTGAATTGCAGCTAAGTTGCTGCTTAACTTGATCTGGAACGTAAGAGCTGAACTATTACAGTGATTACTATGCCATGAGTGATTAAAATTCATTAGTAAAGATAAATGTAGGTTATTTAGCCAACTTTCCATGTAATTGATCCACATTCTTTCTTGGATACTTCCAGACTTATCCCTTGGTGGATTTAAAATGAAGTATATCATTTAAAATGGATAATTCATGACAAATTACGTGGAGGAAATAAAAGCCATTCATACAAACTGTTGGTGAAAACTCAAGAGGAATGGAAGTACCATTTAAGAAGCCAAATTTTAGAGCTCCTGCCAGAACTCATCTGATGCTATTTGCTGATTGAGAGGCAGAAATCTTGCAAGCCAAGGAAGTCAGCATCTGCTCTGCTATGCGGCATGTTCTTTGGAGCTCTTCAATTTTGCAAAGCTTTACTTCTCCACTGACATCTGAATGACACTATAACAACATCAATAAGGCTTTCATTGATTATTAGAACTTAAAAAAGATTTGCTGCCACATTTATTGTTCAAAGAACAACGTTAATTTTGGTTGTGAAGTGAAAATCTTGTTAAAATAGGCTCTACTGATGGACATGTAGAAAGTATTATCATTACTGCTAACTTGGGAAGTTTGAAATCCTACTCTTAAACCCTTTGGGGTGTGGCTGTACCAGAACTGAATTTTGATTGTTGTAATGAAAGGTTAAGCTGAACATCATTATTCTCCATGCTGAACTTCAAGAAAGAATACTAGAAAAAGCATGCCATTTCCTTGACACCCCAAAATGGGATAGTCCTCAAACTGAAAAGCAACACTGTAGACTCCTTTTCCCCTGGTTTTGCACTCTCTCCATGCCAGACTTTGCCAAACATTCAATTGGCCCAGGCTCTGACCTCTTGCTGCAGTCACATTTTATAACACCACTGCACTTTACACACTGCTCCGATTTTAGCATCGCCAAGCATCTAGAGACACAGAAAGAAGCCAGCTTAAATGTGACCTAAATGGTATGCAGCTAGGTGCCAGAGAGTCATTAGCTCTGTAGTCATCTATCTAACCAAGGATAGACATTCATTTGCAAATGAGTGACCCAAATTCAGACTCAGTGGTTTGAGGGTTTGAAAGAATCTGCAGGATAATTTATTAGTGTCAATGTCTGCAGCTTTCCAGATATTGTTGCTCTGGAACATATACAAAAGAGAAGATCTCAAATGTAATCAATAATGGTTTGGGGACACTTTTGTACTAGGAGGCATGAAGCCTGAAAAACTAAAGATGTTCTCCAGAAGAGGATAAAATTAATGAATGATTTTGGATTGAGGCCAGAGGCAGAGAAAAATATCACTGCAATCCTTTCTGCTTATGTCAGGGTGAAGTAAGTCTCTGATCCCTACTGCACAAAGAAAGCCACAGAAGCTCTGCCATGGGAAAGACCCCTTTCTGAATGCCCAGGCACTATCCCAGAGACAAAATGCTCTCAGCCCCAAGTCATGCTGATGATATTTCCTGTGAAGGCTTCCCTTCACAGGAAAGGGTTTTGTTTCAGAATGGTGGTGGCTTGTTGTGTCCCTGCTGTCCTTCACCTGTTTAGTGAAGGTGTACTCCATGGACATCAGCTCAGGGGATGCCACCCCAGCTAAGACAGAAGTGGTAATCTCTTTTATTGGTCACTTTTTTTCTTGCTGTATGTCATCTTTTTTCCTCAAAGCCACCTTCCTCTAGGTTTTGCAGGTAGTTTGCAATGCTAAATGGGACAATTTGATGTAGGCAGGGGTTTTCTTGTTGTTGTTTTTTGTTTTTAATATAAGACTATGGAAGTGACAAATTCAAGTTTATTGACTTGCTAAGTTGTAACAAAGCAATTGCTGAATTTAATTTGGACCTTATAGAAATACTGTACATCAGCAGCTGCTTATTGTCAAAGAACTGAGAGTGTCTCCATATACTCCTTGTACATGTAAGAAACTCACAACTATGCATCTTTGCTCCTTTTTCTCCTGAAAAGGGTCGTCTATTTCATAGACCCAGCTCTAGATGTATAGTGCACAGTATCTATCACTTCCATTCTTCTGTACTCCCTGTTTTATGGAGGGAAGCCATGGTTATAGCAGAAATGAGCAGATGGCTGTAAAGCGTCCACAACAAAGTGACCACATGACAAGTGAGGTGTGTCACTGGGACTTAGAAGAAAAAACAATCTGCCTTCCACATGACAGTCACAAGAGTTAAAATTAAAAAAAAAAAAAAAAAAAAAATCAGAACAAGCTGAAGAGGTGAGGCAAAACACTTCTACTGTATTTCTATCCATATTCAAAATTATTTCTTTATGCTCAATCAAATCAATGCCATTAACCTCCATGTGCTCCAGGAGGAGGCTGTCGAGTGGGCCCTTGCACAAGGGATGAGAAACCTTTGTCATGGAAGCCTCTGGGCTTCAATCTAGCTGCTCCCCTGCTCTGCAGCAAGACAGCAACCCACAAACTGCCCATGAACATGTGTTTCTCAAGGGAAATTCTACCCCTAAGCATATAGAGGCATATCTAGAGCACCATGCAAACATCTACCTACCAGGAAACAGAGGCTCATCCACATTTTACAGACAGGTGCAGGAAGATCCTGAGCAGGTGAATCAGCAGTGGATGACCGCTCACCTGTGGTCCAGGGGAAAGGCTACTTTGGTGCTACACACCCTGTTGTTTTTTTGCCCTGCATGGCAGATGCAGGCGAGATTTAAGCATTTTCATCCCACAGTCAAGTTTTCAGAGATCAAACTTCTGTCTTGGAAGATTGCCTGAATCGCCCTTTTCTGCTTGGCAATAAAAATAGGATAGTCAAAGAAAGAAAGCAGAGGCTGCCTATCTGCAGACAAGCAAAACCCAGCTCAGAGCATCTCAGTCAGCTGCAGGCTGCTCCTCTAGCTCAGCCCTCTGCCATGGCCCTATTTCAATTAATTAGGAAGTGACCCTGAAGTCAAGCAAATTTTGGTAATGAGAGCATCATGGCACACAGTCATCTGTCAGTGAGAAACTTCCAGATGTCCAGTGAAGTGGTGGGGGCAAATCAGCCAGCCCAGCAATAAAATAATCCACAAAACACTGTGACACAGAACCCCACACTTGCCCAAATTCCAAACTGGTTTTGTGCTAACTGAAAAGCCTTAATAACTGAGGAAGAAAAAGAGTCATATGTATAATTAGCAATTAGCCTACCTGATATTAACTACCTAGAATAAACCTCCTATTTAATAGCCAACACTTAATAAGGATTATACGGATGATTATAAATAGAATTAGACGTTAATACTTGATGACTTCAGATATTCCAGACTTACAGCCTATATCAACATACTTCCAAATGCCTTCTCCTACACCAGAGGGAAGTTTGACAAGGGGCAGCAGCCACAGACTCGGAGTAATTTTTATTATTATTATTTTGAGTTAATAGCTGTCTGTATCAACAGGACCTAATACATGCTGAAGCTCCAGGAAAAAGGTAGCGGAACTATGTGATCACAGAAAAGGTGATCATATAGCAAGAATTACATTCAACAGGTGGGAAGTGATATGCATATGGGACAACACACAATGGGGTCAGTGGGGTTCTAGCAAGAAACACTGGATATCATAGCAGTACCTCTGGAAGAGAGGAGAGTCAGACTGGTGGTCATTCAGGATTTTGCTGTAGAATAACTATGTGCTATTATAATTAGCATAAAAAGAACTCAGTAGAAATTCGCTATGATGGTATTGATGCAACTATATGTTCCAACCCAAAATGTTGCCATGCATTCGGTATGATACATACATTTCACCTAGGAACGTACCATGCAAAGGAGGAAGGCATTTTCCACAGGCTTATTTACCCACAGAGAAGTAATAATTAAAATAAATAAATAAATAAATTCACTTCCACTTAGGACATTTAAAACACTGTTTCTGTGTGGATGATAAACAGCCCTAAACATTAGAAACTATTTCTGTCAGTTGAGTGGTGAAGAAACTTCTGCTGATAAATGTGGCCTCTAAAAAGAACCACTGTCTTAAAAAAAAAAAAAATATCCCTCCATGATCAAATTGGTTTTACATTTCACTGAAAAAAAAGTCAATAGCTTGTAACATTGAATTTCTAATGAATTTTCTGGTATCTGGTACTCCAGAAAGCTTCCTGGTGTGACCCATTTGCTCTGGCAATTGCACTACTGCAGGTGAAGAGTTGAGGCTCAGGTACAGCAGAGCCATGGGGGACCTCTGAGCACCAGGATGGCAACTTGCTTCTGTAGCACAGGCCTTCACTGTAACAAGCACCGAACAAAGAGAGAGGAAAACAGCTCCTGCCTAGTGGAGTTTACAGGCAGAAGAGCGAAAGGGAAGATGAGAGATACTTTTATCCTCAAGCCCTTTCATGTCTTTCACTGGTGTTATCAGGAATAACAAAATAGCTTTTACAGGTAATTAGAAGTGATTCAGCCTATGAATATCCCAGACAACTCTCCACCCCACTATCTGCATTTGCTATGTAGCAGGAAAGAGCAAGAGATCATATCAGAGCTCAAGTACCAGTGAGAATAATTGATATTAAGATCTGCAGAAATGAAACAGTTTGACTGACCTACTTTAAGGCTTCAGGGAGGTCTATATCATAGAAAGAGCTAATTTGAGTTTATGACCTGTTTAAGAGTGTAAGCATGCCTGCAAGCTCACTTTATCACGGACAATTTCATAGAAAATAATGCACAGTATAATACTATTATTCTTCAACTATATTTGGCTCCCATTGATTTCAGCAGTGATCAAAGGCAATGCTATTTCTTCATGACCAGAAGTGACATTTGTTTTAGTAAACAAACAAAAAAACAGAAAACCCACTATTTTCCTTAAAGCACATAGGCAGATGTCTATTGATCTCAGAGACTGGTTTCACATGCAGTTGGAGGTTTGAGATCCCCTCTAAAGCAGCCTGAGTGTGAAATGGTCTGCTGACAGCACAGAAAGCCCATAGCCACCAAGCCTCTTTTAAGGGCCAAGTGTTCAATGAAGCCTGGCTCCAAGCACATTTTTGAGCCACTTCCAGCTCCTCTGAACAACATCTGAGCTGCTCAGCTGCATGCCTGGCGCTGCTGAAAGGAGACACAAATCTGCCATTTAGCTGAAGTAGCAGGAGCAAGTGCTTTGCAGAAAGACCTCCCTTAAATAATTGTCTTCAGGAACTGTTGTTCGATAACAGCAAGCAGCTACTGCAAACAAGAAATACTGAGCACCCACGTAAAAACCCACAAAAACAAAGCTTGGAGCTGGTCTTGCTCTGTCCTAGCATGAGCCCACAATGGTTACTGTGAGCACTAACCTAAGCATTTGGAAATGACCTGAAGCAATCTCACAATTTACCCTGACGATATGGTGTGTTTGATGAAAGCTGGCCCATCACTGGCCCATCAACTATCAGCTGTGACATTACACCAAGAGAAGGCCCAGGAGACTTTGTGGATCTTTACTTGCCTGAATATTGTGTGATTAGCTTCCCCCTTTGAACCTAACCCTTATTCCTTTAACACATTTGGTGAGAGTAGGTTATACCTCTTTGCCCTCATCTGAAACTGAGTGAAAATTCAGTGTGATGGGGAGGTGACAGGAAAGCTTTTAGTGGAGTTCAGCTGACAACAAGATATATTTTTGTCCCTCTCTCTCCTAGCAAATCCATTGAAATTCAGGTCACAGGATTGGTTTGGATCATATGCACCTGTTAGTTCTGGTGTTTAAACAAATTCTTCACAACCTTGATGCACACACATGAATGTCAGCAGCTCTACCAGTGAAAATTTAGCAGAGGAAAAGCAAGGTTCTAGGCCTTAATGTGTGATTTACTTCACAAGGCTCTGAGGGTGTTATACATTACATACAATTCTGAACATTAACGTTAATTACAGTAGTGAGTCTTGTTATTACCTGGATTACCACAACATAATGAAGCAGACTTTCTATGATTTAATTTGTAAATACCTTTGTCATGGGCACATTTACTGCATTGTAAGTGCTTTTTATTCTCTAGCTATTACCAGTACCATTAAACAGTAACTCCCTAAACCATCATGTCGTGACTGCAGATTTTAAGAAAGATGTTGGGTAGCACAAGTTTTTCCTCTTATTATTAGTGAGGACAACATATTGGGGAAACATATACTTACTCACTCAACAGTTCTACGTTCTATGTACTCCTTCTATGTACTCAACAGTTCTATGACTCCTTAGAAGCTATCATAAACGTTAAGAACATACGGATTCAGAAAATTGACTTTTTTAGAACAATCTTTCCAGAAAAAAAGAAAGCTGGAATACATTAGTAGTCTTAATTTGTTATAAGCCATTGCACTTCAAGTTAGAAGCCAAACTTTATTTAACAGCAGATAGGAAAAAGCTTAAGAATACAAACCCTAGTGCTTCACAGTCTATTAAGCATTAGGGAGAAAATAAATAAATAAATAAAAAAGCTGAAGCTCACCAGGAGATCAACTATTTTTACTGCAGAAACACTCCATAAACCAAGAGCGAGCAAGAAACAAGATTAACAGTGCTGCCCCCTAAATTCATAGGAAGAAGCAGCTCTGCAATATCCTTGCTTTCCCTCTTCAGCTTAGCAAATTTCCATCTCAGAGCTAATTTCCACTTACCTTAGGAATTTCCAAACAGAATGGAGGCTAGGTTTCACTCTTCCTGGAAAACATAAATCCACTTACTGGTCATAAGCTCTTGTAGCACCTCTTCTTACCCCCTCTCCCCAGACTTCCTAGCTCTCATATCTTTGATGCAGTGGGCTGCTTTTTTCTGTGACTGTGCTTGTTCTCAGTTACCCTGAGCTGAATACTCAAATCAGCTGTACTAATTTGGAGCTTAGCACAGGAGTTTCCCTTTAGATTAAAAGAGGGAACTCTCCCTGATGCTAAAATTAAACTGGACAAAAATTAAAATGGAACCATTTCCCACGTGAACAAGTCACAAAAACAAAACAGTTCCATTGAAATTTGGGGGAGGTTTCTCAGCCCAATAGAGAATTTATGGTCCCGTTAGGTCACAAATCACCTACTTAAGAATAAATCCCTTACAGTGGGCATTTGCTTGGCACCAATGAGCTGGAAGCCTCAAAAGAGCAAGGGTGGAAATCATTTCCACGTGCTGGCAGAGGGCTCTATACACTGAAGTGTATGTAGATAGTGCAGATTGTTTCCCTTAAAATATTGTTAAAACTCTCAATTTTATTAATTTATGGAGTTAAAACTATTTTCTAAACCATTACATCCTTGTGAAATGGAATTGCTCTTTTCCAAACAAACCATCATGGAAATATGATGTCTAGCCCTTTGTTTCATGCAATTATCTGTTTAAAGAGGCCAACTCCAGTCTTTTTTACATTCACTGATTCAGAGGATGTTTTAAGCTGCTTTTTCTTTGTTGAACAATGCCGCAGATATGAATTCCAGCATATTCACTCAGCTGACAGACTTACACCTCTTAGACTGAAGAATGACACAGTGACGTTGCCCGGGTGCTTTTTTTCCCTTCCTTTTTTTTTTTTTTTTTTTTGCAACGTTATATTGATTTCAAGAGGAAGTAGAATCTGAATCTTTTATCCTGGCTTCAATTGGTTGGAAACAAAGATGAAATGCAGTTGTGTATACACAAATGCTTTGTAATGCTCTAAGAAATGATGTGCACAGAATTCAGACTAATATAATAGCATTGTATATTCAGTCTGTCTGGTAACAGAGATAGTTATAACAATATATAATTAGTACACATCACCCTAATAAAGTGGGGGGTCCTTTTTTCCAAGTGACCCTTATGCAAAGAATTAAATACAAAGTTCAAGGAGAATTGTGACAATAATGTGACTCCAGCAAGGGAGAACAGGCAAAGCTGTTTGGACTAATAAACCAAACGTTCCCTTGTTGAGATCTCTTCCAGGAATTAAGTAATGAGCTCATATCTTAATTAGCATCTCTTCACTCTTAACCCTCCAAATGGTGTCAGAAAGTCACTCTGAGATAGAAATGCTAACAGGAATAGTGGCAGAGCTGGCCTCAGCTATGGTTCTCAAATGGTTCCCATGGCAGCAGATAACTTCTTTATTTCACAGTTTGTTTCCACTCTGCTGCAGTGACCACAAGCTAAAAAGCTGAAGGATAGAAATAGACTTGTGACTGCAATAACATCACAGTGGTGGGAACATGGAACAAGTGGAATTGGAACAAATTATTTTACAGAATTTTTGTACTTCACTGAACAATGCTAACAACGTAATTTCATTAGGCAGTGGTCTGAAGAAGAGGGGCCTTACTAGGCAAGCTGTCTCCAAGTAGTCACATCAGGATTTTTGCTGCCTTAAGTGGATGATAAACTGGCACCTGTGCTAGACACAGGATGCTTGATGGCAGACTAGAAGCTTTTAGTATCTAGATAGGTTCTTGAAGTGGAGCGTTAACCTGCTGTGAGTGTAGCTGGGTTGGTAGACTGCTTTCTGAGGGCATCGTGGAAGAAGTGAGAATCCTTCTGAATTGATGTCCCTGAATTGCACTCTTAAAAGTACACTCACCACTCGTAACATCTACCATATCGAATGTGCATTTGCTCAACCGATAACATTGTAAAGGTGAAGAACAGGAATCTGCTTCTGCTCCAGATGTGGGTTTGTGCATTTGGAAAAGTGAAAGTGCACTGGGAACACTTCTCATTACTTATTGCACTTGCTGATTGCAAGCTAAAGAACTGTAAAAGCCACTTCTTAAAAGTGTCCTGCACCTTAAGAGTGAGAGGTTTTGTGTATCAGGCAGTGGTAACGCTGCAGTTTGTTTGAGTGGATCAGAAAATTCTATATCTAGTCCCTTACAAGTTGCTTCTCTGGAGACAAAGAGAATAAGAAGAAGGGATCTAAAGGAGCTCACAGGGCTTAGGGTTGTTAAACAGCAGAGTTATGCCTATGAACAGGAGGCCAGAATAGGAGACAACCATATATAAGTGCTGGAATAAAAACAGAGATTCCTTGCATTCAGCCCCCATCTATTTCTGGAAATAAAGTTGTTTCAGAACGTGTGAATTGAATCTTCATTATCAACAGTTAAATTCTAGTAGTTCTCTAGCATAATGGATGACAGCTGTAAAGCTGCCAGTGAAATTGAAGGCTTTTTTTTGCTCTCCTCACAGAAAGTCAGTCCAAAGATTTAAGGTCTACATAGCTGGCTGAATCGCATTTGATGTTGGGCATTCTGCAATACATGTGAACGGGTCCTACGCATCGCTGTGTTGTTTTTATTGAGTCAAAGCACTGAGCGAGGGTTTTCTATTTCATGCCCCATTCATACCTTGCTACACAGATTGCAGGATGCATGCTACCCTTTGCTTTTACTTTTGGAAAGTTTTTGAAACTAGCAGCAAAATAGTAATTAACAGATCATTACTTCTGTGATTTCTGCATACACCTATTGCAGCTAAGGTGCCTTTCATATGGTTATCTGGGTTAAATCAAGATCCAAACGTGGCTTGAATGGTCTGAAAGGCAATTTTTTGTCTATCTCTGCAAATATCATCAAAAGTCCTGTAGCAGTCAGCCAATGGCAGGATGGGACAGGCATATGCAAAAGGTGTGCTAAAAAACTGTAGATTTTTGATTTCATCTGAAACTACATTTCAGTGGTAGGACACCATCGTTTTATTTCATGTGAGGTTCTCATCATTGGCAATAACACAGATACAATAATGTAGGCACACAAGCCCTAACATTTTGTCTTGTTTAGACCCCCAACAGGATGCCTACTGCAATGTAGCATGTATGCCTGGAAGGGAACTACAGGCCTTCCCTTTCACATTTCAGTTGATGAGTTTCCTGGAAGCAAGATCCAGCCTACAGTGAGAGAAGTCCACAGTCTCTAATTCTTCATTGATAAGAGTGGTATTGAGGAGTAATCCCATGCAATATAGCAGTGTTTGCCCTGGAGTCATGAAGAATAGAATTTCCTTTAATTTCTGCTTGTGTTGATAGAAGCACAGGGTAACTCTTCAATAGAGGTTCCATGCTGTACTTGTCCCATCAGGCACAGCACTACTGTAAAGCAGTAAAACTGGTGGGGTAGGCAATACAAAAATGATAATCACTGTTGCCTAATGCTTGCAGCTATTTCCACATTCTGAGCATCAAAAGCAACAGAAACAAGTGTCTAACCTTTTCACTCCCATTACCCTGATGCTGCTACATTCAAGACTTTTCCCCTTGGGTCAGGTCAGAGCAATCCAACAGTTTTCTAAGTCAGAAGAGATGTGTATTATCACAAGAAAACAAAATTGCAGTCAAATTGTGGCAATATTTCACTAATTACAGTCCTAAAAATGTAAGAGTTTGAGCAGAAACCGTGTGAAGGCTTTTCTCCACTTACTGGATGTGATGTGATTGGTGATACACAACAGTTCCACTGAAATCAATGGAATTTTACTACCATATACCAGAAATAAAACTATATATTTTTTTATATCTATCACAAAATAGTTTTTAGCCATGGAAGAAAAATTAGGTTTTCTTTTCATATTAAATACAAAGAACATACTATATTCCTGAGGAAGGAAGCAAGGATGAAATCAGGCTAAATTGCACAAGAAAATCAGAGTGAAACAGCAGAAATGCACCAGCTCTAGTCCTAACACTTTGCCTGAGATATACATTCACTACAGGGACATTTTGCTGATCGGTTTGCAATCTTGTGTTTCTCTTGGTTTCAGGATATTTCTGTTGTGTTCTATTAGATCTTGTTATCCTTTTTTAGTTTAATCACACTTCATTAAATATGGCATTCTGAGTATCTTTTGAGATACAGAACTTGACAGATAAAAGGGATCTGTTGCAGTTTAGCTGACTGAATATTTCAAAATTTCAGGCTCACAGATTTACACTGCATTTTCCTGGATGAACGGTGGGTAGCATATTTTGGTTAAATGAGGAAGGCTGTTTACTAGTAACAGTAATCACTTTTGTAACTGCTGTTTTTCATAAATAATTCAGTTACATTAGGGTGTGGTTTTTGCAATACTCTCTGTGGTTTATTAATTAAACTAATGATAAAAAATGATAACACACACATGTACAAACCCACATTCATGTGTTGTTTTATTGGTGCATTACAACATTACATTTCCTTCACATTGAGAAAGCATGAGATTAAAATACATTGATCCACAAAAATGCCTTCCCTACCCTGACTTTGCACTGGTAATTACAGCATCTACAGATCCCTCCATAAGTTTTACTTAATTATGTCTTTGATATTTTTTATTACATTTTAATCAAAGCTTTTACATTGCCTGTTTTATGACTTTTAATTTAATTATTCCCATAAAAAATATTATTCTTTACTGCTTTGCAAAGTTCTCCAATTACTCTCACAATGTAAATATTTATGTTGCATTACATTTCATATTCCAATCTTTTAACAGCCCCTGTTCATTTAAGGGCTGTATAAGCATTCCCCATCCCAAAGTATATCACTTATTTGTATCAAAAGCCATTAAAATACTGGGAATGTGAACAGCACAGTTAGGAGGCCCCATTCACTTTTGAGAATAAGCCAGATCTATATAAAAACATGCAAAATGCACTATGCATCGGTATTAAATTTCTAATTTTAAGATATTTTTTTTTAACATTTGCATATAACCTGGAAGACTAGGGTTCCTGCTGAAAGAAAAAGCTAATGGCAAACCCTATACAATGTAAAGACAACACCCTTACTCTAGGGCTTTCTTTTAAACCTCCCATATGAAGTAATAGAAAATGGTATCTCTGTTACAGAATTCCATAGGATGGTTTAAAAACTTAATAGAAAGATAAACCTCCACTAAACTGTATGGATTTCTACAGTATGACCTCAATTACACTAGAGAAGTTCTCTGTCAAGTCCAATGCAAATGCTATTCCAGCACAATTTTCTTTCATGTATGCTAGGATCATGACCTAGCACATGTACCTCAGCAAGAGTTATGTTTGGCTGTCTCTATTCTAGATCTCAGAAGACTGTAGCTGTCAGTAAAAACTCCTGCCTGTAACTGACACAGTCAAACTGGTATCAGTTTTACAAGTAGATCAAGCCTAATTTCTACTGAACCCTACTGGGTTCATGCCTATTACAATCCGTTCGTTAACGTCATTTCCTATTTACAGTTATTTCCAAATATCATGTCTATACATAGTATGGTTGCATTCTCTTGTACGCAATTATTACAGTTTTTTGTTGTTGTTGTTGTTGTTGTTTTTTTTTTTTTTTTTTTTTTTTAAAGGGACTCTAATTTATGCATTTTCTATAAAAATTCATGTGTTGCCAATCAGGAAAAAGTTATCCTCAAAAAAATCTACAAATCTTACCTTTGACAAAAGTAAATGACAAGCATTACATAAAGACATTGAGCTGTTTGAGTCACAAAATGCCTACAAGGCCAATACATATTCCAACAGGAACACATAAATTATAATTATGGCAGCAGTCTCCTCCAGTCTAAAGCACCATAAAAATAGTTGTTGGTCAACACTATCTTGCTTTAACCAGCAACCCCTGCGAAGAAATGTACAACTGCCAAGACGTGGTCTAGAACATCTACCTGTATTTTCACAGGATACCTAAGAAAAGAGATTCTGGAATCTGACATTCTGCCATCCAAAGTTACGTCATTTCACAGGAATGTGATGTATACTGCATAGTGCATATGTAACAGAACTGGATCCTAACAATAATAAATTAACTAAAGTTGTTTGGTCATACACTTAGTAATCTCTGTACCGACACTGTTTTGATTGATGTGAGTTTCAATTCAGGTACCAAGCCAACCTTTGCGAACACCATGCACAAGAACATGAGGAGCTGAGAATGTGGAATGGTTTGAGTGGAACATCATTTCCAGCATTCCTCTGGATATGCTACAGAGCTGGAAACCCCCACAAGCATTCATGGTTGTGCACCAAAGTCACAAATGAAAATCTTTGCATTTCTTCAGATCACCAATGCTACAGTGAATCACCACACAAGAATGAGCATGGTACACTGAGATTCACACACAAAAAAACATTTCTTTATCCTCAAACTTTTAGGATTTTTAACAATTTTTTTTTAAATACTTCAGCTTGTTGACTGTGTTCTTTACTTCCATTTTATTTTGATGGTATTTACTGCAAGAGCTCTCAAAAAATGTCAAATGATATAATACCAAGTTTCTGATCCATCATACATTGATGGATCATACATTTTATCACAAGCTGATAATTTAAAGAGTGTGGAATTTCTTGAATGTCAGCATCATTCTGAAGAACTACTAATGTGACAATGCTTGGCTCTTGTAATCACTTGCACCTTTTACCTGCTCGATCATTAGTAGCTCAGAATGACCTTGCCAAAACTTAATACATATACTTCCAGCATGTGGAGTTTATTATGTTAGAAGGCAACAAGTTAAATAGAAGGATGATGCCCTAACTTATTAAATTACCCAAAGAAATGTCTGGCTACAACAGACGCTGAACATCTGATGAAAAGTGCTGTGTGTACTCACCACCCATTAAAGTCAATGAGTGCTGAAGACGACCAGAACTTTCTAAGAGATACTCAGTACTTTAAAAAATCTGTTTCCAGATCTACTATATCCTCAACCACATCTTAAAATTATTCTCCTGACCAATCTCCATATGGAATTGTTTTCAATGTTCTTTTCCCTTCTCCCAGATAATCTACCTGTTTGCAGTAGACTGAAAACAGACAATTCAGCAGTCAATATGAACTGGAAATTTCAATTTAAGTGTATAATGATAGTATGTTCAATTTTTCTTTATAAAAAGAAAAGAAATAAAAGAAAAAGCACAGAACATGTGTATAGTAAGAAACACCATGTTAAGAGACCAGCTTGGAGAAAATGTGAGAAGGCTAAAAGTTCATTCTGCATTTCTAAAAGTCATACTGGACCTTCAGTTATTCCCTCTAGAGGCAGGCCAGTAGCACTATCTGCTGTAGGTCTCTCTTCTTTCTTCATAGAGTTCTGGTCCAGCAGGCTGACATAAGATTTATGACAAGCTGTATTACCCAAAGGAGGGTAGTGTTGTCTGTAGCAAATATAAGCAAAAATGAGGCCAATGATCCCTCCAACGAAAGCATCTAGACAAGGAAAGCAACAAAACCAGAAGCATGTTACCAAAGGACAGCCAATACTGAAAACTGTAAACACAAATCTAAAACATTAGATTGACCTGGAAGTGTTGAACCCAGAATCTGTGAACCATGTATTTTCATTAACGATTTGGAGCCAAAACCCACAAACACTTAGAAAAAATCTACATTTTTTTCTTGCTATATTATACTGCGTTTATTATTCACACCTAAAGCATACAAATACTTCTTATACTAGTTGCTAAGTGGTTGCAGCAACACTTTTTGTTGTTGTTGTTATCATTTCTAAATGGAACTGGGACAAAATATTTGTTGTATGGCCAGTCTTTAAGGTCTGCCATAAGGGTTTTCAGGTTTTATTATTGCTTTCAATTACAGTTATTTTGGTATTAATGATGCTGTGGTCTTTTTCATTCCTAAATATAAGCAGGTACAATTCAAGGTAACAGATAAGACTCAATAAAATCTAGACTATTCATTTCAAGAAATATTTGTATTTATGGACATGTAATTGTATATACAGCTATATAAACTATTTGTAAATATCTGAATTAAACTTAGAGATTTTTTTTTTTTTTGAAGGTGATCTGCTGGTTTTTGTTTATTGCCTTTTTCCAATCTGTTAATACAAAACAAAGCACTAGATATGAGATACCTATTTTTTCTGAACTCATGAGTAAAGTACAAAAATATTCATGTGGCTTAGACCCTTATTATCTCTTCACAAACACTAAAAAGCTGGCAGAAAATAAAAATAAAAAACAAGATTGTAAAGAAAAATGTTCAATGTTCACAGACAAACTACTGTCTGCTTTAGCAGCTCTTCCTGGCTTCTTCATCTGTTCCTTCATTGCTGAGGATAGAACGGTTTTGAATACCAGATCTTAAATGAAAGTCAGATGAAATGGAAAGAATGCAGAGAAGACAAGCAACAATATATAAAATTGAGTACAAAACTAATAAGAAAACATCTAAGGAATACAAAGAACATGAGGTGAACATGCCAGTATATGGCATTCCAGTGTGGAATGCAGCAGTAGGAAGAGAATGGTGCTCAGTTATTCAGTGTTCCCTTTGGGAAGTACATGCAAAAAACAGCTTTGTTGGCAGTGAAAAAAAAAATAGGTTTAGATATTAATAAAAAAAATTCTACTTGTGAAGGTAGTGAAATATTTATTTGGGTTTCATGGGGAGACTGTGGAATCTCTTTCATTATTGTTTTTTTAAGACCAGAGAAGAAAAGATCTGTCAGTAACAAACCATGTATACTGGACTTCGATAAGTATTGTAGGCAAATAGACAGGTCACCTCAATCTTACCTATATTTTTATAGATCTTTGTTTTCTTTTATGAATACTTTGGTAAGTTGTATTGGTAGAATTTGATTGATATACAAAACCATAGATGTTCTTCAGGATGAAAAAGGAACTACATTATCTATGTGTAAATTCTCAAAGCTAATCCCTCATGTTCCAGTGCCTCTAGTCTGTTCACTCTTTACTCTAACTAGAACTGCACTGCCTTTGTGTTTGTTAGTATAAACCAAGAATTTTGTCTGCTACACAACTGTGAGATTCATTGCTAATGCAAAGATTACATATCAAAAGAACCACTGTGATCATCTAACATGACTTCTTGGGAAATATAAACCGTAGGACATCCCTGAAGTAACTCCTTTATTGCTTTAAAGATATTAAAAAACAAACAAAAAACCTTTATTCTTATCAACTTGTACAAAACTTAGTTATTGTGATAAGACTCATATTCTATAAACCTGTGTTGGCTGAAATTCTCTGATTACCCTCCTTTAACTGTGGTTAATTGAATCCTGTTTCATCTGCTTTTTTATTTTGCTTTAGAATGGCGTTAAGCCTACGACTACTGTTCTTAATTATGGTGAAACCTCAGTTTTCTACCAGTCCTCTGTAAGTTCCCCACCACTTCTAGATTTGCTGAAAACTTGCTGGGATCATTTCTTTCAAAACACTTTAAAGCAACTTATGCAATTCTGGGCCTCATTCTGGCCACCATAAGTGATACAAATTCACCACGCGAGTTATGCCAAAGATTTCTACCTTACTAACCCTTACTGGGTACTGTACACTGAGTACAAAAGGCACTATTTTGATCTCTGTTTTTGAAGACAATGATTGTATGTTTTATTTAAGTTCATGGTAGCCACAGCTTTCTCTCCATTATTTTTTCCTTTGCCCTTAAAGGAAAAAAGTATATTCTTTCAGCCTGTGTATATATCTGTATTTTTTTCATACAAGAATTCCACTTATTTCATGAGCAAACTAATGTTCTCAGAGCTATAACCTTATATAGCAATCTAGGGACTTAAAAGCAGTCAATATATTCAGGATTCATAACAAAATATCTTAATGTTCACCAATATCAACACTAAGCTCCTGAATACTACATTTCCTAGGCAAACTGAAGAGACCTCATAAAATACCAATAATGTTAATGTTCTCAGCCCACTATATGTTTTTTTAATGTAAAAATTACTCTACTTCACCTTTCACCTACAGTATGCTGTTCTGGACATTATATTGATGGTCCTTGTTCATTCCCCACAGCATAGTTAAGACTCTATTATAAAGCCACTATAAATAATTTAACACTATTGGCTGACTCTGCTGAACATAAAAGACAAGGCCTGAACTTCGGCACTGCATATTACAGAGGGAAGGAGTCTCTCCCTTGAGATCGTAGTTCTCTCAGCTAACAGCATGGGTCACCTGCAGGATAATGTCTGCCAGCATGGTTCTAGCTTGGGAAGAGTTGTCTGAGTTTTCAGACCCATCCCTTTGAACTTCAGAAATAAAAATATGAGCAGCTGTAAATGGACACAGTCAAAACCACTTGGGGCTGTGTAGTTTCCTTCCATCATATTTAAAACACCATAATAATCTTCCCCAGAGCATGTTTCAGTAAATAAATGATCCTTACTCTTGGCAAGATATAGTACACACTAAACACATCCAAAACTCAAGTAAAGCTGTACACTGCCACTAATGTTCATTCTCTCTCTAACAGACTTGAGCCCGCCAGGTCTCCCCCAGAGCAGCAGCTCCATAACTCTGCCGCTGGGCGAGGTGAGCACCTCCTGTTCAGCAGCTTTGTGTTGGGGGCTCTCGGTGCCTCTGCATGTGCCAAGCCCTGCAGCAAGGCAAGGTCTTTGCAGGAAGGCAGGAGACTCCTTGAAGAAGATGTCAAGGCTAGTGGATGGTGATTAAGCTGCCATTGGAGAACATGCTGCATGAATACACACACACACACACACAAAAAAAAAAAAAAAAAAAAAAAAAAAAAAGTGAGAAAAAGCATGTAACAGTATGAGTCTTGCTCTGGTACGGAGCCAGCTGTATGAGATAAGAGTGCTCAGTTGGACAGGGGTACGCTGTACTAAATTGAAACTACGTAGAGGAAGCAAAGGATGGAAAGCCAGGAGCATCAGTGCCAGGGAAGTCTGCTATAGCATTCCATCACATTGTAACTTGTGATTTCAGTGAAAAAAAATACAAAAAAAAATACAAAAAAAATACACAAAGCTAATTAAAATATATATATAGAAAAAGGTACCTCCATGTCTCACCTTGCCAATGGTGTTTGTAATCACACATACGTGACAGAGCAATCATCATGGCACAGTAGAGAGGCAGAATAGCTGCACAAAGCCGCCAGCTCTTCCCTCGGCCATTTTCTGTGAAGCAATGCAACTTTCCAGCTAAGTAGAAGGTGGTAAAGCCAAGGCCTGAAAATGCAACTGAAAGAAAAACACATAATTATAGTATTTTGTCATTAATGCTTTGTGCTGTACTATCCCTTAAGATCTGGCAGCAGGGTCCTACTGCAGAGAAGTCTTGGTCTTTACGGGGTGATGTTAGGAGCCAAGCTGAGAAGTTGAGATGTCCTGTCTGTGAGAAAAGATCTCCTGCTGTGATGTGCAGATCCAGGATGTGCATATGTTCTCCACAGCAGTGGCATTATCTCTGTAGCAATGCAAGCAATCAGGCAAGTAAACAGTGCAAAGTAAATCCATTTCCTTCTGATATGTACTCAACTTTCACACAATTTGATATGTCTACAAATACCGCCGTACCTATAGACATTCACCTTTCCAATAGCAATTGATTTTTTTTTCCTTTAGCAATTCACATTTTTCTCCCAGGAGAGAAATTGGCTGTGGAAAGAATCACTGATTTTTCTTTGTGTATTAAATTAAACATTTAGACGAATTTTTAGCTTGAGTCACAAAAGCCTTTTCACGCTTAACCTTCAGCATGTCTTTCCTGATTTGAGACCTATTCTAAAAAGCTCAGGTTCAAAGCAGAAAAGGATTCAGACATTTTGTACTGCAATTGTATTACATTTAAATGATATTTTAGATTCCATTAACCTGTTTCTACAGAACATGTTGAACTGGCAGCAAGTACAGAACCCAGACACCAAGTTTTAGTACTGAACTTTTTTCCTCTTGCAGCTGTTCACCTTCCAGATAAGATGCTGGGTGGACTTTTTTTCCCTTTAAATATGTGGTTTTTGGTTTTGTTTTGTTTGGTTTTGTTTTTAGACCCTTTAATATGTTATATTACTGAAGGAAAATTAGTACTGCTGCTGAACAGGGAAACACAACAATTGACAAAGATCACAGCTTTGCTGCTGACTGCAGAAATCAAAATAGAACGTAACCATCTAAAGCACAAACAGCAAAAATATAAACATATATCCAAGCACTTGAAATCCTTTTTCTGACTAACCTTTATACTTTTTACCTTTGTAATACCTAGGAACCTCTGTGAGAGGTAATAGGTCACTTCCATAGTACAAAATTCTGTGTTTCTGCTGCTGGTGAATGTAACAGTAAAATTGCCCTCAGGGCTGGGTCAGAAGTGAATCTTTTTTCTAATCTCCTGCTAAGGTTTTTCAAATGGCCTTGTCCTCATGTTCACAAATGCTAAATGTAATAAAGTAATTACCCTGTGTTTTGCTGATGAATCTATGAGATGTACTATCTTAGCTGCCAGCACAATAGAGTGGTTTCATGAGTTTATGTTATACAGCTGTTTGAATGCAATTACTGAACATTTGCTTTTCATCGTCAAACACACAAATAAATCACTTCTCTGGACTGGATATGGTGGAGCAAGATAGAATGCTAGTTAGTTATCAAACCAATACACCAAATATTTTGTTTCCTAGCCACTTTTTCAATCAGGGTAGATTTAGATTAGTTATAAAGAAGAAATTCTTCACACAGGGTGGTGAGGCACTGGCACAGGCTGCCCATAGTAGCTGTGTCTGAAGGTGTTCCAAGCCAGGCTGGATGGGGCCTTGGGCAACTTGGTCTGCTGGGAGGTGTCCCTGCCATAGCAGAAGGGGTGGAATGAGATGGTCTTTAAAGTTTCTTCCAACCCTGACCATTCTGTGATTCCATTCTTTGATTCTATTTCCAGGCAAGAACATAAAAGGTTTTGTGGTTTAAAAATCATGCAACCTACAACACTTCATAAAGTAGAGGGCTTAAAGAAGCAGCTAGATGTAGTATTGACTTTTCTAAATATACTATTTAAACAGTTGAATGTTATATTTTAATGCTAAGAAAACTTCATGGTGTGGGTATATATTGCTGATCCACATTGTAGGTGTCCAGTTCACACATGCTTGTCTTCAGAATTACTAGAATTTAACAGGCAATTCCAATGCAGAAAAGAGATGGAATAATAAAACAAAACAGAACAGAGCAAAAACAACAAGCAAACAACAAACAGAATCTGTGTTTCAGTCTGGACAACGTCTCTTATCAGAACAAAACCTTGTAAGAAAGATTTATGAGCTTCACACAGGATTAAAGCACAAGAAGGAAAAACAGCACCTGAAATACACTTGTACATGAATGCCTCTGATATACAGAAAACCAGGCACCATCATGACTGAATCAATATTTGCATGTTATGGGGAATGAAGAGAAATCTTTTCTTTATACACCTAGACTCACAAGTCCTTGTGTGTTACATTCTCTAATCTAAACCTTACTTTCTAAACTGAGCTTTCATATCCACAATTCAAGCAAGGCAAAGCTGACCTGCAAAAGCAGTAAAATGAATATTATAACACAGAAGCATCCAGTAAAATAAAAATGCAGTGCATTATCTTTCAATGACCTAATTTAGTCCCTAGTTAACAAAAGATGTAAAAGAGAACTTTTTTGTCTTTGAAGATAACTTCTTCATTTGTTTTTGAAGTAGGGTTTTAAGCTGAGATCTTCCTTGATATTTAATCGCTTGTGAAAGATTCATCACTGTAGGACTGCCAGAAAACTGTTTGGAGAGATCAGCACTTCAAAAATTTGTTCTAATGTAGCTCTTGTAGTAAGGCAAGGTTCCTCTCCTTGGTAGGAGACAAATTAATTTTTTAAAACACAAACATGACTACAATCTCACTGACATGAACTATTCTGAAATTGAACAGGGAAAGCGCACATATCATATAAAAAATCTGCCACAGATGGAATAGCTGACAGGAAACCATTTTCTCCACAATAATCTATATTACAAGCATGTAGTTTGCTGCAATGAATATTTTCAGGAGGTGAAACAGCATACAGGAATACTCTTAGCCAAGTAGCTGTGCACATCTTAATATTTTCATGATTTCTAGACTTGTTTAAGACTCTGTGGCTGTTATTTATTCATTTATTCATATTTAATTATAAATATCCTATTTGTGATCTTGAATGTAACTAGATATATAAAAGAAGATATGGGTGTTCAACACAATGGCTCTAACATACTAAAAGCAAAACTGTAGAGAAAAGTATAGAGTAAAACCAATTTACATCTCCGAAAAAAGTTCAGGAAGTATTCAACTTCAAAGAATATAAACAAAAGTCAATGATCAATTCAAGAACTTTGCCTTCTTTCTTTAGGCCTGTTCTATCCCATCCAGTCTAAAATACAACCTCCACAACTGCAGCTGTATTATCTTGATGGCAAAGGCCTACAATTAAAGGATCCTTTATTCAAATGCATGGTGGACAACAGCAGCAGGTTTAGTTAAATGAGCTTTAGAGCAAACCTCATGATATTTAAAATAAATATATAAATACATTTCCCGGTAATATTTTTTCTTTCTATTTTCAGGATCCACAATATTTCCAGAAAGAAGTGTTCATGAATGAGTAAAGAAGGTCAGCAGGATATATTTGCACTAGACACAGAGGCAGATTTTGGCCTCAGATGGTTGATATGTTCCTCTAAACTGAAGGTCAGGAAGAGAAGAGACTCACATAAGGTCCTAGAGGGGAACTTATGTCTAACAAAAGATGGAAATGTAACATAATGATGCACTAGCTTGTAGCTATGAAACTAACAATCTGCAGAGCAGAGTTACATTGCAATACTGTAAGATTGATTTTCCTCACCCCGCAGTGTGAACATCCAGAAGAGCTGCTTGACCCTATAGTTGCAGTGTGCGTGCAGAGTTAGCATCAGAGAACATGGAACGAACAGCTAAATGCTCTGGGATGTGGCAGCATCCATTGCAAAGGTAACTTATTATTCAGAAACAACTCAAATGCTATGCATTTAATGTATGCTGCTTATTTGGTTGATAACTCTATTTTGAAGATGTAGTCAGTCAATAACATTAAGAAAAACAATTCAGTCTTCAAGAATCCCTGGATTGTGGGTGATATTTACACTGAAGAACTGGTCAATCAGTAGAATGTATTTGAGCAGCTTTTGATTTTTTTTTTTTTTTCTTCCTTCAGAGGCTAGATTTTTTTCTTCCTTCAGAGGCTAGATTTTTTTCTTCCTTCAGAGACATGTGATACACACATCACATGTCCTTCTATATTAGATGTGTCTTTTCAAATTGCCTAATGTTATAATATAATAAAAGTTATCCTTCTGCATAGAACAGATTCCAAAGAATCAGCAAAGCAATGTTCCTCATCTACGCAAATACTTTTACTAAGTTGGTTTCTTCCTAAATCACAAGAAATCAACACTTTGTTTATATAAATAAAGCATGGAGCTACATAAAATAACAGCCAGCACTCTTTGGGAACATTGATACAAATTAAAATGAGAAAATCAGTCTGATTCAGTTTCAAAAAAAAAAAAAAAAAAAAAAAGTTAACTTAAGGCATATGCAATAAAAATTCCAGACAGAAATATCTAATTAATTTTCAGTGTTCAAAGAGGAGCAAGGAATGATTCCAAAATGAGCCATTTACTCAATCAGTGTAGCTAAAAGAAATCAAAGTCCTGATGTGACAAGTTGTACACAGGAAAACCTCCCCTCTGACACATGCCACATGATCTCCTAGGGTTTGGTATAACACTGGAAATTTTGCAAACATACTGAGAGGCAGAATATGGAATATTTGCACTGTATCAGTTCTGAAAAACTTCATCTGATATAAGATTATCATCATGCTAAGTTCTCTGCAAGCACACAGTCCCAGATTATTTTGGAACTAAGGATACAGATGCAAAGAAGCAAGGTGGGAGTGCAGGAAGCATAAGGGATTTGATCAGTCAAGGACAAAACTTGGCAATGACACATGCAGATACTTCACAATACAAAACAAAAATCAAAACCTGGCATGCCTCCTGCCCAAGGAGCTCATGTTCCAGTTCATCCTGCAACTGGATCAAAGCATGCAGAACTTTGCCACCATGCAAAGCTTTGTAGTGGATGGTTGCAGTCTCTAAGGTACCAGGTCCAACCCCTGCAGATGTGATGAGCATTTTGTCAGTAACCAGTGGAAGGGTGAAAACAAGCAACTGAACACGTTTTGAGATCCAACTGGTTGGCTGTAGCTTTCTGTATGAAGACAACACAATATTGCTTTGATCTTTATGTCCTAATGGTTTAGGAAGTACCAGCTTAAAGAGTGCCCTTCACTCATTTTGTGTAGATGCGCCTTCTGGAACTGTAACTGGAAGGCACCTTTTTAAACTACACCATAATGGCACTTGAAGCTTCTCAGCATTATCTTTACTGGAGTACATCAAATCTTGTTAGAATCAGCCTTTCAGATTGTTTCACTTTCTTTTAGAAAAAAAAAAAAAAAATAGTTCAGAGAAGAAATAAAGAGAATTATAGTATCCAGGGACACAGCAGACCCCATCCCAACATCTTAATTTCTCCAGAGAGGGAATCTAGCTGGGTTTTAAAAGCCATCTGTATGGACCAAACCAATTACTGAGTTAAAATGCATAAAGTGAGAAATGGTGAACAAGAATTTGATCTAAATGCCCCTAAATAAATTATTCATTAAAAATGTAATTGCCTTTGTGGGTGTTTTCTGGAAATTAAAGTACCTCAGAAGGATCTTCGCCTTCTCAGGTTTTAATGGATGCTTTGCTAAGCACACAGTACATGTATTCCTTACACAAAGCAGTTTCTGAAGTGAAAAAAAAATATAAAAATCTTCAACTCATTTAAGTGGCACCAAATTATGAAACCATAAAGCAACCATTACAAATGGCCTATGTAACAATCAGAGAAAATGATCCATCTCTGTGTCTGTAATGCCTTACACTTGCAATGATTACTGTATATTTTTCAAATGCAAACACATGCTATTCATCACTGGAATTGCACAGCAGCCTACTGCAATTTTAGCTGGGGTAACTGGTGAATGTTTTCAGTTTCACACTGTTCAAAGACTGAAATATTTATCTTTCCTGAAGGAAAACGTATGATACCAAATGGCTGCATAAATTTTAATGCTGAAATTCAATTCAAAGAGGATTTTATAGGAGTACAGTTCCCAGAGAACGTTTTGAGTTTATTATCACTAGCAATATATACATATTTTTTTCCAAGTGGGATAGTCAATCACCTTCCTGTGGCTTAGCTTTATTAATTTCTTTTCACAAATAACAAAGAAACACAGTTCAGCAGAAGGAACATGAAAAGCACATCACAAAATACAAATGTATGCAAGGACCTGGAAAACAAAAAGGAGATATTGGAGACAGAGACATGTTAGAAGAAAGATAGACCTAGACTATTTGAAAGGCAAGTAACTAGAGTACTAGTTATTAGGTTGCTTTTGCAGGAAAGTCCCAATGAATTCTCATGTGCTTTTTTTTTTTTTCCCAACAGTTTATTTACATGTACCTTTCAAGATACATCATTACACCTGGAATATCTAAAGTTGTCTCAGGGTGTATGTATGTACATCACTGCTGTGAAAAAAATGACAAAGTTCTTCTGAATTGTTCAGTTAATAATGCCAAAAAGTCCTAAAGGTAGACCTGTTGCATGGCCTGTTCTGCCAATTCTATCGACAGAAACATTGAACAAATCTGCTTTCTCTGACAACACAGTAAAACAAAACCTACTATGTCTCAGATTCTGGAATTTGAAAAGAAAGGGGTCAGCGCTCAGGCATTAATCAAAGCAGCCTTAGCATTAATGTAAGCTGCAACAAACCACCATGTAAACTCAGACCTGGTCACACAACTGTGTCAGACTAGAAGACAGCTCTGAAAGATGTTTTTACTCACTGCCAAGATTTCTGTGTGTCTCAATCACATTTGGTGAAATTATGTCAAACTAATGAATTTATATCAGATTAAACCTAGGACAGAATGACATTTGGTGTGTGACCCCTGGGTAATGCATTTTTCTCCTTCCAGGCCTAAGGAGCACCATGTGTTGACTGAATAGTTTTGTTAGATCAGAAATGCATTCCCTTATGAAATAAAGTCCTGAAAACTTTACCTCTAATTTCTTCAAGCAAAAAAGTAAAAATAGAAAATGTTAAAACTGAGGTAAGAGTTGCCAGATTAGTTCAAACAGGTCAATACTAATTAAAGAGCTACAAACTTGAAAATTAACAAATCTAGAAGATAATTTTCTCTATATGCTACACTTGAGCAGTACCTAGACACAAGCTTTAGATCACCAACTATCCAACTCCAGCACCAATTATTGTAACCAGAGGTTTATAAGGCAACTAAATACAAAATAAATTGTCAAGGACATTTGATTCTTTACAGCTCAACACCAGAACATACCAAGTCTCACACACTGGATTGGGGTAACTTCTTGCCTCCTCCTTTGCCATACATAAATCATCAGTAGTGTCCTTAAAAATGGATCATATCCTGCTCAACTACTTGTCATCCCATTTATTATGCCAGGCATTTGTATCAGTCTCTCAGGGACATACAGATTAGCATATGAAATAGAGTCAAACACATTTTGAAGAGTACTTTGATGGACAGAAACTTTTTATAGTAGAGGATTGGAGTGTTTCTGCCAAACACACAAAGCAGCACGGTAGGGAGCATCAGGGAGTTTACTGGATTATAAAAGTGTTTGTTTGTTTGTTTTTATTCAAGAAAAATAGTCTTCTGGAAGCATGTTTGAGATATAACAATCTGAATCTCAAACACTAGCAGGAGTTGATTTATTAGTAGTGCTGGAGAACCAAGCTTTACAGAGTTCATCTCACAAGCCCCTCATGAATTCAAACAGCCTTTGTTATTGAGTGCTGAGAGGTAAATATGTCAGAGAAGAGGTAAAAAACCTTAAAACACAAGCATTCCTAAGTATACTTACAGTTAGAACTAAGAAGCCAATAAACCCTACAGGAGACATTTTTTTTTCTTGCATATCTAAGACATTCATTCCTTATTTCGCTGGATTCTTTTTTAAGAGGATGAAATATTTCAAAGAGACACTGCTATACAGTTGTTAATTAAGAGATTTATCTTGAAAATAGGGGAGTTGCAGCAATTACTGCCAAAAACCTGTGGCTTGCAGCTCATCTGTTACTTTAAATGTTCACTCTCAACTAAAGGAAATATGATTATCCTCCATGAAATTTCTAGCTAAAGATAATTAACAGTTCTAATTTAGATACCCAACTATAATTACATGTACTGCAGTAATATTTGATATAAATTATCATAGAATAGCAAACAATTCTATTGAAATTCAATAATTTCTTCATTCTGAAGTACATAAATCATTTTCGTCTTTCAAACAAATGAATGTTTTTTAAAATGTAAAAATGTTTTATTTTCTACAACTGACTAATATCAGGTTCTTAGAGAAAAAGGGGAGGAGTACCTGACTGCCTGCTCTTCACTCCAGAGACATATTTTCCCATTACTCCCTCTCCCCCACTTTTTTTTTTTTTTAATCTTTTTAGTGCCACAGTAAGACACATCACAACTACTACATATATATACTTAGTGCTTCATCAAGGAAGCCTGATGCAGGCATGAACCATATAATCTTCTTGATATTAAAGAAGGAAACTCCTCATGGGTAATACAACAGTAAGCACTATACTATGACAAATATTAATACCTGTGGAATAGATAACTGAAGAGATAAAGGAAACAAAATAATAAGCAAGTCAAGCTTTATTTTATTTTTACTATTATAGCAGTCTTTGCTACATAATATTTGTCATCTAAGATGGTAAACTCACAGTAAAATGGCTCCTAGCCTGACTGTGAATGACTTTGCAACAGCTTTAGAGAAGGGAAAAAAGCAAGAGATTCATCTCTCCTTCTCCCAAAACCAAGGGGTTCACTGGACACAAAAATCATTTAGGAGTAATCTTGAGAACTCTTTCTGCACAAATAAGCAGAGGTTAGCCATGAGGACATGCAAACAAATGAAGGCACTGTTACATGAACGAGTTATCAAAACTAAACTTGATAAATAGATGTTTCCAAGGTATGGCATATAAATTATTTGGTAACTGAATCAAGGCCAAGCCCTTGAATGAATACATCCTGGTTATGCACTTCATATTTAACCTTATTTAACCCATTTAACCCATTACTGACCATATTCCAATAGGCATTTTGTGATTTTTTTTTTTTCTTCTATTCAGGTTCTTGCCTCCTTGACACATTAATCATGTTTGAAAGTAAAATAGTAAAATACTATGCTCTTGCTTTATAACATAAATATGTTGGAGCCTTTGCTTTTAGGCTTTTTCCTTATTTACAGAAACTGAGTGTTCTACAGCAGGATCATTCTCAGTTCGTTCTCAGAAACTTACACAGCAGTTCATTCTCAGAAACTTACCGATTTTAAGCTGAACAGCCAAAGCAAGGAAGACAGAGAAGACAGGCTAATGCAATGAAGAATAAAATTAATAATATGACTGAAAACTTCTTGCATTACTGAGCACCTCTCACTAATTCAAATTACTTATAGTCCCAGGTGTCTGTAGAAATGCTTTGCTATCAAAAACATCTGATCAGCCATTCTGATTTCTCTCTTTAATTCTCTCAGCACAACTACAAAAGGATTTTTCCCTCTTCCCACGTCCTCACACAAGAGATATTTTTAAAAGACATCCTATGCTATTATTTAATGGCAACTTCATCCATGAGGTCTTCCAACATGATCAGGAACTTCTGACATGATCATTTTCCAAAAGTTTCTGCTTGTTCAAAAAAGAATGCAGAAACACCAGTAAGAGAGAATACTATAAAACATCTTAGTTCTGATTGAAATAAGTGAAAACTAAAATTCTCTAGAGAAAATCAGAGGAGAAATACAGGAAATCAGTCGACTGCAACAAAGCAGTACTAGTTTTAAAACGTTTTGCATAAACATTTTATTTGTATGTTTTGTTAGATAAAACAGTGACTTCATTATTTGTTCACTCCTCTGCACAAGGGAGGAAAAAAGTATTACCTATCTACTTACTTAGCTGTAATAGCTGGTATTTTCTGTGTAGAACTGACAGTAATAGCAAAATCCAAATGAGGCTTTCTGTAGATGCGCTGTTGTTTATAGCATAAATAACATTCATGATTTCCTGCATTTATTTCATAGCATTTATCTCAAAAGACTTTTAATATTCCCTTGTTTTCATCAGACAAATTAACATTTTCAGAAATCTTTATTACCAAGATTTCTGCATTCTGACAAATCAGTCAGACACCTCTAAAGAAGATTTTAATTTTAATTCTCATTTCAATTTTGAGGGTTTTATTGATTTATTTTTCTTTTGCTTACAGTGGAATTGTAGCTGATACCCTTATTTTACTGAAATAATTCTGCATTGACTCAGGCCAATCTGTGTAACATGTATTTCTGTTATTCAGCTCTACCGCTCTTGCTGCTCAAAAGGGTTTTAAAAAGTCAACCAGTGTCATTTGGAGACAGATCACAGCTAGCTTTTTTAGAGTAGAAAATATGAAGTAGAAATGTCAGTACCATACTGCAATGGCAACTTCAAGAAATCTCAGTATTTGCCAGAGTTGTGGAGAGACTTCTGATTTCCTTTTCTCTTAGAGGAAGGTTCTGCACTGTATTTTTGTTTAATAAATCTGAAATCTGTGTGCCAGTCTCCTCTGTCTCCAGGTCTGAGTTGATAGCCATCCATTTTCAAATTAATCTTGAGCTTTCTGGCCTGTTTTGCTCCAGAGAAGAGCTGTCACTGCAGTTCACAGACAAAAATTGATCTTCAGATCTTCAGTGCAACTCAAGGTCCTTTTTACTGAAAAGGCTGGTCAGAAGAACAATGGCCTAGAATACAGCAAAAGTCCACAATACCATATCCAAGTTTTCTTCAGGCTATTAAATCAAAAATATACCTTAACTTTACTCATTTTACTGAAGAGTTATTGTTATGCAAAAGAAATGGGAGAATTAGACCAAAACAGTTAATCTTTACCCCTACACTAATGAAAGGGAATTGCACAGCTAAAATAAGCAAGAAACAGCAAAAGCTGCTGGGAAAAATGGTTTATCCAAGTAAAATTAAGAGATTTATCCTATCAGTTTATTTCGTTATCTTTGGCTCTCCAGCACTTGAAAAAGAATCATATTAACTCATTAATGACACATGATGTAAGATTATACCTTATTTATTTATTCATTAGTCTTCTTTGAAGTCTCAATCTACTACTAAATTCCCTGTATTATATGCACTCCAGATTATGAAAAAACAAAACCAAAAAAAGCCTCCCATCCCCATTTGGTATCCTATGTGAATGACAAATTACAGTGGACTGCGAATCAGTAAATCACTGTCCTGAGATCAAGAAAGCAACAGACTTACGGTATAATTTAGCTTCAAGTTTTTGATTTTTCATGCAGGCCTTGGTATTGCTAAATAACATGTTACTGTGAAGAATTACACTACATCCAACATTTCTTCAAGAAGGTCTGGTGAATTTTGCTAGCTAGCAGAGAGATCTAACACCTCATGCTTCAGTTCTTTCAGTCATTTTAACAAAAAAGCTGTGTGCTGGTGAGAAGCAAATTTATACAGTTTGGAGGCAAGCCTACTGTTTTCAGAGAAATTGATGGAAAGATAAGGACATGCCCTTTCACCTTAAGATTTGGTGTATCTTCAAACTGATAACTGGTTTGTAATGACAAAGAAGAACCAGCACACCTGTGTGGCACTATCTCTTCATAAGGAAAACAGGCAGGTAAATAGCTACCTTATTTACTGCAATTATAGCTGCTTAATAAACTACCATGAGTAATTCAACAAATACTCTTGATAGCTTGCAGAAATTAAATGTTGTTTCTTCCTAGAAAAAGGGAGGAGCTGAAACTTGCACATCCCACGTTCTGGATTAGAAAACTCTGTCCTGAGCACTGCCTCTGAAGTTGTTGTATTGTCATTCTTGAACAAGAAGGATGCTCTGTAAGGAATGAGGGCATGATGTACGTGGCCATTCCCTTTACTGTCACCTGCCTTCAATGACAGTTGTCATATTCAAACACGAGCAGTACCAGCGGCTTTCTGTCCCTTTCATTCTGTGAGGAATCTTACTTAAGGGCAGTGCCTGGAACACAAGAACTCTGTTTCTTGGAAATGTATCAGAGTTGGAGGGAAAAACCTACATATTCCCACTACCTGCAGAATGTTGAGGCTGACCTTGCTCACAAAGGAAGAAATGGAAATGCTGTGAAAAAAAGGCAGCTGTGATTTTTCTCTCTCTTTAGTCACAGATAGGGCTGGAAGATCTCTGCCGAATTTTCCCTATGTAGTCCTAGGCTTGTTACAACAGACTGAGCAATTACTGCTGTTATTCATAATGGAATTTGGCTACTTAAAGTAGGAAATTACTATGCAGGACTGGTCCAAAGATGTAATCTCATTTATTACACCAGAAAAAAATAACTTTTTTTTTTCCTATTATTGTTTGTACTTCCTTTCTTAGAGACACTGTTATTTCTTCCAACAAATAAGAATAAGCACAGATGAACTCATATTCAGTACTCTTATAATGTACATGTCCTGCTTCTAATATAAACAGAATGTACAATGTGCTACATGCTCCACATGAAACATTTTCTTAAAGGTAGTAGCTATATTGAATTGCACAGTAGGTATCCTAATTCTTTGGTCACTGCTCTCATTAACTTTGTTTGCTGATCTTTTTTTTTTTTTTTTTTTTTTTTTTGTAGTAGTAGTAGTGATAATTATTAATAGAATAGAAATCTTCAGCTAATTCAGCTCTGGCATTGATTTTGATCAGCAAGACTACCCCCTACGTTGTAAATGGATGTTCACATTTAATTTGTGATGAGTTTATACCTACAAAGGCTTACCCTGAATAAGGAAACTGAAAAATCAATTCCCTGCAGAGTTACAATTTGAAATGCAAAACCCAGGTGAATCTGGCCATTGTGAATGATGACTACTTCAGTAGTGACATATTTACTACCTAGGTCATTTTTGTATGAAAAGTGCAAGTTGTTAAACATGTACAGTGACAGGAACTGTTTCTTTTAAAAAGATGAATTTCATATAGAAAACGGGGTCAACTAATACACGGAAGTTGAGTGTTTGTATGTTATTTGCCATCCTGTCTACAAAGACTCTGAGGTAAGTGCATACTTTAGTCTGAAAGAGACAGAAAATAATTTTCTTTTTCACTTTAAAATTCTCTCAAGCATATCAAGAGCCCTTCATTCATCAAGGAAGCAATTCAAAAATATATAACATTTGCTGTTACTGTCCCTACAACCATATACACTGATTACATGTTTCATCTCAGGTATCTGATGAAATCCTCTAAATTCTTCAGCAGTATTCAACAGTAGTCACTACAACTCTTTTTCAGCCAATATAATACAAGTTTTTGTTTGTTTGTTTTTAAAAAAGAGCTCTTGTACAGCAATGTTAACATTCAAACTTGAAGCAGTTCAAATCAAACTGAGATATTACCACAAAATAATTTCTTCAAGTTCTGATTTTTTTTCCTTGCAAAAAGAAACTTGCTGAATCAATAAAGATTTTAATGTAAAAATAAAAATCAATAACACAATTTAGCCAAAAGTCAACTTTTTGATTTAAGTATCTAAATCCAACTAAAAACATAAAATCACAGAATTATTTTACTCATTTTGCTGTTGATACAGCACTTTTATACATAAAACTATTTTAATTGAATTTATTATCATGAAATTCTAAATTTAATTATCTCTGTGGCTCCTATAATATTTAATTGATTTTAGCTGTTATAAAATTTTATTTTCAGTTAGTTGATTTGAAGTCCAATGGCTCAATCTTTCTATGAAAAATGGCTGACACGAATCTCATGAAGTTCAACACAAGAAAGTGTTGACACTAGACAATTTTCAGAGGCTCCTTCAATCTAATGATTCTGTGAATCCAGCTATCAGCTGGTACAAACCAGGCTGGGAAGTCATTATTCATTCACATCAATTATTCAGACACATCAATTTAAAGCTGCATATGTAGCATTCATGATAATCATGGGTTTGATCTTCAATTGACTACTGATATGAAGCAGAAAGAAAGAAAAAAAAAAAAAAAAAAAAAAGTACAGGCTCTGAGGAGTTTAAAATACCTTCTTACCACTCCATTCTCTTTTTTGTTCAGCACAAAGGAATCAAGACCAGTTTCACACAACTTCCCCAAATCTATGAGAGCAATCTCTTAGCTAAAAAATACAGCTTAAATGCTTCTGACCAAATCAGAAACAACACATTCAAAAATAGACTCTTACTAAAGCTGAGTCAAACTCTGAGAGCTGCAATCTGCTTACAAATGTTTTTGAGCAGAATAAGAGCCTAAAGAGAGTTGTTTCATGATTAATTAATCTCTTCCTCTAAGAAAGCAAACAGGGTCAAGTGTTTGGCACTTCATTCACACAAGATTTTGGTGTTTCCAAATAAAATATGTTGTTTTACTAATATTTACCCATACTTGCTTGTAGAAAGACTTCATTACTATGATTATGTTAGCATACTCTAAGACATGTCAAGACATGACTGTCTAGGAATTTTTTATTTAAATATAAAGAAGCTATGTTACTGGACAACATATGAAGCAAGTTTGTACTGCTGAGTTGTCACTTTTTTTCTAAGAAAGCTTTGGGTGATAACCCATTCTGAAATCACGTACACAGCAACCAGATCAGAATATAATACTATGAGTTTTGCGACTATTGAAAATCTGGATTAACATCAGAATGGTCTATTACTTGTTGAGCTGAGCCATGCAATAGGTCTCTGAACACATCCAGGACTTGGTTCTGGATGTTCCTATGGCAGTTTAGCACTCCCAGAAAAATATTTTCTTATGACTACCCAATAAACAGTCAACACATGTGAAAGAGAAGTCAGGTTATGACAGTAACTCCACACTGAGATCATTATGTTGTGCTTCCCTTAACCTTCTCCACCATCACAGATCACAACAGTCATAACCAGATGCACGAACATAAGACTGATGTGTGGCTGGATGAAGAACAGGGATATTTCTGACTGCCAGCTCAGTGGTGTCTACTTTAACGCTGCTTGCTCACTTACTGCTCTGGAAAGTAATATATGAATATAAGCAACAATTTAAGGTCAGATCTAATCAGGAAGTTGACCCAGTTTTTGGAAACAGGTCAAGACTCATCCATTTAACTATATTAACATAAACAAAAGCACATGATACTTCTGCAGCCCATTTCTGCTTTTTGGTGGTGGCCTATCTTCATTTATACAGATGAATTCTGTGAATTCTGTGTCAAAGACTCGGTTAAAATGCCATGTGTCAAGTATTTCTCCCTGATTCAGAGCTCTGTATCAAAAACTTAGTATCACCAATTTAGGAACATGAACTGGATTCATAGTTTTAAACCAAAATCTTTGCAGCTGAAAGCCTAGGGAAATTAATTTCAGTCAGCAAATGGAACAAACAGTGGAACAAGACATGGATTTCTGTGTATTTGTGCTTTTAAAACGTGCTTTCTTTGTTAGCTATTTTTCCTATCTTTTGCAGTAACCCTCAGCTTACACTTCTCAGTTCCCTAAGGTGCCTACTGTTTTCCTTCATCATACACACGAAGTCTATTTAACTCCTCCACCTGCAGACATCTATTTCCAGTCCTGAAAAATATATTTTTTAATCAATTATGAGTCATTATACAAATAGTCTCAAAATATCCAGTAAACTAGATAAGCATACATTCTTACACTGTATTCTGATTTGGTTCAAGAGCTCTACCAGTTCATTGAAAAACTTTAACATTTCTTAAAGCTCTTCATGGGATCTTATATAACATTATTTTTCACAGCACTAGTTAAACTATTTGTTGACCATATGCCTTTGCTAAAATAAATGGGCAAATGTAGAACTCCACATGATACTCAGGCCAGCCTTTCAAAGATTTCAGACCTAAGGAATCGAAATCTGCTTTGGTTCATTTGCTCCGCTTCTGAAGTTGCTAGATTTTAAATGCACCCTAAAATTCAATCCCTTGTTTTGTATTTATAGAGAGCGTCATGTGATTTTCAGCAGACTAGAGCATATATTGTGATAGCATCTGTTTTACACAATACCTATTTGTCTTCAAAAAATTGTTTTTCATATCATATTCCACAAGTTCCGTACTATCTGACAAGAACCCTACATTTAAGCTGACCTTTACATCGGCGACTTGCTGCATATACAACATGCGCTGATGATCACTCTACTTCACTGCCAAGAAACTGCCAAGCAACTTCCAAGAAACATATAAACAGGCTTTAAAAAATAATATCAAAGATACTCTGGCAGCCCCTAAAGCATCACCTCAGTGCTTGTATTAACTGGCAACCAGCCCTCTTTGCAGCAGTTCCCACACATAGTATATTTATAAGAACTAAGGGAGCCTGTAGCTTAGTTGCCATTCCAGCATACCTTGCATCCCTCCCTCATCATCCCCACCCTATTTAGCACTATCACATAATTCTTTCAGAAGTGATCAGGTGTTTTCCAATGTTTGTGACGCCTGCAGAGTTTCACGATGCAAGAGCCCAAAGCCTTCTTATTAGAGTAGCTGGTGAGAAATACAAGGACAGAAAAGAAAGTTACCACGACAGCAAAAACAAAAACAAACAAAAACCCCACATACTATGCAGCAAATTACTGAAGCGCATGATAAACTGCAATATTCAGCTGCAGCTTAATAGCGGAAAATCATACTGACGTGATGAATTCAGAGCAATTTGAAATGAGGCACCAAGCTCAGAAAAGAAATATCCAATTAGGTGGCTCAAGATTAGATCAGAGAGAGGTATTTATCCTACAGTGAACTCGCAAATCATGTAACAATCAACCTAATTTTAAGTTACAGGAAAATCCTACCATGTAAGATGTATAAATAACAACAGGTTTTTGTTGTTTTCTGTGTCTTTTTTATTTTTTTTTGTCATCAATAATCTACATATAGCAACACACTGATGTACTATATATAATACTAGAAGGCTTTTCCTTCTCAGTGTCTCTGAATCTATGTGTAGATCTGAAAGACAAAGTGTGTTTCCAGACTGAATTCCATAAGATTTCAGGGTACCTGGCTTCCTGGTCAAATTCTTTATATCTGTGACTCCCAGAAAGTAAAGGCTTAATATCCTATATATTATAAGAATGGGCATGATGATCACTTCATATATTTTAAAACATTTTCCTATGCTTAGGAAAATAACTGGCTTTTGAATGGTGTGTGACAGAAATCTGGACTTGTCAGCATCTCTTAAAGTTGAAGCAGATGACACTAATACAGAGAGAACAGCTACATCTGGCGTTGTCACTGTGCGTGCCTGTCCCAGACTCTTTAGGAGTTCCCAGGGCATTCTTCTCCCTTCTTCTTCTTTAACAAATGTAAGTTGCCATTGCGAACCCTATGTGCTTTTGAGAATTGTGAACTCTCGTATGGAAAACGTGCTCAGGATTTCTGTCATTGTAAGTAAACTCATATTTGACATTTTGTCTTCTGCTCACAAGAATTAGAATCAGACAGTCTTCCTGATGTAGAGAAGACTGATGTTCTGTAGACTGAACACATTTGCTGAAGAAACCAAAATACTTTCCTGATTATAGCAATGGTAATTTAAGACTAAGACCAGGATTAGGAAACTGACTTTCTCCTGCAAGATCTCATGGTAACAATAAAAATCAAAAAATAGACTGATTTAGGATTTACTTATCACTTCTAGTCATGAGAGTTAGTTATGAAGAAATCATACATACAAAAACAGATTAGTGAAATTATTCTCAAATAATATTTTCTGTTCCATTTTTTTTCACTAAAATAAACTCAGACCCTTTTGTCCACACAAATATCCATCAAATATTCAGTTTGTAGAATATCTGAAGAATGAGGCATTGCGAAATCTTCCTTGAACTGGTAAATACAACTTAAAGTAATGAAGTACTGATATTGAAAAGAAACTTTCTGTTTTTATCCCCCTTTTTTTAATCAATGAATGTCTGGTCTACCTGGAATTGCTCTGCCGCATCTAAGCCTGGTATTACAAGGCTTTATTTCCCATGCATTTTTTCTGCCTCTCACCCACAGAAAAATAATTAAACTACACAAGAGTCTTCTACACCGTGGCAACTTTTCAACAAAAAATACTAAGAGTTAGATATTGATTTTCAAATAAATAATACTTCAGGACTCTAGGTTCATATTTTGGGGGTGAAAAATATCATCAGCCTGAGACAAACATCAAAATGGTGCTATGATATCAGTCAAGAAATCTGGTACAAAAATATTTCTATCCATCCCACGAGCACACCGTATGCCTGCAAACTCACTGTTCTTTACAGCTACGAGTTACACATGGCTTATCCAATTAACAGTCCTGTATTCCTTTACATTATTTTTCCTCTTATAAATTGATCGTCATGTATTATGTTCAATTACATTTTCTTTATCCACGCATTGCATTTTTCACCAGTTGGTATGCTGGGTGATCATTATACATATTATTAATTCAAGGCAATAAAAGGTTTATATTGATTTCAGCATAATTCGTTCTCTTTGTTTCACTAATCATACATTTTGCTGTTTGTGTTTGTTTGTTTGTTTTATCTTTTCCTTATGTTGCAATTTGAATCTCAATCTTCAAGGAGAGAAAAATTGTGAAGGGCCTTGCAGTCCTCCAGCAGCTGCATAATGTCATTTCCAGCACTGCAAGTGTGACCCAAGGCAGTGATACTTTCTCACTCCTGCTGCACATCAGAAGGTTGAAGTGAGGAAACACTATGCTAAAGCTTATAGAGTGCAGGGCAGATCCCAACACACAACACCAAAGACAAGAAATATTATCTTCAGAAGCTTGTCACATGGATGGCAGACTTGCTCCACTCCTTACTACAACAAGCATATTTAGATGGTGTAACTGGCCTTCAGATGTTTAGGAACTCCCACTATTCTCAGGGCCACGTTTCAGATAGATTTGCTTATTATTTGGACAACAAGTTTGCAAAATACATCCAGAACAAACTCTGAAGAATACCCATGTTTCCTCCACTTACACTGAGAGGTTAGGATACCACAAGGTACCTCCAAGGCAAGATACCTGAAGGGCCTGTGCAAGATAACTGGAGAGATGACACATGAGAAGGATACAGGCAGGAGGAAAAAATGCTGTGTTTATGATCTTCACCAACATTATTATTGCAATGAAGTCTGGTTTTATAGAAGCTGCATAGTATCTTCAGATGTAGCAGCTTTAAATAGCCAATGAATTATAGCGCCGTGGAAGTACTAAGTATGGAAAAATACACATATATTTTGGATGCATTTTGGTTGGAATATCCATGTGTAAACCTGAGACTCAGGAAGGCCTCTGAGCTACTGGTCCCAGGCAGGAATTTTTGCTGCTTACCCCCAAACTTAATTTCCAACAAACATTCTGGCAGTTCAACTGGAAAAGAGGCAAAATGTGTTTAAAAAAATCCAGAAGGTCTAGGGACTTCTTTGATCCCATACAGCATGCATGCTGGGTGAATTTCAATGGAGTCCTTGAATGCTGGGGTGGTGCTTGTGTGTGCTCTAAGCTAAAGCTGCAATTGTAAGAAGTTATCAAGAGAAGGATTTGCCTAACTTCAGCAGTCTTTCCAGAAAGACAGAGCTAGCAGCCTTGCATGAAGTAAGCCAACTCAAAGTACATTTTCAGCAGCTACCACAGGTAGAGTTCTTCTTGGTCAGAGAAGGCAGTAACAAGAACACCGTCTTCGTCAACCTCTTTTTTCATACTTCATACAAAATGTCTTGATTTTTTTCAGGGAGCTGTATAGTTCACGTATGTCTGGAAGTCTCCCTTTCACTTTACCAAACAGTTTCTGTTTCACACATTTTCTTATTTGTATTATACATTGCTTGGCACAGGGAGATGAACGAGATGTGAATTTAAGCGCTCCCAAAAAGTCGTTTGTGCTCTAATAAGGAGAATGAACTCTCCTTAAGAGTAGAAGTTCACTCTCAGTGGAAGACAGGTAGTTCGCCACATTTTTATTGAGTATACAAGGTCAGGTCAGGCCATCTGAGGGTGCCAGCACCGTCACTGTTGTTGTACAAGCCTGTACCACCTTCCTGTAGTAGGATATTCACAGCACAACAGACTTTCTTGTTAAATGCCTCATTTTGCATGGATGAGGTTTTAGATCCTGCTTTAACAAAGCTTTTGATTGACAGCCTGTCCAAGGAATGCTGTAAGAAAAACGAGTTTGAAGATGAAAATGGCTCTCAACTGAAGCCTCTAATCTCTCTTTACAAGCTGCTTGGAAGCTTTCACTCATGATTTATTTTCTTCACATGTTCAAGTGAAGTAGAAAATACAAGTTACAAGTAGCCCACTGTAGTTTAGTAATTCCAAGAGAGGTGCTGGAGTTTATGTCAACTCTCATCCACCCCAATTAAATTTCTGCAGCCATAAAAAAACAGAAAACAAACAAACAAAAAGTAACAGAAATAAACCATTTTTGCATTTGCTTTCCAAATTCCACACCAAACAGAGGCTGACAGGAGTCTGGAGAACAGACCTCTTCCATTTTATCTAGTAACAATCTCATGCCATAGGAAGAGAGACAGTAGCAAAGAAAAAAAAAAAATCTTCGACTGAGTTTATGGAAGGAAATTTTACAATTAAAAGTATGTTAAGAAGGCAGAAAGGACAGATTTTTACAATGGAGATAAGAGAATAATTTTTCACAGGGAGTTGGAAGCAAAGGAGGTATAGTTGACACATTACACAAAGCAAAAGACTGAAAATGTAGAACTATAGCAAAATTTCTAAGCATATGTTATTATATCCTTGACATCCTCATTGCTTCATGCATCCAGAAAGGCAGTATAATGTCTTGTTTCCCATAATAATGTTTTCTACTCTTCAGTTTAGCGGGGAATGAAGTAACAGGAAGAAAATAAATTATCACAAGTATAAATTATTCTTTGTATTATTAAAAAACTAGTTATCTAAATAATTCTACTACACAGAAGGAGCAAAGGGTGGCATTGTAAGAATATAAGCTTACAATTGTTCTCTATAGTAAGACTAAAATGTGTGTGGATTTTAAGGCTTCAAAACACATGGTCTTGTCAGGGAATTGGATATTATAACATCAGGCTTCAAACTGTTAAGTACTTCAAGCAACTGCAGAATTTCCCCACTCAAGCATACACTTACCAACAGATAAAAACCACCATATACATAATGTCTTCATTCTCATCACATGGTAATAAAAGGCTTTGTACTAGGAAATATAGTCAACTCAGCCACATGCTAATACTGTATTAGTCAGTGAAGGAGAAAGCTATTCTCATAATTTTGATCTAAATCCACTGCTCCTATTGAATTTTGTGTGAGCTGCAGCAACATAACTCAGTGCTTATAAAACGAATGGCAGTTAAAAATAACACCTCAGTATGCATTCTATGAGCTGCTTTACTGGCACAGGGACAATGCACTTTGCTGTGTGACAAGCAGTCTTCATAAGAGAACTGGGAAGTGGGCCAGAGTTAACTAAAGCACGCTACATACACAGTATTTGCAGTCTGACCAAAAACAAAACACATCAGGTGTCCTCCTCAACTTACACTTTGCAACCCCAGAAAGTAAACTGTTGCATTTCAGTAAAGTGAGCAACTCTAATATTTGATGTCAATTGTAGGCTAACCCGTAATTTCTCTGTACATCACTGCATACTTGTACTTACTTTAAGCCTTTGTTGTTATACAGAGAAGAAATACTTAGCCAAGTGGATTGCAATTAAGTGTGACAACCAGCATCTGAAGACAGTCTAAAAATAGCAATAAATGCCATTTGTTCTAAATGGCATAGGATATAATCTGTTAGTGTCCCTCTAATGTGAGTCAGAGCTCATTAAAAAAAAAAAAAAAAAAAAAAAAATTGACACAGCTCAGTTGGTTTACTGTTTAGGGCTACAAAGGTTACAAGATAGAGACAAACATTTACTACACCTTTGTCTGTTCTGGGACTTGAACAAGGAACAGAGAAGAAGAGCAGCCCAGAATTTCATTCATCTCATTACCCAACTCATTTCCAATGCATAACTCTGTACAATTAGAAAATGGGAGGTTATTACTTTGAAAGAAGATCAGGAGAACAAATTCCAGAGGTATGACTTACTGGTACTCAATTGTCACTTCTCTGAAACAGAACAGCACTAGACAACAAACCATATCAGCCAAAAAACAGAAACACTCACAGCAATCAAATTATCTTACACATCACAAGAAGTTTTATTGAACCTCCTGACATAAAACACTCTAGAAGTAAGCTCCTCAAGGCAGAGAAAGGAACCTTTGTAAACATCTGAGTTAATATAGCTAATTAAATCAGGCACATGAGTTTTCAAAAATCACCTAAACATCTGCCAGGATACAGCACTAGCTAGGAGCAGCTGATCAAACAAACCATCAGACCTAGGTTAGGGACCACCCCACAGCCAAATGGAGTAACAAATGACTGCAACAACCATGCCCCAAACTCTTCTCTCATTTCTTGTTACTTCAGTATTGTCATGTTGACAGAAAAATCAGGACTTTCTACTCACTCTCTTCTTTACTTGTGGTGGGAACAGAGCTACTACCATTTGCTCCTGTCTGCACCCTGGTGAAGTAGCCCAGTGGCAGCAGACAGCTGAACACGGACACGTAAGAACCCCTCAGGATAAACACCCACACAGACAAGCATCTCATCCACTGTTGTCTGTAGCAAAAGATATTGTCAAGGGAAGAAGAAAACAGGGAATGAAAGAATCATTATTCTACTGGCATATTATTACAGCTTCTAGAGCTACGGGGACTTCTTGAATCCGTCTTTGTACCCAATTCATTATGACAAATAGCACCACAACAATGCACCATGATCTCTGTGAGTTCCTTCCTTTCACATCCAATCATACAACCTCCTATGAAGAAAAGCACTTTAGTAATGGATTTTTTTTGAATGATTTTTTTAAGATAAAAGTAGTTGAACTGTCTTTGTGACTTGAACTTTGGTTCAATAGATCTAGTACTTGAAAGATATTAACTACACCTCTTCAAAACTATGTTGGTCCCACATGCCCTGCCACATTTCATATTTCAGTGGAATATAACAAAATAAATATTTACTGTATAAACAATAGTTGCACAAAAAGGTTTGCATTAAGAACCAGGTAGCCCTTCAGAATCACACTGTTTCTTTAACCTTGAGTAGTACTTCACTGTACTGACAGCTCTGCTCTAGGCAGAGTCACGTGGTTCTTGAGATAAGAAAGGGTCAACAGGCTCACAACTTTATTTCCAGAAGTAAATTTCTGGCAGGGTTGACCAAAGACAGAAGTTACCCTGCAACAAAAATCAGGTTCACCATCTAACAAAAAAATAAGAATTCCAAAACATAGTACATCTTTTTTTTTAAAAAAAAAAAAGTAGTACTCCATGTGAATGAACTTACAGGAAGAGTGGATACTTGGAAAGCTTTTCCTGCCTTCAGACACCAGATCTGGATCACCTGTGCAGTGCATTTCAGAGTTCATTACTCCATCTGGAAAGCAGCGGTAAAAGAAATCGGGACGCGGTCTACAAAAAACACCATGGACATTAAAAATATAAAATGCTGTAGTAACAAATAAACCTCAAAGTGATTATTACATTTACTGCCTATTACATACAGACACATTTATTTCTTCCTTATTTAACACAAAAACAGAAATGCTTCATTTTCCTGGAAAAATCAAATCAAGACAATTTTTTGTTTTTCAGGCAGGATCTATAACGGAGGCTTCCAGTGCATTCAAGTGGGAGTTGTAGCCTGTGTCTTCTCACTGTGTGTTTCATCCCAAAGAGGACACAGAAGCTCTGTTCTGAAAATAAATATGCAAGGCTACTCCTGCCTAGAGCAATCAATCTTGCACAATACTTCCAGCAACAGAGCAAAGTAGTAGCAACCCCACAAAGTTGCACAAGTCTTGCTGACACATTCAGTTGAGAGCAGGATGACAGCTTAAACTATGGGATTGGTACCAAAACAACCACCAAATTATATTGCCAACCTTGCTGTTGCCTCTCTAAATGCACTAACAGACCTCTGAGCTTCTTTTGACCCTGCTCTGAGCTGAAGAGTAGCATGTAGGTTTGGCTGGTTTTATACTGATCCTGAACTAATAAACCCTGAAGAGAAACAAGGCAAACGACCACATTCTGAGAGAAGCTGACAGAGCAGCTAGCTGGCTTGGAGTGCAGGCAAAATGAGCTCATGTCTGCCTGAAGAAGATGATGCAGACATTCTTAATTACATTTCAGAAGCACTCTTAAAACAAAAGTGCCAAGTACTATTACTATCAGGGCAACAGTACTGTAGCAGAGAGTCCATCACAAACAAGCACAAATACTGTTCCCTTAATGCTACAAAGCAGGTGAAGCTAAAAAACAAATGCAGAATTGGACTCAATTAATGGTGTGGAAATTCAAGTCAATTACATACTTTTCAGGTGATTTTTTTTATAAAGAAAAAGATACAAAAATACCTAAAAATTGTTTTCCAGAGAGTTTTGTTTGCTAATATTTTTCTAGTCCCTTCATTCAAATTTATGCTTCTCTAAAAAATTGTCCTACCTAGGAGTCCACTTATTGCTTAGCTCCAAGGTTTGCTCTGCCAGGGATCTTGATGTTACCTGGAAATACCACATTCAGTAATATGCTTCACACAAAATGCAAGCAGTAGGTTATATTAAAACTCAGTTGATTTCTATTTCATCACACTAGTGGTACAGGCGTCTAAACTCCCACATACTGTGACTCTTCTGCATTACCAATGTAATGAACTGATTTCAGCTCACACCTTTCCTTTCAAAATCCTCATTTCTCTGGATCCACCAACCAGTCCAACAAAAAATAAAACACAAGAGTATGCATTCCTAACACAGCTTGATGTCCCATAGTGAAATTATGCAACAACTGCACCAGGGAAAGGCCAGTTTTACAGGGACCCCTGCTAATTCAATATTCTTTGGAGCAGTGGTTATCATTTTATTAAGATGCATCGTATTTGCCAACTCTGTCTTCATTTCTTTAAAAGTTATAGCCATCATTTATAACATGCCAAGACTTACCTTCCCACTATTAATTTAATAGTATTTGTGCAGACTCCATTCAGAGCTAGAGCCAAAGAAACAGCTACAAAACAGAATGAACAACAACATAAATACCAAGATATATATTGTAGCATCACAGCATTTGATTTACAGACCGAAACCTTTACTGAACTGAAAACTGAACGAGCTTTGTAAGCCACTGTTATTAACTTATTTTTGTATTAACCAGAATGAGGATAGACCCCAAAGAATCACACAATGTTCTTTGTTCTGCTTTTACTCTTCAGAAATCTTATTTCCTTAATGCAAGGGTGAATCTCCTATCATGTCATTTGCAGAGGCATAAATCATCAAATAGCAATAACTATTAGAGAATCAAGTTCTGTGTTTAGAAGGTTTGTAATTTACTTAATGAAAATCTTACACTCTTTGAGTCAAGAATTCCTGTATAGGCTTATGTTTATATGTATTTTATGTGTGTGTGTGTGACCCAATTAAGTAATTTATATTAAGGCTAAAAACTGACTTTTAACTAAAATTAGAAATGGATATCTTTGTTTTTGTTTTTTCTTTTTTTTAAAAAAAAAAAATCCTTTCCAGGATGTGTATGTTTTGACTAAAAATCTTGACATTTTCCTCCTATGTTATCTTCCAGAATTAACCAACTTTCCTAATAAAACATGAGTAACAAAGAACTGTCATGCTAGGTATGATTGTATTGATCTTCTTTATTTGTACTTTCCAAATAACCTCATCTAGACCCTGTGGAAATCTCTACCTAGCTTTCAGTGGCACTTGGATCCAGTGTGCACTCTTTTTAGTATAAAGCTGACCTGATGTTGCAGTCCATACTGTAGCTTCCTGTTACAACACACGAATAACTGATTTCAGGCAAATCTCTGATTTCCAGCAGAACAGTTACAGTAATAGAACTTTTCATTGTGACAGCTGCATGAGCTATTTTCTCTTCGGACTGCTGCCCCAGATGCTGCACTTCAGCAGCACTCATCCTGTCTCCATAAAATCTTTTCCTGAGGATATTATAGATCATAAAGATATGTGTTATAGGATCTATTTCTCTTTAAGTTAAAAAAAATATATATATAGGAGGTCCTCAATCAAAAATAACATTTTTCTCAGATTTTAACAATAGCTGCCAGTAAAAATAAAGGAGCAAGTAAATTTTAGAGACAGTGATATTGTTCAAAACAGTCTTCCACTTTCTATACCTATGCTCACAATGACCACTCATGTCCAGGCTTTTTCTTTTCAGCTGTATTTTCTCAGTTACTTATGTCGATCACGTCTTAACTGAAATGAAAGTTTCCTAAAAATCAAATGCAGATCACCAGCATTGACATGGCATTACATTCTCCTTTTGAAAAATAAAAAATAAAAAAAAATGGAAATGTAAAGATATCTGCTTTCCAAGACATGAAGTAAAGTTTACCCTTTTCATTGAGCTTTATCTTGATTGTTTATGGCATGTCTGACTGAACCATGCTTCTTCCACTGTTGTGTATTATTAACAGTGGCAATCCAAGTATCAAATGTCAGTGTGAGTGTTAGCTAAATTGCATTTGCTCTCACTTTTTTCACTTTAGAAAAAAAATCACACTGCCCACCACAAGACACATAACCCACTTAGTACAAAGAAGGAGGCAAGAGAAAGGAGTAAGGGCACCTACATCAGGAAACTAAACTAACTGCTCCTTATCCTAGATGCATGGAATCACCTACCTTATATTAATGGCTATATGAAGGGCAAAGCATTTTCACATCCTTTTAACCTTTGATCTCTTCTACTTATGATGCGTAAAGAAGTTTACCTTTTGAGGGATTTCTTGATTATTCATTATGAACGTTATGTGACAGATCTCAGTGCAAAACAGCAAGGCTCTATCAAAGAATGAATCTTCAAACAGCTTCACACCACCAGACACATTAACATACTGATTTATATTGATGTTTATACTTGAACAAAATTAAGCCAGAAGTAGTTTTACATTTATGGCATGTGTTGAACAGAGATACTCTGCAGAACAGAATACCAAGGTTGGGATTTCCTTAAAATTTGGGCATCAAGAAGAACAGAATGAAGGCTGATGTGGACTTGAGAACAGAGTTTACTCATGGGCATTATAGAGGGAATCATGAAGAAGACAAGAGCAGCAGAATAAAAACAGATGCCTCTTTAGAACAAAAAGGTAAGAGCAAGTGATGGAGAAGCTAATCCAAAGCTTCCTTCTCAAACAACAGAAAATAAAACTCAGCAGTCTGACTGCGTGAATTTTTATTAATCAGGGTTACCTCTACTGAATGGACTTGTCAATAAAATATCACTATGAGATGTCAGAACTTACTACAAATGACTCTCAGCAGACAAATCAAAACTAGGATCTCCTCACGCTTGTGCAAAAGCAACTGGAAAAAGAGCATGCTACAAGATCCCAGCCTGGTCTAAAAAAAAATCAAAGGCAGATACATACTGCCATTTATATCCAGTCTAGCTAAGGCAAGGCTGAGTATTAGTTTGACCTTATAATCTAGGCTCCAATAAATTCAAGGGCAAATTAGCCAATAAAACACAGAATTCCATAGTTAGGCATATTTCAAATACACTGTCACAAAAGCATCTTCAGTTCCCAGTGCTGGAGGCTGCTGCCTACAACTGCAATTAGACCTTACCCATAACACAGCCATAGCGGTTCACGGTCCGGAATTAAGTGCACATCCAGCTACACTGGCATTTTAAGATAAAACATCAGCTTGTGACTGGAAAAGCTGAGCCATGAGCACAGATTTTGCAATGGGGAACAGTAAACTCCAGGAGAAGGTCAGAGAAAACAATGAGAGAAATAATTTTCTAAACTAAGCAGCTGAATCTCACAGGACTCTTCTGTCAAACCCTGAATTTAGAAGAGCTACACTGTAAATAAGAGGTAAGCAGCAGATCAGCTGTGACAGAAAAAGGGTACATCTGGACAGTCTCTCTCAGCTGCTCTGGCTTCTACTGATCAAATTCTGACCCTTACTAGCAAGACTGAAGAACTAAGGCACAGAATTTATATATTTAGAAGCATGCATAAAATCAGAGACTTTGGCAAGATTGCTTGCAGCCGTCACTGCACTGAAACCTACTGTAATAGAGACAGGTTTTCCTGAAGGCTTACACTACAACTGCAATCAATCTCTGAGTATTATCACAAATTTTCCATCTTGAAATACAATATACATTACCTAAGAAAGCCTCTTTAATTTCAGTCTTGTCTGTCCGCCGAATTATTTTCACCACGAAAATGACTGCTAGTGGTGTAAGGAATGAAATTGCCTGTAAGAGATAAATACCATGTGTTAGAGCATCAATTCCTTTTCAGCCCAACTGATTAATAATTAGTTCCAGTTAGCTCCATTTGAACTGGAAGGCTGAATGATCTTTATCAAACTCCTGACCTCAAGTAAAGTGGGATAATTTGTCTTTGTAACTACAGGGCGATGAATACATTAAAACTGTAATATAATTGTGAGCTATAATTGATTTGTAATTGCCTGGAGCTGCATTTAAAATGTCAGCTTCATAAATGAAAAAAAGCAACAGTCTATACATTCTCTAAATTTATAGACAAAATTCACTAAATTCATACTCTGATCAACTGAGATCTTGTATATTTTTTCATACTACGCATTACTCCAGAAGGCAGCCCAACCAGTCTGGGCTCTCAGCAAGACCCTATCCAATGTACCAGATTCCAACACAAACCTCCTGACAATCCAGAATGCTATATTACTGTTTTCTTTTTTCTTTTTTTTTTCCTTTTAACTGTCATTCTTGAACACATTCAGGTGGCTTTAAAGGGATCTTTAAAAAAACACATCTTCATGATTCTTTCATTAACAGACAAGAGTTTGGAAGTGGAGCCACCTGCTTTATTTTATTCAAAACCAGAAAAACAACACCTGAACAGGTCAAGTGAACTCATCAGTTAAGCACAACCACATTCTTATACTGTTAGCACTGTACGAAAGTATTTCTCCTGTAAGCAACCCACACACCAATGCACACGTTTGATGAACAACATCTCCATTAGCACAGAACAACTGGACTATGGTTGATGATTCACTGTAAATGTTTCAGTTATCCCAAAAGCAAAAGCAGTGTTGATACACTGCAGACTGTCCTTGTATCCCAGGTATTCAGCTTTCTACAGAGAAACACACCGTTCTCCCAGGCATAACAACAGGCAGTTTATCAATAGTAGTTTCCCACTGAAAGTATGATTTTATTCCTAAATGGCCCTTCCATCATCCCTTTTACCTCTGCAGTTGAAGGTCTGACTCAAAAGGTAACTGGTAGGCTAGATAGCCCATTTATGCTTGTTGCTAGTTCTGGGGTAAGGTAACTAATTCCTTTCTGGAATTAGCTCTGGAATTCCTTTCCATAAACCTCTTCACAATCACATCTGTTCAAAAGCAAATAGAGGTATTTCAAAAACATTCTAGTTCCCAAAGAAAAAAAAAATGAAAATGACTGTATTTTAATGAAGGCAAAAATGAATTTGTATGTGGCACTGGGGGGAACCAGACTCTGAGTAAGATTACCCTTTCTTTATTGAGGCTGAACACTGCCTTGCTCCTTAAACAGCCTCACTGAAATGAAAACCAGAGACACCGGTTCTGAACAGACATGTTATGATCAAAGATATGTGACTCCTTTCTTCTTTTTAGAAAACAGATTAATCCCAATCCTCATTTTATGCTTTTCATGTTAATTCAAGCCGAGTATGAAACAACATGAAAATGCACTACATTTATGATTTTGGTAGTGCATCTTGGACCAGATTTCCCTCACCTGCATCTGCAAAAGATTAACTGCCTCCGTGAGCCATGCAGATTAAAGCAGTCTGGCGTCTCCTTCCCTTTTTTTACATTTAGAAAGAAAGCTAACAGATTTTATGCAAAAAGAGGTGCCGTTTCCACTTGAATTTCTTACAGCCTGGAGACAGAAGCAAGTTTTAAGTTAGGTTATGTCACTACTTCAGAAATATTTATTTCTCTCCCTACTCAGCAATAGTTTAATTTCTGCTTTCAGAGATACAGAGAAAAATCAAAATGGTTAAAGCAAATCTAGAATTATTAGCTTCATTCAAACAAGTAAGGATTGCCACCAGGAAAGAAAAACATCTGCATTCCATTGTTGAAGAACATGTAGAAATATAGCCAGGCTGACAGGCTTCTAGATGTGGTTTAATGGAGTTAGAAACCTTTTGAACAAGCAGGAACAGAAGAAAATGTCAGCAAAGAACAGAATTCAAGTGGCAACTTGTCCCATAACTTCACAATCAATCTTCAGAAATCTGAGAAAACTACAGATTTCCTCATATTTTACTAGCATACGGGTTCTTGAGAGATAAAGAAATATTCATGTTTGTGGTATGTTGGTTGCTGTTCCTTAATGCTGTTCCAATAATTTGGAAGGTGTCTTTTTTTCTTTATTATTATTTAGCGGCAAAATACCCTTATAAAGAAAGTCTGGCTTAAAAGGACTCATTTTCCTTTATTTTGCAAAATGATTCTGCATGGCTCATACCCATAACAGATTTGGCAGCAGTCTAATGAGCAATACTCTTCTCAGATATATGTAATGTTTTCTTTTCCAGCAGTGAAATATTCCAACATATTTCCTCACTTTGGTGAAATAAGGACAAAATATCTATCTCATTCATTATTCATCCCAGCAAGACAAAGATGCACTAAAGTTACAAAAATCCCACAGAGAAGCACTTGATTTATTTTGATAAAACCCACTTCCACAAGTGACATGTTTCTCAGGTGGGACAACAGTGATTTACAATACCGTATAGCTTCAGAACCTCACTGTATTTTTCAGTGGCTTGGAGCTAGACTGTGCTTTTGCTCAGAGCCCTCCTGCAAATGGTGCGGCAGAAGAAATCCCACTTTCCCCTTACTACAGGGAGTCTCCCACATGCCCTGCAATAAGTACTGCTCCTTCACACGCTGCTCTTGCCAAACTGGACTGACAGTTACATTGAGTCTTACTCCAGTCTTGTCCCACATGGCATGCAGAGCTGTTGTGTAAGCTGTGTGAAGATTCCAGTGTCTTCCTCTCCCTGTTAGGATTACTGCAATGTAATAAGGAGAAAAGAGCAGCGCACAGCAGTCTGGAGGCACACAATACCAAAGCACTTGGCACTGGCATTTGTCACAGTGGCCACCACATTAACCTCAGACCTACTTTTCCATTCAACCTTACTGTGCATTTTCTCTTGCTGTTCTTTCCTTCCTCTTGCCAGCACTTTGCAAACTAGCTGCAAAGCTTGTCTCACCAAAGGATGGGAAGGAAGAGAAATACAAGAGGCAGGCCATCCTATTTTTTCCTCATTTTGCTGGTGGCACTCTTACCTTTTCCCAGCAGCATCCTGGAACAAACCAGAACTGATGCAAGAATAGTGTCAGGGAGAATCTGGATGGAGGTGAATGATGCACAGGCTCCTAGCCTTGTATCCCAGGAGAGTGGGGAAGACAGAAAGCAGTCTCACCATCCCAACATGACCTTGTACTGCAGCTTTCACTGGGGGGTAAAATCCTTCGCACAAGTTCTCACCTTCCACTGATATCAGAATGTGAGATACCTAATTTGCTGTATAAGTACTTCATTCTGTTCTGACTGAAGCTACTCTAGGGCAGGGATCCCCATTTATGTCTATGCATTCAAGAGTATTTAACAATACCTTGCGCCTTCCTAGACAAGGAATATCCACTGCCAGAGAGACAAAACAAGGCTGAGGTCTTTCAGTCCTCATGGCTTGCTTGCTACCAATGCAGAGGTCAGTTTGTCTAACTTGTATCTGGAGAATTCACAACATTTCTCTTAAATTCAAAGCTCACAGCATATATATATAAAAAAAATCCAGCAGTTCATAAATAAACTCTAAGATATTGCCTTCTGGTAAGCCATAGCCATATATTTGAATATTGGAATATAACACTAGTAGCAAGATGAGATTTTACATAATGAGAGCTTGTGATCAATATGAGGGTTGGATTTTTTTATTATTTTTTTTTAATTATGGAAATAAGAAGTGATCTATGTTTCTTAATTTTAAAAGCTGTTCCTTGAGTTGTTGGGATGTCATGATATGAGCCGGAAAGAACACGAATTATACAAAAGTTCATAGAATCATAGAATCATAGAATATCCTGAGTTGGAAGGGACCCTTAAGTTACTGACTCTGAGCTGCCTGGAAGTTCCAGGTGCCATAAAGTAGACCAAGAGCTGGCTCTGTGGGAAGTGGCTTCCCAGTGGACACCACCTAGAGTCCAGAGGAAGGGCTAATGATCACTCCAACCAGTTTCAAAAATAGTTTAATCACTGAAGCAAACCCCTGTCCAAAGATTCACTATTGGTCCTTAAACTGTTCAGGTATAAACACAGATCAGACAAACCATGCAGCAAGGTAATGCTCAGCCTCAACAGTTTAATGTTTCATTTTGGTTGTAGTTGTTTTAAACAGGAGTCTTCCATATCAGAAAAAAAAATAAAATAGATCAAATGAAAAAAAACTTATCCAGCCTGGAAAAAGTAGCTTCCTCTCAGTGCCATATAAACAAATCATAGAATCATAGAATATCCTGAGTTGGAAGGGACCCTTAAGGATCATCAAGTCCAACTCTTGACACCGCACAGGTCTACCCAAAAGTTCAAACCATGTGACTAAGTGCACAGTCCAGTCTCTTCTTAAATTCAGTCAGGCTCGGTGCAGTGACCACTTCCCTGGGGAGCCTGTTCCAGTGTGCAACCACCCTCTCTGTGAAGAATCCCCTCCTGATGTCAAGCCTAAATTTCCCCTGCCTCAGCTTAACCCCATTCCCGCGGGTCCTGTCACTGGTGTTAATGGAGAAAAGGTCTCCTGCCTCTTGACACCCCCTTACGAGGAAGTTGTAAACTGTGATGAGGTCTCCTCTCAGCCTCCTCTTCTCCAGGCTGAACAGGCCCAGTGCCCTCAGCCGTTTCTCGTACGTCTTCCCCTCCAGGCCTTTCACCATCTTCGTAGCCCTCCTCTGGACACTCTCCAACAGTTTCATGTCCTTTTTATACTGTGGTGCCCAGAACTGCACACAGTACTCGAGGTGAGGCCGCACCAGCGTAGAGTAGAGCGGGACAATCACCTCCCTTGACCTACTAGTGATGCCGTGCTTGATGCACCCCAGGGCACGGTTGGCCCTCCTGGCTGCCAGGGCACACTGCTGGCTCATATTCAACTTGCTGTCTACCACAACCCCCAGATCCCTCTCTTCTAGGCTGCTCTCCAGCATCTCATCGCCCAGTCTGTACGTGCAGCCAGGGTTTCCCTGTCCCAGGTGCAGGACCCGGCACTTGCTCTTATTGAACTTCATGCAGTTGGTGATCACCCAGTTCTCCAACCTATCCAGATCCCTCTGCAAGGCCTTTCCACCCTCATTCGAGTCCACAACTCCTCCAAGTTTGGTGTCATCAACAAACTTGCTCAAAATACCTTCTATTCCTACATCCAGATCGTTTATAAAAATATTGAAAAGTACCGGCCCTAAAATGGAGCCTTGAGGGACCCCACTGGTGACCGCCCACCAGCCTGACGCAGCCCCATTTACCATAACCCTTTGGGCCCTGCCCGTTAGCCAATTGCTCACCCATCAGATGATGTTTTTATTTAGCTGTATGGTGGACATTTTGTCCAGTAGGTTCCTATGGGAAACCGTGTCAAAAGCCTTGCTGAAGTCCAAAAAAATCACATCAGCTGGTTTCCCTTGGTCCACCATACGGGTGATCTTATCATAAAAGGAAATCAGGTTAGTTAGGCAGGACCTACCCTTCACAAACCCATGCTGGCTGGGACCAATGACTGCTTTGTCCCCCAGGTGCACCTCAATAAGTTTGAGAACCATCTTCTCCATGATTTTACCAGGCACTGACGTGAGACTGACAGGCCTGTAATTGCTTGGGTCTTCTTTCTGACACTTCTTGATAATCGGCACAACATTTGCCAGCTTCCAGTCTACTGGGACCTCTCCAAATTCCCAGGATCGTTGAAAAATAATTGAGAGAGGTTCCGCAATGACGTCCGCCAGCTCTTTCAGCACCCGGGGATGAATCCCATCCGGACCCATGGACTTGTAGGGATCCAGGTGGAGTAGCAAATCCCGCACACGTTCAGGGTCGGTTGGGAGTTTGTCATCCCCACCGTCCCGATCCTCCAGCTCGGGGCACCCTGGGTCCCGAAGCCCATCATCAGCATTGAAGACAGAGGCAAAGAAGGCGTTAAGCGTCTCTGCTTTGCCTATGTCATTGTCTGTGAGGAGACCTTCCCTATCAAGGAGCGGCCCTATGTATTCTTTAGTTCTCCTTTTTCCATTCACATATCTAAAAAAACCCTTTTTGTTTTCTTTCACAGAAACAGCCAGCTTCAACTCTAGGTGTGCTTTGGCCACACGAACTTTCTCCCTACAAACACGAACAGCATCCCTGTATTCTTTCCATGACACCTGGCCCTCCTTCCAGTAGCGAAACACTCTCTGTTTCCGCCTAATTTCCATTAGAATGTTCCTGGTCAGCCACGCTGGCCTCCTGCCCTGCCTGCCTGACTTGCGATATTTAGGAATTGCCTGATCTGGTGCTTCTAGGAGGCGTCGCTTAAAGAATGACCAGCACTGGTGGACATCGAGGCCTTCAAGAGCAGTTTCCCAGGGGACCTTGCTGACTAGTTCCCTGAGCAGCCTGAAGTCCGCTTTCCCCATATCTAGGGATGAGGTTTTGGTGGCACTTTTCCTTCTGTCACCGTAAATTTTGAACTCAACCACTTCATGGTCGCTATGACCAAGGCGGCCACCAATCAGCACATCTCCCACCAGATCCTCTCTGTTTACTAGCAACAGGTCTAGGAGGGCACCTTTCCTAGTTGGCTCCGTTAGCACCTGCACCAAGAAGTTATCATCTAGGTGCTTCATGAACCTCCTGGACTTGCTTGTGTCAGCCGTGTGGCACTCCCAGTTAACGTCTGGCAAGTTGAAGTCCCCCATAAGGACAAGGGGAGTTAATCTCGAGGCCTCTCTTAGTTCTGTAAAGAATAATTTATCGGCGCTATCGTCCTTGCCAGGCGGTCTGTAATAGACTCCCACAACAACATCCCCTTTATTCGTTCATCCCTTGATCCTTACCCAGAGGCTCTCAACTTTGCCATTGCCGTCCTGAACTTCCACACAGTCCAGCCCCTGCTTCACATACATCGCCACCCCACCACCTCACCTACCCTGCCTGTCCCTCCTGAAGAGCCTGTAACCATCTATCGCAACACCCCAGTCACACGACTCATCCCACCAGGTTTCGCTTATGCCGATGATGTCGTAGTTGCGGGACTGGGCCAGGACTTCTAGCTCATCCATTTTATTCCTCATGCTGCGTGCGTTCGTGTAGAAGCACTTCAGGTGCGTCTCCTTACACTCAGCACCTTGTGGATCTGACCAAAGGACCTCACTGGCACACAGCCCGTCTGATTCTAGCGTACCATCCCTTAGGTCTTCACTGGCGTGACTGGTTTTAGCCCCTTCCCCCTTCGACTCTAGTTTAAAGCCCTATCTATCAGCCCTGCCAACTCCTGACCAAAGATCCTTACCCCTCTCCGAGAGAGGCGCATCCCATCCGGTGCCATCAGGCCCGGTGTAGCATAGACCTTCCCGTGATCAAAGAACCCAAAATAGGTTGGTGATTTTAAAATCAGGCCTTCAGCATCTCTTTTAGAAGGCTAGAGTATGTTGTAGCCTCATAAACAGGAAGCATGCTCAAGTTGTTCCATACATAATTTTCACATTTCCCTAACTGAAGGTTTTAAAACAAAAGAAGACTACAACCATGACAAATTACATAGCTGTTTTGCATTTATTCTGAGTTCAGGCTCTTCATCTGAAAAGTAAACCCCTGGCTTCACTGAATACATAGGTAAAGATGCTTCAACACAAGGGTACCAGGATTTGACCTAGCCTGTCATGCCCACTCTTGCAAAAACAAACAAACAAACAAACAAAAAACGTTCACTTCATCTGATTAAGCTTTGTAGACTGACCCATTTGTTTTAATAGCCCAAAATATATATAATTTCTTATCATGTATTTACCAGTCTATCTTACTACACTTTTATATGTGTAGATTATTTGATTTTAAATCATTATTACTAGTGAAGGTTATCAAACCCACAAATTTTGATAACCAGAGAGTCCAGATCTAACAGCTAGTCTGAACATGTCAGTATGTGCCATGCTGGGGAGAACCAGAACAGTGACAGCAGAGCAGCTCTAGCATATATTTAATACAATCCCAATGACCTCATGATTGTTGGCAGAACCTAAAGCAAAGGTTCTGTCTACAAAAAAGATCCAAACAGTATTTCGAGGTAAAAATCTCTGTGCCTAATATGCGTAAAGCAAATTGGATTTCAAAATGTAAGCACTTAACCCAATAAGAGCATAGCAAGGCTTGGTAAGGTCACCCAATTAGCTAATTCAAAAAGCTTCCCTAATCAAGCATCCCTCTACTTAACACTAGCTTAAATCTTAAACTGTAAAATCAATGTTCCTAAATTCAGTTAACCTGGTATTAATGCTTTCTAGAAACTCTTCACAATTCACTACATTTTGTCAGTTTGTACATCCCTGGTTTGAAAAACAGTTGTCATTAGAATTAAAGGAACATCCTGTAATCCTGAAAGGTTTCTTACTGCTTAACAAGTGGAAGTGACCTTGGTTTACAGCTATCAAATAACCATCAAACCTTTAGTACTTACAAACATAAGACGAGTAGGTATGTTGTCTGATTGCACCAAAGGATTTTTATACAGCCAGATCTCTTCTGGCTGGATAACCCGCTGGAATGGATCCAAAAATTCTGTAAAACTGAAAAATAACAATTGAAGACAGTTTTTAAAAAAAAGAAAAAAAAAATGATGACACACACACACAAAGTACTGCTGTTTTAAAATTTCCCTCCAAATTAATTATGGTGTAGCATACATTGATTACCTTTTCAATACACTGCTTTCCTACATCAGTGCTTTTTAGTACTACGACATTCATAAACATAGTAACACTTACTAAAATGATTTTTTGAAGTTTATATTCTGCAACTTTATAGATGTTCCACGAACCTGTAACAATCTGTTGCTATATTTTTTGTGGGGAAAGTGTGCAAAGAATATAATGGGATTAGAAAAATAACACGTAGCAGATGTTTTACAATGAAGAAATTATATAGGTAATATTATAGTTATCAAATACAAAATGTCTTTAAACTTCGAGATACAGATTTTGAAGTATGACAGTTGCATTTGAGGGTTACAAAGCTAGGAGAAAGAAGCAGCCCAGACAATTCCTTCTACAGATAGAAAGAACAGGTAATTTTAGAGAATATCTCCAAAAGACGCTGCCTCCTAAAACAGCATGGGCTCTTAGAAATACATAAGAATTCTTATTTCAGATTCACACTGTTTAATTTTTCTGCAAAATTTAAGAAGAATGTAGCTCTACCATAAACGAGAAATTTGGTCTCATTCACCCAATACTGACCAGTTTACTTTCATTATGTCATCTCGTTGTTTAAAAAGTAACAATAATTTTTAAAAAAATAATCAATGTTATGGTTTCATTGTCTGAAATTGAAAATCATCAAAATAAAACATTGAGGTTATATCAGTATTTAGAAAGTAAATGACTTGTGCAAGGATCTTTGGTCCAGCACTGAAATTAGGAGCAGGAATTGTCATCTTTGACTCTAGTCAGAGGCTCCAGAAGCTTTTGAAGACTACATAAACTGTCTCTCTTCCACAAAATCCTTCTCTGTCTTTTAAGCCTTCTTACCTTTGAAGTCATATCAGACTTCCTGGAAAGCCTTGCTTTTACTTTATAAAACTCACTTCAGGGCTATTTACTAGGACTGAAATAGCTGCTGAAAGAAGATATAGGGACCAGCTTTCTGCAGATTGGTCCTACCTAAACCCATGCGTCAGATCATACAGGAGTAGTTGGCCAAAGTTTTTCTTACTGTAAATTTCCTGAAGCCAGGGGCTTCCAACCCTCCAAAACTAGGTTTTATAGAAGTAACAACTACAATTAACTTTGTAAATAGAAAAAGCTCAAAGCAACTTGTAAAGCAGAGTAAAACTGAACCCATAACTCCCCTCTGTGAAGACAAGTCCTCAAATCCAGCAATCAGCCTTACCCAGTCTCCTGCACCTCCAGGAAATTCTTTCTATCCCCTCTGATGAGTGACCAGCTGCTCTTTGTTTTCACCCTGTAGTCTATGATCTCTCTGCAGTATTTAGTTTCCCACATCCCCAGACCACACTGCTACTGACCCGCATCACCTGAGCACTCTCAGATTTCCCTGAGAAAGAGATGCAAAACTCTCCCTATTCCAAAGAGCTCAAATGACCTCTTCTTCCAAAAGGAAAGTAAGAAAAACAGGACCAAATAAGTCAAACACAGTGTTGTGACTTGTAGTGATAGTTAAGCTTCCATTACTGGCCTACATGGACAACCAGATTCTTCTGAAAACTTAAGGAGTCGAGTATTTCCAGAAGGTAATTTACTGTTATATTCAGAATAAAAGTTGATTTCTAGACAATGCAAGCGACTTTGTTTTTAAATTGTATAGACATGGATTTGACAGATGGACTATTTGGTAGATACGAAATTGGGTGGATGCCACATCCAAAGAGTTGCGGTCAATGGCTTTATGTCCAGATGTGTAGACCAGTGGCAAATGGTGTCCCTTAGGCATCTGTACTGGGACCAGTGCTTTTTAGTAGAGGTTGGACTAGGTGATCTTGGAGGTCTCTTCCAACCTAGATGATTCTGTGATTCTGTAGTATCTTCCTTGGTGACAGACAGGGGGATTGAATGCACCCTCAGCATGCTTGCAGATGATACCAAGCTTGCAGTGCAGTTCACACTATAGAAGGACCTTGACAGGCTTGAGGTGCACCCATGCAAATCTCATGAAGTTCAACAAGGCCAAGCGCAAGGTCTGCACCTGGGTCAGGGCAATCCCAAACATCATTATATACTGGGTGACAAATGGATTGAGATCAGCCCTTCTATTGATAAGGCCTTGTTGTGGCCTTCCAATATTCAAAGGGGGCCTACAAAATAGATAGGGAGATTCTTACCAGGGTGTGTAGCACTAGGACAAGGGGTAGTGGTTTTACACTAAAAGAAGGTAGATTTTGAAAAGATATAAAATAAATTCTTCACTATGAGGTAGCTGAGACAATGGAACGTGTTGCCCAGAGAAGTTGTGGATGCTCCATTCCAAGAAGAGTTCAAGGCCAGGTTGGATGGGGCTTTGAGCAACCTGGTCTTCCAGAAGGCATCCCTGCCCACAGCAGGGAGGTTGAAACTAGATGGTCTGTAACGTCCCTTCCAACCCAAACCATTCTATGATCCTATGACTACATCTTTCAGGCTGTCACATCTTTTCTGATATACTCCAGATATCTTCTGGTCTATTGACTGTTCTGAAGCAGATCATAAAGCACGGGAGCTGATGGATGTGCCAAGGAATGCCTTGAAGCAGAGACACATTCTTTGACATTTCTAGGCCTCAAGGATTTTTTTCAAGCTGCAAAGAACAAATGATACACAAACACTTATACTTCAAGGTGATCACAGTATATACAAGCACCAGTGCACTTTTGGAAAATGTGACACATTAGACCAGAGATGTAATTATTTTGACATTATGACATTTGAAATTATGAGCAGATGCTAAGAGAGTTATGTGTTTGGGGCTTTTTCTTCATTGCCTTTTCTTACATACCTAGGAGAAAGGAAAAAAAAAATCTCATATTAAAGTATATTTGTTAAAATCTGAGGAATGAAACCAAAAAACCAATTTAATCATTCTCACAGGAATCATGATATGGCACTGAAAGTATGTACTAAGTCATAAGATTGAATTCCTTTAAAAGAAAAATAATACCTGTTCTAAAGAGATGAAACTGTAAGAAACAACATAAATTGTATCTGATCCCCATGGAGGACTGATTTGCTGGTTGTTATACACTATCTTTGCAATCTTCTAAAGAAAGATTAAACAAAGATACCAATGACAGTAACAATTATTACCATATTTAATAACCGCCGTTTGTTATCCACCACCTATTAAATTTGAAAATGTATCTATTTCTTCCTCTTACTTGTGTTCTAAATGTCTTCCAAGAAAAGTACTCAATTATTATGCTGAAACATAATGTAAACAACAACACAAAATTGTTGACACTAGGTAAAAAATATTTGAAAATCACTACTGAAGGAGAGAAAAGTAGGTACAGAAGGTGGCAAATCATGTCTTTGTGAGAAATACAGGAATAAAAAGTAAACAGTTAAAGGAAGGTGACTATATTGAAAGAAATCACTTTTTTTTTTTTCACCCTCAGAAAGAGCTCAGCTGCTAATTAAATTTTTATGCCAAGACTCATATGAGGACAATTCTCTTCTTTATTTGAGGCATCGTTGGTGGGCAACTGGATACAAGATTTCTCTAGCTTGAAGGCAATTCCCTTCGTACTCTATTAAACAGTCCTGAGGATATACTGGTTTCTAAGTTTCCTGACACTTCCTGATTTATGTGCCTTCATTCTATGTGAAAGTACTATGCATTACTATTCATAAGCTAGCACAAGCTTGTTTAAGTGACTAGTTGTTATTAGAAATGGATGTTGGCTTTGGATAAAGCAAGCTGGTTTCTAGACATTTCCTGTTATGGCTGAAAATAGAAACTCATTCATATCATACCCCTTGGTAGCAGGTGGGCAACTTAGTAAACTTAATTTGGATCTGTAGATGAAAATATACTATTAGCTTTTGTCTTTACTTTTTCTGCATGCTTACATATCTACCCAACATTTTTAACAATTTAATAAGCAATGTTTTGGACACTCCAGCCCGATAGCAAACATTTAGGGCATAAAAAGACTTCCTTTAACTTCAAGAGCCTTTAGCTGTCACTTTCAAAGCACGCCCAAGGGAAACCAGAGCCCTAATAACATTAAAAAACTCAGAGAGGAATGGGTGTCCAAGTGCCTGAGGTTGTTTTGGACATCCCAGTTTACTGCATAAAATGCTACACTAAATAAAAATGACCTTCTTTTCTAAGGGCACAAACACTTCCAGATTATGTAAATTTCACTTCCATTTAACAGTATGTAGCCCTGTAAGATAATTTCTACACGAGCACCACAGCACAGATAAAATTACATCAAGATAAAGTTGCACAGTATTTTTATGAAAATACGTAGTAATGCTTTTTTATGAAGCCATTCACTGGTAGTGAATTAAACATTGCATAAATACCCTCACAGAGCCTATGACCTTCCACCATGGTCTTCATCTCCTACAACTACTGGCAGAGCACTGTTTAGCACCTCACCTTAGTGGCCCAGATACTGCCTGCAGTAGCCACCATTCCTGGCATTCAGCAGCAAGTAACCAACACCTAATGACATTTGGAAGTTGTTAAGATCAGAGGTAGAACAGTAAGCAGTACTGCACTGGCAAAGTTGGTGAGACAGAAACCTTTCAAAATTATAGCAGGAAATTATGTCCCAAATCTAGCAACAAGAACAGGACAGGAATAGGATAGATGGTCTCAACTTTTGGATTGTATTGCTGTGCATTATTAGCACAAGGTACTTAGTGTACCTTTCACAAGCTAACAGCAGTGGAGTCATGGATGACATTCACATTCCAATCTCCTACCAGAGTTACAAAAACGCACCAGCCAACAACTCCATTTTCAGAGACTAGTAACATGAAATGGGATGGGAAATGAAAGGGCTGTGTTCCAAACAATCCTGGGGATCTTGATATCTGCTCTGTTGGAAGCATCCTTAGAACACTGGAAGATTAGAGGACCATTTCCCAGTTTTGAGAATCATCTAAAAAATGTACAAGGTGTCTTTTTGTTGTTTTGTTCTGTTTTTGTTTGAGGGGGCTGAATTTTTGGTCTCTTGTCTTGCCCTCTGAAGAACTTCTGTTCTTCAAAGATGGAGGCAGCAGATGTTCCAAAGGAAAGGAAAAGGAAGCCCTTATGGCATGAGAAAGCATCAGAATACAACAAACATGAATTTGTGATTGTGGTACTCAGTCATTTGTATCAGATAACTAGTGACCCGTTCTCCTCTTTTCTAAGTATAATCTGTTGACAAGCAGATCTCATCCTAAAATGGTTTTGTATGAAGTTTCTCATTTGAGTAACTAATGAGGAGATAGAAGCAAAGCCATAGGTGTTCATGAACCTCTCTTATAAATCACCACTGAGCACTTGTGGAAATAAAGTTCAGTTCTGACCATCATTCCCTGACTGCAGGACTCTGAGCAAACTCATCAGTTTCTCTCCACCAAAAGAAATTAGCTGTGGCTGTGCTATTTGAGCTGCACCATGCACTTTCTTTCTAGGATATTTCTCTCCTTAACTATTCCCCCCAACAGGCCTCAAACACAGTAGTAAAAGCTTTTACCATGTACCTGCCATGTTAAATCGTGCAATCAGTTGTTCTGGCACTAAAGCTGCATAGCCGTGAGTGGCATCAGCGAGATTGAAGTTGGGAGGGCTCTGTACAAGTTGGCCTAATTACAGGGGCATACACACAACTGATTTGCAGCCCCAAAGTTTTAAAAGAAAGGCCAAGAAGTAGAACACAGCATAGGGCACAACAGCTGTGAAAGAAAGAGTTTGGTTTAGGGATTTCCAGCAAGCAACTCAGGCTAAATAGAAAGAGGCCAGCAAGTACACTGCCTGGGTACATTGCACAGAATACTGCCTATTATTATTGTCTTTGCTCACATTTGAACCTGAGACTTCAGCTGATCCACTTTTGCCTGACACATGCTAATACCTGGAAAAGCATTCACATCATGTTATTTGCAAGAATAACTGAAGTTACTGAAGAATAATTTATTCTAAAAAAAAAAAAAAAAAAAAAAAAAAAAAAAAAAAAAACCACTCGTTTCTTCCCTACAATATTAAGAAAAAAAATAAAACTTTTCAGTGAGTCTTTTATGGACTCCTCCAAAGAGAGATGAAGTATGAAATGCTTGAAATGGTTCATGACTGGAATGCAAAATTAACAGAACTGAAGGTGACAGGACAGTGGTAAGAATAGTGAGATAAGAAACAGTACCCATAGTTTATCGGCATCGTACAGCTCACCACATGAATGTTGGAATTCAGCTTCTGAAATAACACTGCATACTTGCATGAGTGTGATGAGGTAGCTTTGCGTTAGCCCGGAGGTTAGCAGAAGGAAAGAGATTTGAGTCATTTAATTTTAAGAGTTATATGGGAAAAATCCACAGATCCTCAACCATCAAGAAGGGAGTTACGTATTGGGGTACAAATATGTGACCAAGGCCTGATTGTAAATGATGAACTGCAATTCCACCAAGGAAGAAGCTGACATGATTTAAAAACTTGACTTCAAGAGAGCATAAACTCTAGTTTTGATAGAAACAGCAGCTGTCCCTATAGATAAGGCACAACACTGGATATCAACAGATTTGATGTTGTCTGCTACTGCTTTCCAATGCAAAGTGAGGAAAACCATCCCAGCCAGAAGTGTCAATATCTGGTATTTAAAGTAAGACTCCTAGTGCTATATTTTGCTCATTAACTGGACTGGTATTCACATATGCCCAGCACCCATGGCTGAGAAGCATGTAAACAGGAAAGCAGCAACTTCAAATTTCCATGGAAATCAAAAGTTGAGTTGAATTATACAGTATATAGAAGTTATATTCCAGTGGCTATTGATTGCATGGGAAATAAGTACATGAGAACAGAAATTAATGTTTTTATTGTTTCTTCATAATCTTTGATGGAAACTTGTTATACAAACGATCATATGCACTAAAGCCAACTTCAGTAATTTGCACTTGCTCTGAGAAGTGATACAGAAGCAGCTGTAACAATAAAAGGGAAGTTTTGTCTCTACTTTTCTAAACACTAAAAAACTAAGACACATACTTCCCAATACAAGGACATGCAGTGTAGACATCTGTCACTTTTGATTAACAATCTGTAATCCTAATATGGAGCTTTATTGGGTCTGAATGCCCTGTAGGGTACAGGGAATTTAATACGCACCAGCAATGTCACAGAAAAATAATTCTGAGTTTTATTGCTACACAAATGAGAGGATCTATTGCCTCTCTGTATTTGCAGTAACCCTTTGTTTGTAGGCTAGCACTCATGAAGACTGAGAGGAGCATTGATGGAAAGTAAATGGTAAGGAAAATGTTGCAAGAAACTTCTAATTCAGTTCCCGATGCAGCTCTGGCACTACTACACGGTGACGAGAATATAAACTTGGTGATGGTGGAAAAACATTCAGAGTCTAAGCCATGCCTGACTCACACTGAGTCCTTTCCTCATTGCATGTCCTTATGTCTATACACAAACATCAGCACTTCTAGAGCTCATTCTCCCTGAAACTTGAACCAGGACTTCCTCTGTCCTCACAAAATACTAAAGACAGTGAGAGCTGATATCATTACTGTAACCTAATATAAGGAACTGCTAAAATAAGGTACAAAAGACAATATACAGATGAGCTTAAGTCATTGATTAGAATAGATGCGATTAAGGTTAGCAAACTTCTTGTGGCCCTGTTCTAGTCAGCGGGTGATCGTTTCCTGCCCCTGAGAAACTGTCTTTGTTACTTATACCCCCAGTGAAACAATAATTTGCAATTCTAATACTCATGGATATCCTGAATGAAGAATAATGTTAATCTAACAACATTTCTAAAAAAATAACATTTTTTCTCCAGTCAGGCATTTGAAAGGTTTTTTTTTTTTTTTTTCCATTTGAAAAACACACAAAAATAATAAATAAAAAAAATCAGCAAGCCCTCTTCATAATTAAAGGAAATCAGCAGAAACACTAAATTATGAAACATGTGAGAGCAGAATTGTTGGAATAACAAGGAAAACATACAGGCAATCTCTTTGTCTCTACATTAACTTAGTAAAATTAAGGGTAAGAAAAAGAAAAAAATAAAAAACAGTTTTACATCTTGTTTTTATTTAATGTGACTGGCAATTAGAGGACTGGTTCTCAAGAGCAGGTTTGGCTTCAGATGAGTCAGTATCACCTGATGGAAAAGATTTCTGCATATTTTAAATTTGCAGTTGCAATGCTACATTTAATTAGCACATATGGCCACATTAGCCCTTCAGGTATGAGAAATCATTTTGATTAAAAAGGGATTTAAAATAAATCCTGATGCAGTTTAAAATCTATATATTATTGTGGCTGTCATATTTCCCAGATGTGCTGAAGGAGAAGAGTTTCCAGTATTTTTCTTCAACCTTACCGGTGTAGCATATTTCACAGATTTGCCTCATATAAGCACTGATTTAACAGATATGTATCTGGGTGCTACTGACGCCAAAGTTGAATGGTCATCCTCTTCACTCTGCCCCTTTGCAGCTATCGTGGCACCCCCAGTCAAGGCGAGCTGAACTCTTACTGAGCCAACAAAGCCCACCATGATGTGAGATGTGCTCTTCAAAACCAATGTGCCTGAGAAGATAATAGGCTGTGCCAGATAGTGTTTCTGAATGATTGCCAAGCCACTGGACCATTTTCTGGTGTGGTGTCTAAGGCTGTATTTACACAGACTTCATCATCTGTGCCTGAGATTAGGCTCAAGTCTGCTGGTCCAAAACAAGACATAATAAGAAATAGATAATGGGAGTCCTGCTGCTTATGAGATAATATATGTGATATGTAAATGCTCTCAGAATACTTAATATGGAATAGTGAACCAGCAATTCTTTCACAATGCTGAAAAGAGAATAGCCTGAAGTTTAAGTATCTAATGTGAATTTCTTTAGACGCTAAGTTATATACATCTACTGCTTTCTCAAACCCTGACATTTTAACTATCTCTGGGTAAACCATTTCCTTCCTGTGTCATTAGTTCAGTCAACTGAAGAAGAAAAAGGATTACCTGAACATGTATGACCAACACAAGTGATAAACAAAGCCAGTCAATTGTTCTTGCACCAAGAAAGACTCCAGTAACTTCCAGTCTATATGTTGTCCTTTTTCCTGTGCTACTTGTATTCCAAGTGTTTAGTCTTCAATATTGCTGAGCTTCATTATTGCCACTATGAAATGACTGAACCTGGAAAACTTCCATTCGATGGGGAAAAAAAATGGTATCCAGGAGTTAATATGTTTAACTGGCTTAGAAACAAGCTTTTCACCATCACTTCTTCCTTACGGGAGTGAAATATGTGGAAATGCGCAAAGTGAAGGAAAGAAACTGGGAACAGTTGGTCATGCTGCATTGCAGCTTTAAGAGTTGTTATATTGAAACAGGAAAAAAAGCACTGCAAAAATCAGTCACATCATCATATTTCGGCTGTTTATATTTTTAAAACTTTCTTTCACCTACTATGGAAATTAGGTCTTTGCCTCTTTTGCTTCCTGATCAGCAGTACATAAAAAAAAAAAAAAAAAAAAAAAAAAAAAAAAAGTGGTTTAAAACAAAAACACATTTGATTTGGCATTTAGTTGCTTCTGAAGTGGAAAAACAGTTCAACTATCGTGATCCCTGCTCACATGGAGCAACTTGAAGCAAGAAGCAGATCAAGCACAAGGCATGCATGTATGAGCAGCTCCTTAGTATCAACATGCTATACTTAAGACAATGCAGTACAGCTGAAGTACTGCAACAGAAATAAGTCACAGTGACACAATTACCAAAGTGAAAATAGATGGATATTCCTTACATCATTTATCTATTATTTTAGTTGATAAAAACATGACTTATAGTAAGAAAAATAGATCACAGAGGCAACAATTAATAAGTATACCTTTATGATCTAAACAAGGCTTTTGTGAAATAGTTTGTGTGTGTGTTTGGGGAGGCTAGAGAAGAGAGAAGGGAAATCTTCGTAGTGCAAATACTGAGAGCCATTGGAAGTTTCAAAGCTTGCAGTGGCACACTGTTCTAAATAATGGAAAAGCATATTACAGACTAAAACCACACAAGCAAGTATCTGAATAATGAATCTAAATACAGTGCAGATGGTCAAAAAATTTCTTTCGATGCATTTTAATGCTTAATTTTATTATCTCAGGCTGTTTTCAGCTAAACATCTCCCAACAGTTCCTTGGACAATTATCCTAAATTCATAGCAATCTGATAGTGCTGAGTATTCCGATAAAGTTTCTTCTGTTTTCATACCTGTGCACCACACTCCTATTGACTATAGGTTTATTTTTAGCCTAGAGTATGTTTATCATACACATCTTTATAATTTGTATCTCAATCCTAAGCACCACTTTTCCCCTTAAACATATGACATGTGGACATGACCTTGACAGAGGACCTGTATGGAAGTGAAACCTGTCTGCATGTCATGCCTCAAAAGCATAAACCACATCAAGAGGTACAGACCAAAGTGAAGATGAAGTAGTATCAAACGAATGATCCACTGCTGGAGGTAGGAGCCAAAATACATCCCCAGCGAGCTTTTTGGATTAAAAGCTCAGGAGTTGGTAAGGAAGTGAGAGAGGGGAGAAATCCACTATGGACCAATCCAGAAGGCTCAGTCAAGAGTTTCTTTATGTCAAATGTAAGCATTCATTTTTGGTCAAGCAGGAACATACCTTTCTAACCTGAATTGAGATTAAACATTTTATTTGGGGCGTCTATTAAAGTTATTTTAATCCTACTAAAAAGTGGTTTTAAAAATGCAAATTCTAAAATAAAACACTTCTGTATTAATAAAGAGAGAATTTCTGGGCCAAGTTATTCACTAAATTCAACATGAATTTACAAATTATATAGTTTTATTTTTTCCTTCCAAGTTGCTTTACGCAATGACTTCATTTTTCTCGGGGGGGTTGGGGGGGGGGGGGGAGGCCTGTCTAACTACATTCACAATCAAATCCAGCTATATTAAAATCACTCACTCCAAAAACATTTGTGTGAATAATTACATATTCCAGAGACTAGCTTTAATAACAATTAAAAAACTGTACACTCATGGGCAATATGAGCATCACTTTTAGCATTTTGTGGTAATTGCTGAAGTCCACTCGTAAGACTTACACTCCTGTAAAGCACCTTGGACACTAGATGAATGAAATTATTAATAGCCTCTCTGTTGGCCATGAGAGTACTGTCGGGCTATTAGATCTGTTCTCCCATTAGGGAAAATTAGCAGCTAATGAAAATATAACACTTCATATCAAATGATGTTCTCCTCTGTTGTTTTCAATTTGCAAGGTTTCACAATGCTTGGCAGGGTGCCATGAATCTTTCAAAGTTGAAACACTTTCACTCTGACAGTTACACCTCCGTTACAAATTCTAAGGACAGCAGTAAAACATTACACTCGAAACACAGTAAAATGTTGAAATGCACAATTGCAGAGTGAAATTTCTCACCTAATCTAAGATTCCATTTTCCTCACATTCTCATCAATGCAGAATATTTAGAATAAGGTATCTGACATTGCAATGCCCTCGCACCATAAGGGATCATCAGCTCCTGCTCAATCTTTGCTAAAGTATTCTCCAAGTAACTTTATATTAGTAGCACCATTTCCTTCTCTGCCTCTCAGCATGAGCCAAATTTCTCTTAAAGAAATGTTGCTGTAATGTCTTTCAACATTTCCCACACACTGGGACAGACTCAGGTGGTACAAACCTCAGTCCACCAAGTTACTTCACGTCAGTTTACAAGGCCACCAAGTCTATCACCTCCCAGCAACGTGGATTCAACTTGAGATAAAATGCTCCTGATATATTTTAGCATAAAATATAAAAATTTCTGGCAGTGGAGATTCTACATAAGCCTCAGGCAATCCTTCCCTGTGCTCAGATGTCCTTACAATTAGGTTGCACTTCCCCACACTCTGCCCAAGTTTCCCTTGGTACAGTTTAAAATCATTCCTCTCTCTACAGTCCCAAAGGGTGCAAAGAACAGTTTGCTCTCTTTATACATCTCTCCGGCAGCCACTTACATGTGAAGATTACTGCCATTTCTAGATTGAACAGCTCAATTATTTCCATCTTATCTCAGTAAAGTTGTTTTCTATACCCTCCTACCATCTTTCTCAATCCTCCCTGATTCTCTCAAATTCACCTGCATGAATTATCTTAATCAGCCACTTACTATGAAACCACCACTTGCAAACCCTGGTACTCTGGCCTATGGTAAAACAAAATAAAAATACAAATATTACTGTTTCAGCTATGTACATTTAGATGTATTATTTTAACTAAATTCAGTAGCATTTTAATGGGAAAGTATTTATCCACTTGGATAGTAAAAGCCAAAAATGTTTTGTAATGCAGAGAAATAAACTAATGCAATACACAAGGATTGCATCAATCTGATTTACAACTCAGAAACATTCTTAATCTGTTTTTTTGTTGTTGGTGGTTTTTGGGTTTTGTTTGTTTGTTTGCAAAATAAGAGGTCATTCACAGAGTTTCCTGCAAAGTAATGACTTGTGGTCCAATGATCACAAGTTTATTATTCACAATGAAAAGGTAAAACACGAATGAAAAATCCCTTAAAAAGTGAACAATTACAAAAAGCTTATTTCAAGTGCCACACACGATAAGAATTTTGTATCTTCTGTGAGAACAATCCAGTTGGATCATATGTAAAGCTTTCTTTAATCAGGTGATAAATCCCCAACATTCATTAGCTGATCAGAACTTACACTATAAAAAAAGGATGCACATATTGTCTTTAGCTTTCTCTGTGTCTGTAATTCCTTGCCAATACAGATGCTGCACTCAAACATCCCCTGTTCTGTATAAGCAGAGTACTCAATACAGGAGGAAAAAAAAAAAAAAAAAAAAGATAAGATACACACTAAATCTAATCCTTAATCCACTTTCAGTGTCAATAATTCTGCTAACTACTTCTGAGTACTCACTTTTCAAAGTCATCAACAGATTGGGAGACTAAAGATTTGGATTTACTGTGCCAGGTGCTGGGCACGAGCACATTCTCAGCAAGAAGATTGCGGCACAACTCTATTTCTTATGGCAGAGGCTTTCATGGAAAGTACAGCTTGACTGTGCTTAGATGAAAGTATAAAATTCATTTTTTTAAAAAGAAAACTTTCCCTTACAGAAGCTTTGTCAGTCTTAGCAACATTCTTGCTATAAAAAGTCCTCAATCAAGGCTGAGAGCAAAGTGCCAAAGCCAGTGAGCAAATAGGATTCAACATGAAGAGAGGCAGTCACCATTTTCTCCTCAAAAATCTGGAGCAAATGCTTTAGCATTTACAAAAGCATCCTTTTTTAGCATGGATTCAGCTGGGAGTTTAGCAATGGACATAACTGTGAATCCTACTCTATTAATAGGAAAATTAAACTTCTTGCCATTAAATCCCATTTAAATCCTGGAACTCAGGGAAGACAAACGAAATAGACTTAGCTGCACAATCTAAAAGTATTGAGACTGGTTTATGGATTGTTGTATAGATCTTTGGCACAGACAAAAATCTGCACACACACACAAAACAAACAAACAAAAAATTACAAGAGCACCTTTTTCCTGAATAATTTTTATCTATGTCAGTAACATGCTACCCTTGTCTCAATGGAGGAAGAAAACAATGTAAACAGAAACTTCAGCTCAGTGAACACCAAACACCAAGTGTCTCTGTTAGCGTGGTGATATTTCATAGATATTAGGACAGACACGCAGTCATTTTGTTGTGTGTTTCGTATTACATGAGGCATAATAGGTATTTATGACCTTTTGTTTTTACAGTAACCTCTCAAGGAGACAGAGCTGAGAGGAGTTAAAAATTCAGGTTACTTCGTGGTGTATCAGCTGCTTTCAGAGAGTTACAGAGCTCCATGGTATTCTAATTCTTCCACCACTTCAAAGGCAGAGCAGACTGCTGAGCACTGGAACAAGCCTGTTGCTTGCCACTGGAGCTCAATGTGCAACCTCTGAAGCTCAATGTGCAACCTTTGATATATGCTGTCAGATCCTAAGCACCAGAGAGGCAAGGGCTTTTTTAGGGCAGGCCTCTCCCTTACCTGTGCTTTAACCCTATTCAGTGAACTAGCGTTCAAACTGGGCTACATCTTTCCCTCACTGTAGCATGATCTAAAATATGGTTTGCAACAGAGTAACTGCTTTTAAACAGGCTAGTAATCAAACCTGTTGGTGTTCTCACTTGCTGTTAACATTACTATTTGTGAAACTAACTCTGAAAAAGCTCCAAGCAAATTCAGTATCCAATGGGTCTGGCTACTGTCCATGTACATTATAACAAAGAATTTATCATCTAAATGAAACAAGCGTGGGAAAAAGAGGTATTACTCTCCCTTTGTAGATGAGAAACTAGGGTACAGAGAAATTAAGTCCAAGACTTTTAAGATCAAAAGCCAAAAATCATGTTCCAAACAAAATCAAAGTTATGGGATACTCAGGTCAAGAAAATAGGGCAAAAAAACTAACAAGCTCATGTGGCCAAATATTAAATTCTCTTTGACATGTTCAGCTATAGGTCTTTAGACTTGAAACGTCCAACTGATTTGTGTAATTTGTGTCAGCATGAGGAAATATCTTGACATCTCAGCCTGGAGTTTTCTGCTCAGTACCATTTTCCTTATATTACCTACAGTTCTCCAACTGCTCATCAGTCCCTGATCAGTCTGTCTTCCAAAACCCAACGGATATGACAGAGAGAAGGCAAACTGTGATAAAATAGGAAAGCAGAACTGTAGCATTGTGGAATTGCCTCAGCCAATTGATTTTCTGTCTGTGTTAACAAGACAAAACATAGTATAATTTGTGAAGGCAACCTGTAAGCAGACTATCCAGAAGATCACCACCCATGACAAAGAAAGGTACTTGAAAGTGCCTTCCAGCCTAAATCATTTCATGGATATCAACTTGATTAAAATCTTAAGATGCTAAATTTATAAGAGAACCAATACATACAGGATCGGCTTGCATTTACTTAAATTGGAGTCAGATCAGGGCATGCACACATGAGAGATGTCAGTGTCAGTTAACACTGTAGACCCATGTATGTAATGTATATGTGTATCAGCCTGCACATAAACATTTGTCCCCGAGGGAGACTATTAATGAGACTGTGCTGTAGGGAAGATATCCAATTACTCTGAATGACATTTATATTTTAATCACATCACACTCGCTGAAGAGCTTGAGGTTTGATGAAGCAATCCTTGGAAGACTGTCTTTTTAATCAATTAGACAGCTCAAGAAACATCAGCAATATGCTGTTGACACTAAAAGTCATTGCACTAAACATACCACAAGGCATATAAATTCTTCTCTCTTTCTATTATGACAATGCTATGGTCTTGAAACTCCTGAAAAAGTTTTCCTTGTAGAAGACAACTAAAACTGAACAATATGTACTTTCCTAAGAAACAAAGGCAGCCCTACTGGCAATTACCTGCTCACTCAGAACTACCACTCAATGGATTTCTTCTTTTTAGGACCGATGAACATCACTTCAAGGATATTGCTCCTGTGTCAAACACCAGGCTGGCTCACAGATCTTTTTACAGTTGCCTTAACTGAATAAAAACAATTCAGTCAAAACAATTACTTGCATCAAGCATTCAATAAGTGACAAATGCCACCATTCACACAGAGCAGAAAGATGATTATGTTTAATATGTTTTAGCATTAATTCAGCATTATAAAATGCTCCAAGTCATGGGAATAAATTCAAAATAAAGAAAACAGAAGCAAGATCCTATTTTGATCATTCTTCAACTAATGTTTGATTTTTCTATAAACACAGTACATGCTCACAGTTGTATTAAATAGACCATTTCTACTTCTGACACCTGACATGAAAAAAATCTCACTTTCCAAAATCCATTTGTATACTCACACTGTTTAATATGTAACATTTTGTGGTTTTGTTTTAGTTTAACTGATGAAATTTAATTGAAAAATATTTGATATTGCATAAAGTAGTAACTAGTCAAATCACATAGTGAGAATTTCTTTGCTTAGCAAGAAGAAAAGCACCTATGCACATTAGCATCAGTTCAGCCCAGTGAAAAGGTGCAAGACTAAATATTTTGAGAACAAAAAATGAATTTGTTAATCGTGGGGGACTGGGAAAAGCTGTAGGGCAGAATAGAAATATTGTTTTTACTTGCAGCTTGAGAGCTATTTTGCTGAAGGTACTCAAAGAATGCCCATTTAGGTACCCAAAGAATGCTTCCCACCCAGTAAAGTGAGCATCAAGTATGTCTCTCCTTCAACAGTAAATCCTGAAGAATAAAATGCCCTTCAGTACAGATCTCTGCAAGTGCACAGAAGCTTGAGCTGCTTATTTTCAATACTTATGCCAGTCTTTAATTGGTAAGTGAACACTTAGCAATTGGTAAGTACACAGCATCTAGAACCGAGTCAGTTGTTGCTGTTATCTTTATTGAAAGGCTCTTGAATTCATCTAAACCAATACAGAACCATCAAAAAAGTGCATAACTTGTAATACTGTACATTCTCATGATAGCTGAGAACTTAAATAGGACTTTTTTGGCTTCAAGTGGAAGTATAGGACTTTTTTGCCTTCAAGTGGAATGACTAAAGTTGATAATTATAGATACTGGGGAAATAAAAAGTTGCCAGTCTTAAGTATAGAAAATATGGCTGTTGTTGCTGTAAAATGTATTCAAATTGGCAATATATTCAATTTCAGCAATCAACATAAGTTTTCACACCTCCATATTTATGAAATTACATTTATCACCAAGTAAAACTACAACATGGAATATGCGCCTTCCCCTTTTGTATTTTATGGTAGAAAATATGCCATCATTTTACTCTGAGTTATATTAATCAGTAGGTTGAAGCTAAAAAGACATCTGGGAGGCACAGATGGTTCAAACGATTGGCGTATAACTCTGGAACCACTCTCTTCAAGGTCGGACTTCTATCTGTAAAGGTTGGTAGTGACCCAAAGTCATCAACACCTTCTCAGAATGAAGTAATTCCCTTCAGTCCAATTCCTGGTGGAGAAACGCCTATGTCACAGTTAGCACAAAGAGGGGCTCAGACCTGGCCCCAACTCATTGATGCCAGTGCCATTCCTTTGCAAGAGAGAGAGGAATCGTACAGCCTTTTCATTCCTAGAAGTAGTTTTCTGCAGTACAGCTTACATTGCTGTTGCCTGGGTTCCAGTCCCAGAGCTTCCAACTTCATCTGCAATTGTTCATTCTTGAAAAGAAATTTCAGTGAACTTAAAACTCCATAAAAATGCATGTTCTGGCTGTCTACAAAACCAAAGAAAACAACAAATAATAAAAAAAAAAAAGTTTCAAAAGATAAATGCCTCTTTGGAAAAACTGAGAAAAATACTAACTACTACTTCAATAGAAAAAAAAAAAAAAAAAAAAAAAAAAAAGTAATCATTTTGTGTTAAGATTATTTGACTATAAAAGCCATTCTTTTCATTTACCTAGAGTTTATAGACTTGCAATCATCATTAACAAATAAAATGCAGTTATTCATGAAACTACATACCAACAACCCTGACGTGAACAATATGTTTAACACTTTCAGATGTCAATGAATGTTCCAAAGGCTTATTACAATATTTCAGTTAGTCCCCAGAATTCCAATACAACAGGAGCTATACCATGTGAAAACATGAACATTACTTGTGTAGTCATTAGCCATTTGGCATTTGCCATTTACTATTATCTACCAAAAGCATTTTCTTCAGCTACGCACTCAGTTAATTTTAGAACAACTGCATAAAGAGTAGTAAAAATTACAAAAATGTTCAGAGAGAAGAAATGAGGACAGAAGACAGGCACAAGCAAGTAATGATTGCTTACAGCGGAGCACAATTTACATACATGGTAATAAGCTATATTAGGAGATCTCTTACTGGATGGTGCAAGTGATGAATTACACGTGCAAAAGGTAAAGTCTTGATGTAGCATCTGTTCCTGAGGTCTTCACTCACCCTGCAATCCCATGCAATCCAGATAAGAGTTTGTTTGACAGGTACAGGGCAACTTTAAAAGATGTAACTGAATAGAAAGGTATCAAATGTATCTTAGAGTTTTTTGAAAGTATCAAAGCCTATCCTAGAATGAAAAGGATGACACTTATTAAACATCTTGCAAAACTTTTGATTTGCATCAATATTTGAGAGAAATGAGCACTGAGGAAAGGCTCCACTACCAGTAAATTGGGCAAGTTATTCATTAACTATGAGAAGTTCAGAAAGGAATCAGATCAAAGCATTCCAGTACCACCAGCTGTAAGTCAATAGCGAGGTTTAATAGCTGCCCTGCTATTGCTGCATCTGCGACCAACAGAATCCACTGCTAAGGAGGCAAACAGCAGCAGAATCTGATCTGGTTTCTGTGATGCTTTAGAGAGATTGCAAAGATTTAGCATACTCATCTTTAAACATTAAGGAAACTTAAGACTCAAACTTATTATGGTTGTTCAAATGCCCAGAGAACACAAACTGCTGGAAAGAAGAAATGGGTACAGCCCTGAAAGGGAAGGGAGAAGCCTGCCTGAAGCATGGAGTGAAATACCAGTAACTGCTTTCTCTGGAGGAAAGCAAAAGCAGCGTTCATGCAGCAGTAGTTGCACGTTTTCAGCAACCCGCTTTTCATGACTTTCCTTCCTACGTACCAGAGCACAAACATGCCTTCAAACGCAGCTCCAACGCACATTTCCCGGCCACCTTCCCGAGGTCCTGGTCCTTCCCCAGCTCCCAGCGAGGGGTGCCTGCCCCAGTGCACCCACAACTCTTCCCACCGCCGCAAGCCAGCTGCTGAGATGCACCTACAGCCTTATGGCAAGAACTACGGCTGGCCAAACGACAACAGCAGCAGATTTTTATTATTATTTTGCACACTTCTCCCACAAAGTAGCAGCATCTTTCTCAAAAACCTTCCCGCGGGTCGTCAGCAAACTCCCGGGGCAGGGGCGCTCCCCGCAGCCACCCGCACCCCGGGGAGAGAGCCCAAGCAGGGGGGCAGCGGATCTGCTCCCCAGGTCCCGAGAGGGCAGGGGTCGCCCTGGGGGGCTCAGCATCGGAGGCTGAGGGGCTGCTGAGGGCTTCTCCCCACCCTCAGCCCCCCGGCACCTCGCCCGGCCGCCGGGACGGAAAGTTGAGGTGGTAGAACGGAGGTACCCGCTGCCCGGGGAGGGGGGTTACTCACACGAAGACCCCGAAGAGCAGGATCCGTATGCCGATCTCAATCGCCAGCTCCTTCATGGTGGGTCCCGGAGGGCTCCGGCAGCCCCACGCCGCCGCCTCTCATTCCCCGCTCGGGGCGGGGGGCACCGGGGGGCTTCAGCTCGCCCCCGCGGCCCGAGGGAGCCCCGCCAGGCGCTGCCCGGCTCTCGCCATCCTCCCCGGCCGCCTCACGGAGGGCAGCGAGGAGCGGCGCCGCCGCCTGCTGTCGGGGCCGAGCCGGGGGAGGGTCCCGGTGACTAACGCCGTGTGTCCCCAGGCGGGATCCTGGGGATTTCCCCGCCCCGCCTCAGGCTGAGGAGGGGGCCCCGGCTCGCTGCGGTGCCCCCCACACGCGTATCGCAGCTCTGCCGCTGATGCCCGGGGGGCTCCCTTCAGGCACAGCCCCCCGGGGGCAGCACAGCTGAGGCGTCTCGGTGTGTGTCGCAGGCGAAGGGCTTCGCTCCCGAAAAGACGGACCCCAAAAATCTGGGGGGGGGGAAACGGGTCTAGGTAAAGGTCGTAGCGACTGCTCCTAAAGGCTCTTAGCTGCTGACACCGAGCTTGGCACGTTTATGTAATCTTCGTGTAAAGGATTAGCAGCGTGGGGATGTTTTCTGCAGTATATATATAAGGGGCTTTCTGAGCGTGTAGACATCAGTGTTGTTTTAAAGCCTCCTTGTTAATGCACATAGCCCGGGGGGCGCTCGGCTCCTCTCGCTAGGTTCTGCCCAGCAGGTGAGCTGACCTCCTCATCGCCTCACGCAGCCAGGGCCGCCCGGTAATCAGGCAGTAGAGGCGGTTGTGTGGGACTGCAGATTTCTGACCTGGGGAGAGGTGGCAAAACAACCACAGCCTCGATTTATTCCTCTAACTCCTCCAATCCATCCTTCATTCCCCCCAATGGCAAGCTCTGAGCCACCTAATCCTTCTATTGCCTTAGCCTACTTTTGCAGAGGGTTCATTTAACTTCCTCTCTGCAGGAACAGATTGAGTCCCGAACACCTTTATTGTAAGGGAAGTTTGGGCTTAATCCACTAAATGCAGCAAACTAATTCACATTTGAATGTACTTAATTATCTGCTTTCCTGTGGCCTTTGAAGGCATGTCCTTCAGGAAAGTCTTCCTAGCTATTAATATTGCACATAGTTACAAAGCACCCATCAGTACTGCATTAGGGAACCAATTCACTTTGCTGCATGATTATTGCTCGAGAGTTAATGCTAGTGAGGCTTTATTAAACCTGTCTGCTTATTATAGCCACTGTATATCAGAGGCTTTGAACTCTGAATTAACTACCATGTAGGAAAACTCTTATGGACTGTGTTTGTGGAAGAACTTGTCAAAGAAGCTTCCATGCTAGCACCACCTAAACAATACAGCTAACTGCCCTAGGGCTAGATTTGATGCCAGGAGAGTGACAGAAACTCGGAAAACACAGGTGTGTGACTGGCATTGGAGAGAGCACTTAAAATGTTAGCGCTACTTAAATGAGATCTGCCTCCCATGTGTGTCTCCTTTCACTGATTTTCAAGACAGAGCTTGGTTGACTATTTATGTTCTGGATATATATATATATAAATCTGTCTCGGGAAACAAAGCTAACTGAAATCTTCATGTTGTTGCTAATGGACACATTCCCTTCTTTTGCGAATGCTAAATAGGTTTGTCTCCTATTGTTAAATTTTGTACTGTCTCGAGTTCTGCCCCCAGTTTGTTCTGCCCCGAGTGACTGGTGAATGTGTATGCATGTCGTTGCTAGGTATGCACAAGAAAAATAATTGTTTTCGTAAATAGTCCTTACTTACAGGAACAGCCTCATGATTTGTGTGAATCAAGCCAGTCATGTAAACTAGGGGCTGCAGGGACTATCAGATATGTTGGCAGCCTGTATGGCCATTACCAGCTCTGCACCAGCTGTGGAGGAGGAGGTGAGCTGTGTTTTCCCTGAATGTGCATCTATACACCAAACATATAGTGGTCAAAGAGGAAACAGTCACACATCTTTTCACCTCTACTGTGGATCCTCCTGCCCCTTTAGTTTTGCTACATGACCTTCATTACTCTCCTGCTACAGAAGAGGGGATTTTCCTCATAGCTTTCTATAAGTGTGGAATCATTCAACTCATATCAGCAGAGCTGATATATGATACTGATTATAAATTAGAAATGAAACAAAATTTGTCTTACTGCAGCTATCTGCTTGCAGTGTTCTGATTCTCCAGTATGTATTAGCTGATGGTGATTTATGAAGCATAAATACTTCAGATTGATCTTTTGAAACTAGACTAAGCCTACAGCTGGCTGCCGAACAAAACCTGTTTTGACTTATAAACCAAATATGAGATACAGGGATAATTGACAGGGAATAGATCTAAGGCTACATCGTGGCATTAAGCTACTACCCTGCAGCAGAAGCAGTGCAGAGTCACTGTGCTGCAGCAGATTCACAGAGCAAACCACAATGACCCTAGGAACAACCCAGCCTGCTAATCACCCCATCCCTACCATGGGCACAGCAGGTGGACTTGGTGCAATTCATTTTCTTAGTTGTTACTGCAAAGGAGAGAGAACTGATCCTACTCCTACGGAGGTGGCCTTTCAGGTGGCTAACCAGGGTTCTCAGCAGTTTTCTCTCCCAGGGATTAGAGTCCCTATTTCTACTGACTCCAGTTTGAAGCAGAAAGGAGAAAGCTGCTTGCATCCTTTCCTCAACTGTGTACTTGTGGGAAAGGCAGAGCCACCTGCAGCCTACTTTTAATTCACAAAGAGATGTTCACAGGCAGAAACAGCTGCAGAGCTCATGCAGCTTTCCTGGAGCTTACGGCTCTTTGTCAGTGCAGCAGGATGTGCAAGTGCTTCTTACTTGCCTGGCTGCAAAACCTTGCAGCTCCTGGTAAACTGAGTTCAAAAGAGACTGATTTTGCACCAAAGAAGGTAAACTTTACCCTACCAAAAATCTGTGGAAAATAATAAACTTGCAGCAAAAAGGACACGACAAAACCCAATTGGTAGTAACAACTGAAAGTGCAGATGTCATTATTTCTGTTTCCTAAGAGCTTGTAACTTTTCTGGGACCTTAGAACAAAATAAAAGAAGCTTGAAATAATATTGTCAGGATATTAAAAAAAAAAAAAAAAAAAAAAAAATGTTATGGACCTTAAGTCAATAGATTCTCATGGTCACAGGACTTTGCTTTTGTTTAAAGGATTCTTAAAATGGTTCAGGATAATAGGATCATATCAATGAAACCCCACTGAAGTTCATAGGAATCTTTCCATTGGATCAGGATGCTAAGATCTGTCATTATTAGTGGCAAATCTGACATTACTGCCCATGTGAAACTTTTCCATTAATTTGTACTGGTACAACCAGTTCACATCAATCAGTGAACAAGAGTCACTCTCTCCCCCTCCCCCCCTTTTTCTCCTCTTTCCCCTGAAATCTTTCTCCCAGATTTTGTAGTTCCATAGGCCTCTTCTGTCTGTCAGTCACTATTTTCTACTAGTTAACCTAAACAAGGAATGAAGAGAACAAGAAATTTGGAACACGTATAAGCACAGAATTTATTTCTGAGAAAATCTCTATGTATATGTATGAGTACCTCCTGGAAAACTCTTAAATCTGCATAAGTCATTTCTTAATTACTAGAGCTCACTCCAGAAACAACTGGCCTTTATTATTATCTTATTATTATTTGTTAATTTCTGTGGCTAAAAGCGTATCTACAGAATGCCTTAGTTGGTTGCCCAGGGAAAGATTATGTGGCAGGTTTGTACTACATTGGTGATCTTCACAAATAGTTCAAGACCATGTTATTTAAAAGGGGAGAATGTTATGACATATTCTGTGTATGTTTACAGTTACTGCCACTGAGGCTGTGATTCCTTTAGAAAGATTCCCCAGAAAGGAAAACCTAACTTAGAGTTTTAAGATACGGTACAAAGAAATTTGTCTAGAATTCCTGAAACCATCATGATGTCTATGGACCAAACACTCTCTCTCTTACTGTCTATAAGTTTAGTGAGGCTTTTTACTGAATAAATGTCTCACTGCTGAAGCCATTACATCACTGGTTGTACCTCGTATATAACAAGAAGTATCTGGCAGCAGAAAGCTTTCTTTTATTTTTCCTCACAGAAGCCCCAAAACTGTTGAAGTTAGCAAGAAGTGTACCTCCAGGAAGAGTCTTTCCTTTCAGGATTATGCCTCCAGCACACAAAAATATCTTAAACAGATATTAGATAGGACTGACTATAAAGCTTAAATTTACTACTATGTCTGAGTGGTATAGATTATTCCTGGTACAGAGAAGACAAAGCATTGATTCTTTATAAACCCATGTAAGGTGTTTGGAATGAGCCATGAAACTAGGCAAGGCTCTCACCTCAGCCTTTATGTGTCAAATAATTTTGTATGTTTTTAAAATATTTTAAGTGATGTTGAGTGAAAATTGACAATTTTGTCTAATGACATGGGTTCAAATCCATTCAAAATGGATTTAAAAATTTTCAGTTTCTAATCTCCTAAGTGTTTATGGAGTCAGTGAAGAGTTTTAGCTTACGGAATTGGCCAGACTTCTTGGAGTACACTGTTAGTACAAAATAGTTTAAAAAGCTTAATTCAGGAGATACTGTCTCCTGAATTAAGGAGACTGTCTCCTGTTACACCTCATTTGTCTATTACAACTTAGCCTGTTAATTTCCGTAAATTAATTTTGTTTGAGATGTAAAAATTCAATTTGCACCAATTAAACCTATTCCTAGGGCTTAGCAGTAACGTTTGTATCGTACAGTATATGTCAGTGTACGCATTGTTCAATGAAGGCTTTGTTCTAGTTCTAAGCCTCAAACAACCTCACAAGGAGAGCCCAGGAACCTCAGCACCACTGCTGATTTTTGGAGAGTTACATTTCTGCTGCACAGCCACAACCCTTGGTAGTAAATTTAACATTAGAGAAAGTCCCAAGTCCTGGAGAGAGGAAACAAGAATCAAGACTTTTTCTTTTTTTTTTTTTTTAAAAAAAAAAAGAAATACAAAGAAATTTGTCTAGAATTCCTGAAACCATCATGATGTCTATGGACCAAACACTCTCTCTCTTACTGTCTATAAGTTTAGTGAGGCTTTTTACTGAATAAATGTCTCACTGCTGAACTTTAAAAAAAAAAAAAAAAAAAAAGTTTTAGTTATTCTGTACATATCTGCATAGATGGATATGGCAGCTGGGAAGCTCCCAGTACCAGTGGCTTTGTCTCTCTGCCAAGCACACTGCTGCTGATTTCGGTCCTAAGCTGCTGTTCTCATGGACAAAGGAACTTTGGAGAACAAAGCTCAGAGGAATTATCAACTTCAGGCAGCATGGTGTAGTCATGCATGTTTTAATTGCCCTGGATATCATATTTAAACATTTATAAAAGCAAATTGGTAACGTTTCTGTTTAGTTACTGTACAAGTGTCTACAATTGGCTCATGATTGTGCCTAATTAAACGGTTCTTTTAAACATTAAAGTATCAGCGTATTTCAGTAGTTGCCGTTTACCAAAACTGTGTTAAGTATATAATCTGAAAATTTATTAGGCTTGAACGTATGTGATTGGAGCCATCTTGTGGTCCAGAACTACACTGCAATAAATGCATTACTGCTGCCCGGAGCAGGGCACGGGCAAAACCTGCCTGCAGCCCGCGATCCCACCCAATGTGGAGCGTTGGCTGGTTCAAAATCTGCCCTTTATAACTGTGCTTGCCTGTGACAGGGACATATTTTCAGTCTGCACACTATTGCACCTAACAATCAACCTCTCAGTGAAATCTGATAAGACTGGATAGTTAAACTCATGTATACATGAAATGGATATATGTTATTTATAAGCCAACCAACCTTTGCAGCACTGAAGCTTTACTACTCTACTGTGTATATTGTTGTGGGATTATGGTTGTAAAAGTATTAACACTCCCATAACAAACCTGTGATAAATTGAAGTCTATAACATTTACAATATATAGTATTGTTGTGCTGTATTTAATAGGAGGCTGTGACTTAAAGCTGCTGACTTAAAGCTGCTGTCTTTAATTGTAATTAATGCTTCATGCCAAGAATTGCTGTATTGACTTCAATGAAATGGTTGTAGTTCTTCTCTCTCTCTCTTTTTTTTTTTCTTTGTAAATTTAGTAGAAACTTGCCAACAGTCATGTTAAATGACTCTTGACCCAAAACAACAATGAAACATGACAACTAAATGGAAAAGGGAAATGGAAGAACAAGGATAGCACAAATAGTGCAAAACAGGATAAAATGGCCACTTCTAGAATTGGGCAGAAGTTGCAAAACAAACACTCCAAACTTTGCATATGGCCTGGTGGCCTAGTACTCAGTAACAACAAAGTTTCATTTGTTCATATTTCCCTTGGATTTTTTGAAATTACTGGCCATTTCATCTGGACTTTCTGTTTCAAGAAAGCCAGAATATTGAAGCTTTTTAGAGCAAGCTTTTGTTCTATTCCAATTCTGCTGGAAATAGCCCCTGGAGTAGCAAAATGGGATGAGAGAGTGTATTAGCACAGCTTCAGACTCTGCATTCCCCTTTAAGCAAGCCATTTGTTGCTCAGCCTTAGGAATTGGAGGCGGTATGGGCATACTCGGATGCACAGGGACCTGCATTCCCAGCACCAGGAGAGCACAGTGTGCTCGTGCTCGCTGCAGTGGTACTTGAGGGCTCCAAACCCAACACATCAGGGGGTTCCCAGCAGGAATATTGCCTAATTGCCATTCTGTGGGTTTCCTTTAGCCACTGATCATGTCAATGATATGTAGGAGGACAAACAGGATTTTCTGCTAGACGATAATGACACCAGTCTCTAAGTTGTAGCTGAGAGCTAATGCAAAAGCAATTTCTAAGCCAGGGACTAGGAAACATCAGCAGGGACTTCAATCCTCTTTAGATTTTGTGGTTTTGTGAGATCTGGTACACTCACTCACATTGCAGCAAAAGGAGGAATTTCTTTTTTCCTCACATTCATGTCTTACCTTGTTGAATGCTGAACTGTGCCATCAATAACTGCAGAAGCAGAGAGACGCTCCCATTTCCCTGCCTGACTGGGACACACTGACATTGTTCTATCAGGCACGTCGCACAGGTCAGAGGAGGGCAGGAAAATCCCAATTTAGTACCAGTTTCCATGAATGCCACTGAAGGTAAACTGCAATTAGATTTGAGCACTCAGCGCTACACATAGCTTGGGACTGAGGGGAAAAATCTTGTCCCACAGTTCCTCAGCTTCAACTCTGGATTTCACGCTTCACAACATTTACTTAATCAAATCATAGTTTATCTGCTTGTTTATATCCAGCTGTCACTGCTCTTTGGCCCATCTTGCATGATGTAAATTTCTGTCAAACGATGTGTGGTTTAACTCATATCAAATCCAACACAGAGTAAAGGATATATTTTACCAGTACACGGGAAGAGGAAGGACAAGGTGTCAAGGAGCATTACCATTTAGATGCCTAGAAAGTGTAATAATCATTAATAATTTCATGATTTCCTGCAAGAGACTGAGAGACCTTGGAGCTTATTTTTACCTGAGGAGCACTATGATGGCCTCAGTTCTTTATTTCCTTGCTTTGCTCTCTGTGTTATCCACATTTTTAAAAAATCAGCAGCTCTGCAGCTTGAACAGGCTAAGGAGTTGTTTGTGTGTGTGTGTCTGTGTTACCGCTAATTTTGCTGCAGTTCTTCAAAGTGAAGACTATTTATTAATTAAACAGTGGCTGAATCCCAGCTCACAATATAAAGCAGTCTGTGTTCCAGGCTGGTTTGATCAGCAGCCACTCATGTTTCCTAGCTGGCAAAGTACCCACCGTTTATGGAATAATCCTATAGTTTTGAATATCAGCAACTGTATGAATTGGCAAATCTAAATGCAGTTCTCTAGGTGAACCAGATATGGATGGCCATGCATAAGTTGAAAATGGGAGCAGCTGATGAGGTAAAATGATTTAAACTAGCTCCACTGGGCTTGGATCCAACCCAGGCTGTGGCACTGTGGATTCTGGCCACTCTAGGTACACGATCAATATTTAGGTTTCATTTAATCAAGCAAGTCTGTCTCCATTTAGAAGTAGAAATTAGCAATTCTGTTGCTGGTCAAGTTTTCCTGGGAAAGCCTCAGGCAAATATTAAATATTTATTTGCCTTTTAAAACATATTATGAATTTTTATGTATTTGTTTATAAATTATGATAATAGAGCAAAGCATAGCTAAATCATTTCATACATATTTTACTTTCTACAACTGCCAACAGATTTGAATCAACTATTTTTAAAGAATGAGCTTTCATACTCTTTGATGTTAAAGAGAAAGCTGTTTAACATTATGCTCTACCAACACTGCTGTGTGTAAATATTGTACTGTAGAACTATTTTTGGTAAAAAGATCTCTTTCTGCTGTGCAAGTACCCACAAAAGGATCCTCCTGTGGATTCAACCATAAATTACAAAGTTTTGAAAAGGATATCAGCTCAAATGAAATGAAATTGTGGGATTCCTGCAGAATTCCAGATTTATTAAAATTAGTTCTGTGTATTTATCACAATTAGTGTTGTACTACAGCAGTGATGATGATTAACTACTTATTACTGCGTTTTAAGAAGGAACCTAATATTACTCTGAATGTTTAGTCTCTGTGAACAAAAAAGCACAGAGCATCTTTGTTAGCAATTCAGCCCACAAATATAACAGGCTTTCTGTTAAAGTTTCCAAGGCTTTTAGAGGAAGGCTTGACATGTTTTGTGCTCTAATTTGTTCTAGAGGGAATATTTAACTCAAATGCACTGGAAGAGGGGTACTAGAATGCAGTAGGTACTTACCAGAGTTAGCTTAGAGGCTCTTACACTGGGCTGGCAAATGATAATGTTGCAAAGATATCTATTATCTAAAATGCTTTATAATATATCTTTAGAAATGCATTTAACTAAACACACTGGGAAATTCCTATGTAAGCGATAAAGCTCTTTTTCTTTTTCATTAGGCTGACTTCAGTGATTATTCTAAAATAAGTATTTTTTTCCTTTTCCTACTGATTTTTATTTATTTATTTATTTAAAGAAGTAGTATGGAAGAGAAAGAAAGAGAGAGAAATGCTACTTTTACAGGAAGATATGAAAAAGAAAATTTACTTGAATAATTCACCCCTCTTTGGTCACCAGAGTTGTTAATGATAATGCGTGAATGTGATAACTAATCAGTTATGTTAAATTTGTGCTGAATGCAGCAAAAAAGAATACACAAACACATCAAACTCCTTTCTAAATACCAAAATTCTTAAAATAATGTCCCTTTCTCATTATCCTTAATCTTCTCATTTTTTCTTCCAATCCTGTAATTTTCTTACTAGTTAGAACTCTCATTCTCTTATTTTCTGTTGTTTTTTTAAAAAAAGCGCTGAGTATTTTCTAAACACTGGACATGCAGTATTCAGTATTTGTATATACCAAAATAGAAGGCTATCTGTAGTAAAAATAATAATGAAAAATGCATAGTAAATACATACATTTTTGGTACCTGCAAAATTATGGATCTCCATTTTGCCCAACATTCATGAAATTCAGACCCGGTAACTGCGATACTGGCATTCCATGGATGACTCCTACACACAGGTAGGATAAATTAAATGAATGAATACTTGGAGTTAAATAGCAAGTTCAGTTACCTTATTTTTCTGTCCTCTGTGATTTTCTGATTATGTTTTTCCATGTCTCCTCTGATTCTTCCCACTTCTTCTTCTTACCCAATATTTTTAGTTTCTTTTACTTCTCCAAGAGTTATGCCTCTTTCCAGCCCCATTTTATTGCTCCAGCTAAACAAAAATACATTTACTGGACTACAGTATAGGCCTTGATTGAGAAAGGGGATAAATAACCAGCTGATGTTTCAGTGCTGGAGTTATCATAGTTAATAGAATGATCGTTTCCATGTTCAAGAACTGGAATTGAGAGTTGTTTAGATTTATAGTGGTAGAAAAATATCAAAGCATCCTCACATCAATATAATACAGAAATAACCATGATTTGTCATTATTTCTGAAGTGAATGTGACTTGTCCTCCTTTGTAATTCTCTGCAACGGTAAAGAGCCATTGAAAGGCTATGTCTCTAATTCCCGCTAGAGGCAATGAAAAGGAGGTTGTTTAGATTTACAATAGCAAACTAAGAGTTTAGCAGTGCAGTGCAGGAGGCCACTTTTGACCAAAGAATTCAGGTTGTGATTTGTTTCAGTGCTATTTTCAGTCCACATCTGTGGGCTGAAAATTCACATCATTCCTTTCGGGACTAGGTGATTTAGATCCTACACCAGAAAATGTTGTTTGGGTTTATTATTTAATTGATTTTAGCGGAAGCACATGGATATACCATGAAGCTAATATTTCATACTATATTAGCTGTGGTGCAAAGGCATAGATATTTATTTTAAATAAAAAAGGGTTAGCTGCAGTTTGACAAGCTATTTGTGGGCATGCCAGCCTTCAGTAGTCTCTGAAATATCAGCAATGTTCTCACTTATTTATTGTTGTGTTTTTATGAAACAACAAATGTGTAAATTAACCTTATGGTAATCTGATTAGTTATCTTAGTTAACTAAGTAATTTTAGTTACCAGATTTAAATTTAAGTTTCCATGGCTAGCCTGATTAAAGAAGAAATAATAATAATAATCTCAGGTTACAGTAAACTCAGAAGAGATAGTAATGGAAAGGTTTTGTAAACACAGTAAACCAAACACAATCATTTTATAGGTATGAGGTGCATTTTTTCATCTGCAAGTATTCGTAGGTCATGAACACTGGATATTAGCTCATAATTTGCCTTTTAGTGACTGAGAGCACAACAGTTTTCTGCAACTGTATGAGCTTCATAGACCCGGCAGAAAGATAAATTTGTAACTTTGGTCTACCAGGGATAATTTGAGGGGAAAGTGCTGTGCTGGAGCACTTTGTCTTTAAAAAACAGAGCCTGTGCTGCCTCCTGTCTAGGTAGACGATGCTGTAATGGTAATTCAAATTAGTTCAGTTTCAGTTTGTGTCCAAAGCACTTTCAAAAGTCACACTGAGCAGGGTTTGTGAAAGAAAGTAAAAGTTCACTGGTTTCCAGTGCTAAATGTCTCAGTGGGGGGAATCTCAGTCCTTCCTTTATCCTTCAGCAGTAGGTCATAAGACAGGCATACAATTTTGCATCAGACACATGATGGAAAAGAGTCCACAGCACAAGTTTCTGTGGAGAAATCCATGTTTCCTAACTGTGGCACAGAGACGCTGCTTCTTTTAAATTTTCCATCTCTTTCAAGGTCTCCACAGATTCAGACAGTTGCTAAACTATAGTCAAGAGAGTAGAAGAATGAGGCTAAAGCTCTGTGAGTCTTCCTCCCTCCCAGTAAATCTATTAGAGGAATTCACTTTGTATCTAGAGACAGCAAACACAGCTCAGAAAACATAGAACAGCCAATCTGGGTGCCTGATTCACCCTCTGAAATGTAAAATACCTTGCATAAAGAAATCAAAATAACTGACTTTAAAATACAAGTATTTATTCAAAAATATAGCTCTATGCAGATAATAATGATAAATGTAGATAAAAAATGAGAGGGTGTGAGAGAAAAATATCTTAAGTTCAGCTCCTGAGATGTAATTGTCTATTGTCCATTATGCTTTGCAATTTTGAGTTGTCCAACTCTCTTTTATAAAGCCCATTTCAGAACAGTCTGAAACTTTTGATATTCAAGAGATCTGACATAAAGAAAAATACAGTCCTGTGTACAGCAGGCGCCTGTTTTACACAGATGTCATACAGTATTTATATTAACATTTTAAAATTTAGAACACTCTCTTTACTCAAAATTGAGTTCATTTTGAACCATATAGCTCCAAGCTGAAAGGGAAGGAAAAATATTTAAAGCCTGTCTTTTTTCTTTGAAGAGCGTAGCAATTTCAAAGGCACACAAAGCCATCACATTCTAAAATGAGATGAAGCTACCAGTTCCTAACCATGGCCTTTGGAGTTCTTAGCCTTGTAAGATGTACTTTTAATCTTTAGAAGACTTGCATAAGTAATAACATACTTGATATTGTAGAGTGTTTCATATATATAGTATTTTACATATGTACTTATTATAAAAATAATAGCTCAAATTATGGAATGAATTAAATCTTGCCATACCATATGGGAAAGTTCTCTATTATTTCATGTACTGCACAATTCTAGATATATTTACTGTGACATATCTCTAGTAAAATAACTTTTGACGTACTGGCTGCCATAGGAAAAACTACAATGCCTACTACTCTTAAAAGCTTGTATTTTTATTGCAACCATTAGGACTATGGTAGCAGTGACCTTCAGTGTTATTAATAATTATGACTAAAAGCTATGCTTATGGTTTCTTTGTTCTCTCCCACTAATCCCAAAGATCTGGGTTCTCTCCCCAGTAACCCAGAAGTCTTCAGGCAAATCAATTACTTAAATGGGAGCCAAGAAACTCCAAGGTGATGCTGAGTTCTGGATGACCTTCTCCACCTAGGGGTATGAACTGTGCAGCACAAACAAACATACCCCTGTATTTCCAGAGTATTTACATATGTTAAGCAGTCTTGGAGCTTGTGTCACAAGTTGACGTTATTTTTAATAAAAGGTAGGAATTTATACATTTAACAGATATGTAAAAATGTAAAGAACTTCCTGTGTAAAAGGGAGATAAGCAGCCATTTATAGATATTTAAAATATCATTGCAGTAAACATTAGTGCTTTGTTTTTAAATTCCTCTTTGTTTCAAAAAGTAGTTGAAACAATAGCAGGTTGAAAAGCCTCTATCAAAACTGGAAAATACAAGTTTTAGATTAAATTAATTTCTTCATTGAAATGATCTCATTTCTGGGAGATATCTTTTTTATTTTTCCTGCAAGGCCCAACAATGGAAACATTTTGCTTGTCAGAAAAGAAATTATTTTCCACAGAAACATGGTGTCTGACCAGCTCTACTGAAACAGTGACTTCTTTATGAACCACCTGCTTCTTCCCAAGATGACACATCTTGGCATCCATGCAGAGAACAAATACAGTTTTGCTGCTTGTGCAGCAAACAACTTCACATCTTGTGAAAGGAACATTACAGTTAAACATTATGCTTTCCTTTCCTTTTTCATCATCCCCATACCTTTGCTTCTGTAGTAAGTTGACTTTACCTGTCAAGAGCAGACCAGATGGGAGGCTGCCCCTGCAACAAATATATTTTGAGACACGGAGTAGTGATAGAAACTCTGAAGGCTATCATCAAAGCAATAGAATAATGTCCCACAGAGAGAAGGAGTTGCACAACCCACATTTTATCTCAGCAAGACTGCACAGCTAAATGTAGGGATCACTTTGAAAATGAAGAGAGGGTGGGAATTTAATAAGATACCGATATGATTTTATATTTCATTTCCTACAACATTTATTGAGAAAAAAAAAAAAAAAAAAAAAAAAGCTCAGAAACCCAAACTATTCATTTCAGGCTTGGGCAGAATTGGAGAATCTTGGGGATAAGGTACCATGCTTTCAGCTGTGATAATATCAGTGGAGCCTCTGCAAAGAAAAACAAGTTATGTGGTAAACAAAGGGGATCCCAGCAGAGCAAAATCCTACTGCAACATCTGTGTTTATCCTTTAGCTATTCTACTGGAGTCTTTTTCACAAGGAATACATAAGGGAAAGTCTGGAAAACAGGGCAATATTCTAGTCCTTACACTAGTAATGTGTTGCATATGCATACATGTTGACAGCACAGCAGTGAAGTTGTACAGTGAAACAGTTGGTGTTCATGCCTGTTATGTGTATTTGGGGGATTGCTCTGGACTGTATCTAGGCTGATCACCTGAACTGAGTACCCATGAGGGACAGGAGAACATTAGCTGAGTTTTCAGTTCAGTTCCAGATAAGGTGAATATTCCAGCTTATTTTCATCCAAATAAAATTCAGTTACTGTGCTCTGAGACACAATATGACATCTCATCTCCTGTCAACTTCTGTGATCTCTTAATGACATCATTCTAGTCCAAACTGGTCAGGAATCTTCCAGAGGATGTGATTTCTCAAGAGACAGCTCACATCATTAAGAAGCAGGCTCCGACTGAACAGGGCTGAGATTTTTGGTCACCTAGTAATCCAAAAAAATCCCACAAAACTTTGTTCTATGATACACAGAGAACTTTATCAGATTGAAATATACAGCAATTATAAATTATAAATCTATTGAGTTCTAATTTTAATTGATAGAATCATAGTATTGTTTAAGTTGGAAAAGACCTTCAAGATCAACACCAACCATCAGCCTGACCTACCAAGTCTCATCACTAAGCCATGTCCCTTAGCACCACATCCACACATCTCTTAAACACTTCCCTCAGCAGCCCAAGACAATGTTTGAAACTAGGTTGTATAGAATTTAGAAATTGGAAATAGCATCTTTTACTTACTCTGTAATGTAAGCACATATGGAAGATGCAGGCAATACCCAGGCCTTTTCAATTGCAGGGATCTGATCTACAGATGACAAATACATCATCATTACTTATTTTTATGAAATCTACCTCTGGTACCTTATGCTTAATGAACAATGAAATATAAAATCTAAGTCACTGCTACAAAAAGTAATACAAACAAGGCATATTACTCTGCTGCTTTATACCTAGTCTGGCTGCAAGTCTATGAAATGTGTTTTTCTTGCCATATTAGAAGCTACAGATTTTAGTAAGCACAGTATCAATATTTATCGTGTGCATTTTGGCTCAAGGCCGTTCATGTTCTTAGATCAAAGTTTCTTGCATATATTTATAACTTAATTCCTTGCCAAGACCCCTCAGATCTTTGGCCATTAGTGTTCAGTTCTTAATATGCTTTTACTATTAAAAAGACCTTTAATTTTTCAAGTAATAAGAATATATTTTTTTAATAAAATGCATTAAAAATGCTTTAGTTTCATGCTCCTAGGACTCAGGGAGAAGAAAGGGTAAAAGCTATGTTAGGCATTTTCTCCCTCCTGTTTCTAGCCTTTAACATGCTTGAAAAATGCACCAGTAAATAAAGCAACCTACCTAAAATATTCTAGCACTTGTTAAAATATTTCTTTTTGTCCCCTCTGCACTAACCAACACTCATTTTAATGATCTTCTTGGAAAAGCTAAGATATTACAGAAAATTAGTTCTTTTTAAGCTATCTTAAAAGATGAATTGCCCAGGAAATTCTGCGGAGTAGAACTCTTACCCTAGCATATTTTGAAAATTTATAGAACACGCTTTGTACATACCTGTTCATTTCAATGCTACACAAGCCCACAGTAAAATCAGTGTTAAGTCTTTATTCAGGCTTTTGCACTTCTGTACTGTGGCTGCAGGAAATAAGCCATTAAATACAACACAAAAATACATAATATATTCTATTATTAGCACTATTCATCAATACTATTACAAAGAGCTCCTAGAGAATAAAATTAAATCAGTGTTGTTGTCTTATGTGTTATTCATAGGGACAACAAGGAACAGTCCTGATCCAGGAAGTTCACATCTATGTTGGTAAGTCAGAGAAGAAATGGGGAAGGGTTGATTATATTGATTTCAGGTATAAAAGGGGCAGATCTGAAAACCATTTTTCATTTAAATCCTGTTGACTTTCATAGAAATTGGGATCATAAAAAATCCTGCCTCTGAATGTTTACCCAAGAATCAGAATTCATCATGGTATTCATATCACCTCAATTTGTCATCTCATATGTTGTGTAATTTAAGACAGACATTTAAACTTCCTTTATAGTCGATGCAGACAAAGCAGCATCTTAAGAGAGGAAGTCATACTGTTCATTTTTGGTACAGATTTGTGATGGGATAAATTGCTTTATGGGTGATATGCCTGAGTATGATGCTATTTAGGAATGTAAAAATATATGCAGGTTAAAAGAATCTAATTAAAATATTTTAAGAATAGTTTTCATGAGAGCTAAAAGCCTTTACAATTTTTTTCATTTTCTGTGGTTTTACTTTTGTTTTCATTAAAGCTAGTTTGACAATATGTGTTAGTAATTTTTAAAAATACATCCACTGTGAAATACATTTTAAAATATTCATGGGATTTATTCAGTGAAGTCATCTAAGCCATAAGATCTTTATACTCCAATCATCTATTTACATATACAAGATATTATAAACTACCTAGTCTCATGAACTTGACACTAAGATTGACCTTGCATTTCAAAGAGGTATTTCAAGCTGATTTCCAACCTCTTGAGAGAGAATTCCATCAAGCCTGAAGACTTTGACTGTAGCATAGATTTCAGCAGATGCCAAGCCCTGTTAACCAGTATACAAAGGTTAGTTCCTAACTTACGGGTCAGTGTAGTGTTTAAAAGTCACCGTAAAAGGAAATAGGATTTTAAATGGATAAATCTTTTGGAAGATTGCACTTTTTGACATCAACCAACCTCTCCTCTGACAGGGACACCATTGCAGTTTTAGATCTTGGGCAACCACTGCTTCTCAGAACTGGTTGCCAAGTTCACAGCACGTGTTTCTCACCAGGACCTCCACCTTGCTTCAAATGAACATAGGCTTCTATTCAGTAACTCCTTTCAAAATCAATACAACACAGATTTGCTGTGGCACCAGACAGACTTTTGCAAACAACCTGGAATTTATTACTCATTTGGAAAATGTTATTTTAGGATTGTTAAATCAGAAGAAAAACAAAAGGTAAAAATATTTTTGACACTGCCTATCTCCTTGTCCCCTTCTCCAAAAATTTCAGCTCCCCCTCTGTAATATTCAAAATGCTTGCCCAGTTTCCTGACCGTTATTTCTTTCATTCTGGGTTGCAGTCATGATGTTTTCAGAGGTTCTATTCTCTTTGGCTGCCAAAGGCTAAAAATATGTCTGGTCACTCATCTTCTACCAGTGCATCCAAGGTAACCCTATTCATATGCTGATGGTCCTTGAAAAGCTCTTCATTCCAACCTGGCAAAGCCTGCAAATTACCTAATTCCCTTCAATTCTGCTTTGCTGGAATAGAAGTTTTCCCTTAGTCCCGACAGCACCAAAGTAAATGGGTAAAATGAGCCAACACAGCAAGTGACAATACACAAGATGAATGGGTAAAATTAACCATATCCATCTTTCACAAGAATAATGTTAAAATTTAGAACCTCTCACAGCTACTCAAAAAAAGATGCCATTGGTTTAAAAATAATGAATTTTTAAATGTAGCAGCTTGGATTTATTTCCTTTTTTATTATTATTATTTATGTATCCACATGGCAGGCATTCATACTTACAAACAGGAGATTTTGACTCTTTCCTAGAGTGCTGTGGTCCAGTAAGGTGCTGTGGGTGCATAGGGACAGAAATATTGTATGAGAGCAAGAGAAAAAAATCTTGATACTGAAATATTAATTCCTGAATCCTACTGCTCAGCATTTAGTTTTCAATAAAGGAGAAAAATTTATGTTGAAATGTGAGAGGGCCCTGACCACATCCTCCCCTTTCCCAGGGTTTTTGGGGCACATGGCAGGGCTGCCCCTTCTCTCTGGGAGAGCACTCACATCACTACAGCAAGCCCTGCCCATGGGAGCTGCTGGAGGCTGAGGCTGTGCTGCAGGGCCCCCACCAGTTTCAGCACCCACTGCACTACAGCCAGCTGCACTATGCCCCAACAGGCTGTATGCACATAGCAAAAACAGCTTAGCTTGCAAAAGACAAGAAAATATTGTGTAAAAATACCATTAAAGATACAGCTCTGAAGAAAAATAGATAGCACAGCCATAACTATCCACAATCTCTTAGCTCTGATGAATTATTACAGAAAGCAGCATTAAAAGACTCTATAGTATTAACAGAATTACATACTGAGCTGTCTGAGAGATCCAGATGGTTTCTTCCTAAAACACATATTCCTCAGCTTCTCATACATTGGCTTCCTTGCTAGCAGCTCAGGTCTGCAATGTTGTGAAAATCGGTAATGTGAGCTTCTGTTCTATTCATCCTTCCCATGCCAGGGAGTGAGATGGTGTCAGAAAACATTGGAATCCTACAACAATGAACACGGGCCATGAATTATTGAAGACAAGTATTAATATCTACAGAATGAATAATATATGTTGAGGCAAGTCTCATTATTTTTCAAACTTCTTTTGTAACTTGACTCATTGCTCTTTGCATGCAAAATTATACTCATATAATCTACATTACAATCAACTAAATACTATAATAATAAAAAAAATACTATTTTTGCAAATCCAAATGCTAACTCACTTTTTTTTATACTTCTTCTTAGCTCCACAGAATGCAATACAGCAGGAGGCACTATTTTTACTGGCAGACCAGAGATGGGTTTTCACCATCCCTAAAGATTTAGACAGAGAAGATTTTTTTAAAAAATTATAATTGGATCATTTAAATTTGAAAGTTAAAAAGAAATGAAATATTAGCCACTGAACCATGACAATCTGACTGAATTATTTTATGGTGTGCAGTAAATACTATTGTAGTGATGGGTACCTGGGGACAGTAAGAAGATAAAAGGAAGTTAGAAAGATGAAGCCATTGGATGTCAGGAAATGATAAGGTTGAGCAATAGTACATTTGCTGAGTGACAGCTTTTGGATTTGTCATATACAGAACTAGAAGCATGACTATGTGACAGCTTCTCTATGCAGTCTTTGTGGCTCTTCACGGAGAAATAATCCTCTCAGAAACTACCATGGCTCTGGACTTGAACTTTTGGCAAAGATTCCAGAAAAGAAATTTTGGCAAGAGACTAAATTATGTATGTATTTCACCAGCAGATAAAAAATACCATTTTAGAAAGTGTGCCTGAACAGCAGAGAAGGGAAGAAGTTCCATATATATATATTTTTATCAGACTGATCTTCAAATGACATAATAACCTTTCTTTTCAAGAACGTCTCCTACATTTTGTCATGTAACTACAGTTGCCTGTAGTGGAAAACAGACCACGAGCAAATTATTCCATACACAAATCTCCCAGTACCTATGACTTACCTTAGAGCAGCAGTCTGGTTGAGGGCTGTGATGACAGAGGGAGTTTTTCATTTTTGGTGTGAAACTTCTCAGATACTTCAGGTTAGCACATAACAGAGGCTATTTCCAGTTACAACAGGTGTTCCTGGAGTGTGGTAATCTAAAAACAGGAAAAGAATAGTTATGTTTCCATCAGAAATAGAAATATAAACATTTTTTGTTTGAAGGAATTATTAAAAAATCTGAGTTAGTGGCTCTTCATATTGTCTGTTTTCAAGTGAAGAATCTTATGAGAACTCCAGCTGAGATTTTCCTGCTCCATGTTTGGTAGATAAGACTTCTCAAAAGAGCAGATTTCAATGGTACTTGGATTAGACTAGATGCCTGAAGATATAGGCTTTTCAGATCCATGCCTTTTGAAAAGTCTAGAAATTCTAAATTGCTTTCACATACTCAGGTCCAAAGAAGACCAGATAACGTGTCCACCACAGATATGTGAACCACAACTCAACATTTCTAAAGCAATCAGCATGAAAAGACTGTCCCAAAATTGTCTCAGAAGACAATGACAAGCCAATCTAAGACTGCTCTGTTATCAAAAGGCACTGCCCCATCCTTCCTCTTGATTCTGGTTCCACGTAATTAGCCTTAATTTATTGCTAATATTACGTGGCCCACAGGGTAAATTCAGTCCTTTTCACTCACTACTCAAACAAAACCATTTAATTTTTGGAGGTTATATTTTCAGTCCAATGATTCACTGCAAAACTGCTTGAATACTAATGCTTGCTTAAAGAAGGAGGAGGGAACTTGCAGCTGGAGGAGGTGAAGAAGTCAGAAGTCCCTATGCACCTTGAGATGGTGAGGCCAGTTATGAAAATGCATCCTAATATTCTCAAAGAGTCCTTTATTCCTAATAGTTAAGCTTTGAAGTATTGTGCATAATAAAAAACAATTTCATATCCACAGAAGATTTCAATTAAATAATTTCTAAAGAACAAAAGATTTTAACATATGGATTCAATCATTACATTTTTCATTTAAAAAGCGGTAAAATAATCTGTCCTGTAATCACTGCTGCACATTCCAATTCAGAAAGCATTTCAATTTTTATTTAGCTATATAACTGTTAGAAAATATTATGAAAATGAGTAGTGTTTGATTGATTTTGGTTATTTTGTTTGCACAATGATTATGTAGATCCCTTTACAGTGATCAAAATAAATAGAAGTAAGGACCAAAATAATTTCCTGAAACATAGCGAAAAAAGTAAAAATAATGTTTAAAGTAATACCTTTGCCTTCCAGCTTTAACTTTGGTATTGATAAAGCAAAATATGTTATTTGCTCCAGAATGCTTAAAATTTCTGTATTATGAAAGCAGCTTTGAAATATCATTTTTCTACTACCAAAGAAAAATTTAAAATGAACTTTTCTTTGTAGTCTTGTTAATGTAAGAACAAAATGATTCCCTTCCTCCTCATTTTTAATGACATCTAACCTTGTTTCTGTTTTGTCTTCTCTTAAGTTTATCTATATTATAAGATGATGAAATTTTTAACTTACTTACATTCTGTGGTAAATCTGAAAAAAAAAAAAAAAAAAAAAAAAAAATCAAAACCACGATGTTCTAGGCTGGTCCACTTTTCTGTTGCTTAAATGAAATTATATACATTTATTTACCAAACTTAGCTCTCAGTAATGTCACTACGCTGTTTTGGCCCCATAACTCTGAAATTGAGTTACTAGAATTCAGTGCTCTTCAAATCTAGGCAGTTATCTCTATAATAACAGCTAATGTGAACTAAGCATTATGAATAAAAGCTAAAATGTGTATACCTCACTTTGACGCTGAGACATAAAAGCTACTTTAGAGTAATGCTGAAATAAAAAGTGAATCCAACAGCCAAAGTTGATGGGTTAAATTGCAGAAGAATATTTGGTATTCTGTATACAGAGCTGCCATAACACATAAGAATAGAACCCCGTATAATTTAATCCAATTAAAGTAATTGGAATTTTATTAAGATTAATGTAATTTCAAAGCCAATATTATTATGTAAGAAAATTAATACATGTTTAGAATGTAGATTTATTCTGTTGTAATCCTTGACAATTTATCAGACTGTAAATATATATAGTAAATAACACCCAAACCAGGACAGGACAAGCATTTTATTATTGAAACCAAATGAAAAACAGCATGAAAGAAATTTGGCTATTACTTTCTGTATTGCCACATAATAAAATGAATAAATAAATAAAATGAACAGCAAAAAAAATTAAAAAAAAAATCAAAATGTAAATTAAAACCCTTTTGATGTCTTCATATGGAAACTCATAATTAAGTTTTTACAAAGGCAGCAACATATCCCAGCATTGCTTAAAGTTTAGCCAGGTTCTTGAAATACATGACCTCTGAAAATTGTCCTGACATTTGCCTGTTCCCATTTTGAAAAACGTCTCTGCACTTTCTGATGTTTTCTCTTGTGTCAAAATTAATGATCTAACTCTGTAAAGATTTTCTTGTAACACAGACTAGTACAGAGACATAGATCTCCCTGAATTGAGATGAATGTTTTATAGTCTTTTTCTTCTAAGTCACAGATTCTTCTGAGAAGTTACATGAATCTGGGACTTTTCCATGGCTAAGCAGGGTGGGCAAGTCCCCAGTCACTAAAATCAACTTTGCATGTTTGTTGTTTGTAGTATATAAAGGCAAAGTACCCAGGAACTGGCAGCTAATTCAGAGATACTGCTATCTCTATGCAGAATGTAACAGTAAGTTACATTCTTTAGAGTTATACTACGAGTTTCTCAATACAAATTGCTAATTTGAATTACTCCAGTTAGTTTGCAACTTGGACTAACTGAATGGCTGGAACTTGAGTTATGTTGGACTCCAATAGACAGACAGCAATATATTGTATTTGTGTGTAGAGGAAACCAAACCTCTGCCCCTTCCTAACATAGGCATTTTCAGGTCTACATATACAAAGGGCAATGTATATAGCCTGTGTGTATTTGTGTGTGGTCTGGTTTTGATTTAATTTGGTTTGGCTTGTACAGCTTTATTTTGCATCTTCAGTCTTCTCTGAAGAAATCCCACCTACAATGTGATTTTAAATATCTGAATATACTGATGACCATTTCATCCTCGCATCTTCAACTCGATCCTTATCCTCTGCAACTCAGTAGGAATCTATATATAAATATGTATTCTAATGCACTTTGATACCTTGGAGTAAACTTTTCAGCCTTTTTTTTTTTTCTCTTACTGACTTGTCAGTTCTGCCACAGAGGCTGTTGGGAGCTACATGAAGTAAATGCATTCTGTGAATTAATATTTATAAAGGTAGGCAGTAGGATGTGATTTTCATGAAAAAGGTTTCATGCTAAATAAGAAGTATTTGTGTATTAAATTGACCACCATCAAAAGAACTAATGCATTGAAGGATGACCTTTACTTATTCATCTATGCCATCAGTCTTAATTCAGAAACCCAACAATATCCTCTAGCAGGATAATTATATATAGTTAACCTCACACATAAATCTTCAGTATAAAAATTAGGCATATGGACTGAATGATATTTCAACTTTCAGGTTCCACTCTACAGCATTTTGTTATAAGAACCATTAGTTACAGCATTTTGTTAATAAGAACCAAAGAAATAGCTTGCAAATTCAAGGACATTATCCTGAGTCCTTGCTTGAATTAAATCAAGACCAAAAGATCTGTGACAGAAATACCTCATGTTACTTGTTTCATTTTGCAAATCTGAATATCTTACTTCAGAGGGCTCATAAGTGCTGTTTGTTCTTGTGCTGTAGAGAGCCTGCGACTGAGGTGTCATGGCAGTGCGTGAGCAAGCTCAGCCCCCATCTCCCCTTACACATTCTGGGGTTTGAGGATTCATCTTTGATGAAAGAAGTATGATTATGCTTCCCTACAGAAACACGCTTACCTGAGAAAAGTGATCTAGAAGCAAACGGACCTCTTTAAAAGAGTGCATAAAGGTTGTAATATTTGATGCTTATGTCCTGCTGTAAGGAGTTTGTTGCTTTATAGAGTGCCTCCTGAAGCACATTACTGCTTCTCCACATGCAGACCACCAAGGGCATTGTGAACGAGCTGCAGCACAGGCTGTGCACTTAAGCAATCAGTACACGGATAAATGCTGTCAGTTTAAGGACTATTACTTCCCCAATGGCTTATTCAGGGTTATGTCAGTAAAACAGAAGTTCTTCAGTAGAAATCAAGGTGCTGTCATGATTTATGGCATATTCAGACAAGCTAGCAAGATGCAAAAATAACTTTAAATCATACCTATTTTCTGTCCTTAGACCTGGTCAGGAATTAATGTGGATATTTATTTGGTTGTTGGTTGGAGGGTTTTCTTTTGTAGTTGTTTGGTTGTTTTGGTTTGTGTTCTTTTTGTTGTTGTTGTTTGTTTATTTTTGAATTGCAAGTACATACATTAGAATAAGTTTAAACATGCCCGGACATGGCAGACAACTGTCCTTCCTGAAAGGCTGCCCTGACAGCCAGTGACTGGCAGAATGTGATTTGGATATATCCATGCAGAAAAACATCACAGCAGCTGCTGCCTTGAGAAGGTCTCCTTCCTTTCAAACTATGCCTAGATAATCTTTCTCTACAGCCCAGACTTGTTCAGTGATTTCCATTTCTGTGCCTTTCCTTCTTGTGCAAAAGAACATCATTTGTGATGAGTTTTGGAAATCATTCCAGAGGTGATGTTTCTAATTGCAGACTCACTATTTTCACATGTGTATATCGCTGCAATTATTTCTTTCATTTGCCTATGCTCCTTAGTAGACTATGAAATGTTAAGTTTTAACTTACAAATTCTTCATGATGTAGTTAAGGAGCACTGGCTAAACTTTAGCTACAGACTCTAAGCTGATGCATAGTATAATGGCTTTTCACAATAGAAATGCTATACTTTCTCTTTTCTTATCACAGTGTAGCATCCTTCTGTAGCTGAACAAGTAAAATCAATATGATGGTAATTTCACTGATTATCATGTTCTTCTGATTATGAGAGATTTTGTTCTGTGGAGCATGACAATCAGTGCAAAGAACTCCTTAAGTATTAAACTGATTCCCTGTTTTTCTGTAAGTAAATATAAACGCATTCATCTCACTCAATGTGAATTCCATTGGTTTCTACAGAGAGTTTGGGCTCCATCTGCAAATGCAGCTGACTATGCTTTCCTCATGTAGGTCTGCTAACTCTTACTTTCAGACAGCAGACTCAATGAAGGAAAAGAAATTACCTATTACCTCAGAATTAGCTTCACAGGAAAAGCTAGCTCAAGAATTCATCAATTTGATTGTTTCAGAAAGTTCATAAGTGTATCATTTTTCTTAGCTGACACATCCCTCAGAGAGAGATTGTCTGTAATGGAGCAAGTAAATTATTAATAGCTTTTTAAGATGGGCAGGTTTATCACAATGTAAAACTGGTAAAACAGGTGAGCTATGGAATCTATGGAGGATCATCTGTCACTGTGTACCCAAGTAACCTTCACGTACATTCCCAAGTGTCTTTGATTAAGGGCTTTTCATCTGCAACTTGTGATAAATGTGGGAGAGTTAATATCCATAAACTCATTACTGAGGACAGAAAACATATTCCAAAGCAGCAACTGGACAATAGATAGAGAAACCTGCAGGGTTTCAGGAAAAAAAAAAAAAAAAAATAATAATAATAATAATAAAAAAAATCCGTGAGGGAGAAGAAAAGAGACTTAGTTGTAACAATATCATTGTAAGAGCATTGTAAAAGCTGTGTAAGAAACAGACACATTTATTCTAAGACTATTAAAATAAGCAAAGCATGTAAGAGGAAAACAGCGTTAATAGTTGAAGTCTGGGGACTTCCATCAGCCCATAAAATAAATAGGGCCCCCATCTGTTAAAAATATAACTGCTACAACTAGGACATTTATTCCCTCTGATTTTGTGGACTAAGTGTCTGTAGCATTAATTAATGCAACAACGTGTTGCTTGCCAAAGATTCATACTCTTTTAAAGAGGGCCCTCTAGGCATATTTGGAAAAGTTCCACAAAATGCTGATATCTTTTTCCCATTTTTTTTTCTCTTATGGGAACAAAGGTACCCCGAGTGCTGACAATCATTGTATTTGGAAAATAAGTTGATTTAGAAAAAAAAAAAAAAAAAAAAAAAAAAAACAAGTGAGAGATTGAGAGCAATCAAGGCTGTAGGAACTGAAATTATGCTAAAAAACTGTCCACAAGACTTACATTTATTATTCTGCTTAAAAATCTGTAAGCTTCTTCACATTTTTAATAGAAGACAGCTAGAGAATTAACACTGTTATAAACACACATATTCTACAAATTGAAGTTTTAGAAGCAGAGAGAAAAATTAGCTACTTACCACTTTCCATTTTCTTGTTTATAACTTAAAAGGACTCAGCTAGCTAGACATCTGAAAGAATAATATGATATAGGTGATCTGTTACTTATAAGAACAGAAGAATTAATATTGCTCAGGATGTAAACTGTTAATCTAAGCTGTTCAACTTTTGTCTGTAGGAAAATGACTGCATTTTCAAACTAGAACTTTTTCAGTGATTAAATACATATATGTATATAAAAAATTGCTATTTAGGAGAACTTACAGATAATAACAATAAGTCCACCAAAACACACATAGGAAAGATTTATTAACTAACAACTGTAAAACCTCTACTCCTTCAGTTGGGCTCATGTTCTGCTCTTTTTAGTCAACAGCATAGCAGAGAAAACCTGATTAAGACAGAAGCTGTTTTCACCCTGATGTTATGTGCTTTGATATCATCCCAAACAGCTGTGGCAAGCTGAAATAATTAATTGAGGTCATCTGGTAGTTGTTCACTCTCCAAAAAAAAAAAAAAAAAAAAAATCAAAATCTGCTTTTTTCTTCATTAAACATACTTTTTTATTCTTTATGGGTATAACTTTTATATTATCTTTTCTGCCCTTAGCCTGTTCTTCAGTCCCTGTGCAAGCAGGACAGTTTTGGTGGTGTTTTGTATTTTGAATAGCTGTTGCTCTCCCAGCTGTGCAAAGTAAATTACTGCCATTTCACCTGCTACATTTAGCTTGACAGTTCTCTTCTCCTGTGACTTCCAGAAACCTGAGGCAAGTTTTTACATGAAATTCATCCCAAAATCTATGAGGACCAGTTCTGCTGAAATCTCATGCAAAGCCTAATGACAACAATTGATTTTTTTTTTTTTTTTTTTTTTTTGAGAGATGCTATATTGCAACACCTACCTATCCATAAAGACATCTCACCTTTCTCTTCTGACACATGGTGGTTCAAGAAACAATTTCAGCATTACTACTCTTGAAATATCAGGGAAACCTACTTCCACATGTTCCACAACTTTGAAGTTACTCCTCCAAAACAAATTCTTGACTGACTCTTTCTAGTACCAACTCTAACTGTTGGGTCTTATGCAATATATTAAATTTCTCTTTTCTTGCCATTACAGTGGCTTTAAAAATATTTTTATATATATATATTTATTTATTGTTTAGAAGATACCATTTAAATCTTTCCTTTCCCTACACTTCTAACAGTTCAGTCATACTTATTTGCTATAAACTTCATTTAATTTCTTGGCAAGGACCACAGGGAAATTGAGGAGGTGCCCTTCATTAGTCTCTTTTGTAATTATGTTTCTAACTCTGCTTTCTAAAACAGCTCTCAGATGCCCTCAGCTCTGGGGATGTTTTTAATCTTATCACTGTCTCATTACCTGACATTTTTAGAAAACTGCTAAAACAGATAAAGTAGCTTAATATGGCAACTACAGCAGCGTGTGTCCAGCAACTTCATCTAGGAAGGGGTGTGAGGGAGCACATTCAGTGGTGTATCGGTCCCAATCTGGATTTGATTTCTTTGAATTTTGTGATATTCCTGCTAGTGGGTAATAATCCATACAGATTCAACCATTTCTAATAACAATGCTTAACTCCATTGCAACCACCTTAAGGACCATATGGCCTTGATTACATAGGCATAGTTAAGGTATTTTTGCTAATATAACTGGAACAGCTAGTGTGCCCCTTTAGCTGACAAATTGACTATTTTTGTGGTATTTGAACTAAACTGAAGGAGACCACAGTATTTTATTTTTAAAGTTGGCACAAATTTCCAATCTATAGAACTATCTGCTCATTCTTTATCTTTCTTCTCTGTGTCTTCTTTTTGAAAAGGAGTCTGTTCCCCCTTCATGAGCAAAACCAGTTTAGGAGGCATCAGGACAGAAATGCCTGAAAACTATATGGTTTAATCAGGGTGTGATTTGTCTCTCTCTCAGGTAACCTTAGCCTATTCTTAGCCTATTCAGCTTTTACTTAGCACTGCACAGTTTATACTCTCTTACAGACATATCTGTCTTTATATCAGCAAGGCTCTGTTAAGAGGTGATTAAATTTATATTCATGACAGAAAGCAATTAACTAAAAGGAAAACATGATTAAGAACAAAGAGCAAAATACCAGGTGGGAAGCAGCAGAAACAGAAATAATGTGAATGCCCTGTTCAGTCCCTCAGGTCCTCTTGCCCACAGCTATACCTCATGTCTTTTTTCCCAGGAACTGTGCTTAGTCTTCTGTTCTTGGCAAAATCTATACTCATGATTTTATCCTGATGTTACTGTATTAAAATTGAATGCCAAGAGCATTACAGTTTGATAACATGATGTGATATTGCTTTTAATCCCAAATGAAATAGCTGTAATAAGCATTACATAAAGCAAAACAGCAAACCAATTAGAAATTCTAGAAAACATAAAATAACATCATTTTGTTTCTGTGTTTTTTTTTCTCAGATTTAGTCATCCAATTTCATTTTTCATTTTGTGCGTTACAATTTTTCTAAGTGTCTGTTTCTAGTGTTAGTGTTTTGCTGTTTTCACAGCCAGGAAAATCACAAGACTCATTACTCTCTCTGTTTTTTTTTGTTGTTGTTGTTGTTTTGTTTTTTGTTTTTTTGCTTGCTTGTTAATTTGGTCTGAACTAATCAAAAGGAATTCTACTGTAGCATCAGTTTAAGATGAGGATCAACGTGGATCAAAAACTATGGCTTTATGTTTTGAGGGAAAATTCTGTTACTAGAATAAAACTTACATTTTTTTCAGAATCCAAGCCACTAGTTTAAGTTAGAAACATCCAAAAACCTACAGCTTCTCAGTGAACCTGATATTTGAGAGCAATAATACATGCAGGGGATTTCCTGGCTTTGCTACTAAACACTCCCACTGCAGACTGACTTAAAACTCTGTGCCCTGAGGCATTCTATGATGAATCTTTTGGATCTTGTTTTGAATTTAGGAAGAGTTCATTATACCTCAAATTTTTTGAATAAATTTCCAAGATTTTATTTAGGTGGAAATGTTAATTAACAGCTCAAAAGAAAAGTGACCTTACTGGAAATAAATTATAAATATATGTAATTTAACATATAATCTGCTTTATATAGAATTATATTGTCAGCTTCACAAGTTTTCTAATAAATCAGAAATGTTCTATCTTAATCATTAAAACATGCAGTTGAAAAAGTTGAAATATACTTGCAGATGAAGCAAAAAGACGTGACTTTTTAATAGAAAAAAATAACAGTATTTTATGTTAAAATTAAAATTTAGCTTAATACTGAAACGTTAATTAAAGTAGATTTTGGTATTGATGACTTTGTAATGTAAAAAAAAAAAAAAAGAAATTTTTCAAAACTTGGTAATAAAGTCAATCAAATATTGATTAAATATTGCAAATGATTTAATGGAAAAGACAAGGTGGGGTCATTATAAACTCTCCCAGACAGAGACAACTTCAAGATTGTTTTCAGATTTATCTTTCCCTTTGGTTGTTTGCTCCTCTAGCCCCAGCAGCCTGTAAACAAAGTGAAACAAAATACAGCTGGTTTTGCATGCTTTTTCCCATAAAAGCAACTCAAGATCTAAGTGAAATCCAAGTGTGAATGCAGCATAAACACCCTTGTTCAGGTAAGGATTTACCTAAAATAAGGAGATTAAAGACCACTACCTCCTACCAGTGTCTGGGGCAGCATACTCACTGGTCAGAACCATGTTAAATACCAAATTCATGCCTGTAGACCTAACATTTCTGCACTGCAAACTGGATCAGGCGTCACTGTAGTTCTTGCTCTGATAGTTCATCCATAAAACATTACACTTATGTGGATCAGCACTACTTATGTGGATCAGCACTGAAGAAAAAGCTTTTTATTCCAAGTACCTCCAGAAGTTTAAAACAAACATTGCTGTGCAATTTCAGCCAAGAGGACTGCTTCAATTCAGACAGGCATCATATTAAACACCAAATAATAATACAAATTCCAAAAATACTGTCTTCAGCAGGCATCTTCAGCTGTCTAGCCAGTACCAGTGGAAGGAGAGCAACTGTGTCATCTTCCAGCTGCCAAATGCACTGTGCAGGTGTATTTGCCAATAAATCATGTGCTCAGCTCCTCACAAATCTCAGCACTGGGCTCTCTTAAATCTGCAAAAAGCCTCAGAGTAAAGCCTGCAAATAAGCATGAGGGTCTGAGCAGGGGAGAACCCTACAGCTGGAGGTCCTTATCAGGACTTGCACTTGACTTCACACATCACATTTGGTACTCCTCTCTTTGGAAAATCATTACCATCATGAATATCCTCATTGTAATCACCTGTGATGCACAAAATCCAAACAAAGCCACCAGATGCACTGGATTTTATTTTGGTAGCTTTTGTCTCTCACATGGATGTTAAATTTTTTTAAAGTATTGTTTGCAAAATACAGTTGATGCTCAGTTGCCATTAAAATTAACAGAAAGAGATTCCAAATCAAATAGGCAACATCACTCAAGTAATATTGGAAAGGCATAAGCTTGTGTCTACCAGCATCTGTAGCTGCAATTGTTTTATATTCTGTTTTAAGAGAGCAATCAAATATGTGTATGACAGAACAGCTTCAAGATGAAACAGTACATTAGTTTTTCACCTACTGCAATCATTTTGGAGTTTAAAAGATTTTTGAAATTGGAAAAAATAAGAACTCCTCCATCTGGATATGAAAGGCCAGTAGGAAATAACAGTCTTCCAATTACCTTAAATAGTTTTCATTTACTATCAGGTTATATTTGTCACTTCCTTCATAACCACAAAGGAACCTTCATAACTTCCAAGTTTGATTGGGCACTAGTCAAGGTATGACTGGTCAAGGTGTAGAACAAAGACATGCAAAATCAGGCTGTGGCTACTAGGACAAGGTGCTAGTGGCGCTTCTGTCATGCTGCTACACTGAATATGAAATGCATTAATCAGCTCTCCTTGCTTTGGTGTACACTAGGGAAGAACATGCTGATATTTTGAGAACAGCTAACATTCTCTATAATATTGTGTATCTTTATCAAAAAAGGTAATTAAGCTATTTTTCAAATTATAATAACAATAAAAATACAATGGAAGAACTCAAGTAATAAGTGCCATATATTGCTGTGAATGGAATGAGTTGGTAAGATTTAGTAAATTGTGGATTAAAGCTCTGGAATTCTTTCAATGTAAAAGCACTGGCCACTGTAATTTGTGCCCTGACAGTGTCAAAATGGACTCCATGCAAAAACACTTGATTAAAAGATATTAATAGCAGATTATATGGAAGTTAATTTGTGAACTATTGCCTGAAATGTGTGCCACTGAGCTGTTAATATTATTTTAAACAGAAGCATCAAGAAGAAAGCATGCAGAAAATTATATGTATATTAATGTATAATATAAAATATTCATTAACATACATTAAAGTAAGATAGCATCCAATTAATGTTTAACCTTTACATGACTAACTAATCTCATTAATATAGTCAACATTTGCTGATAGATAACAGAAATTAACTGCAGCTATTTCCTCTTCCATGTTTAGGAACAGCTGTAAACACAGAAATTTTAATGGGTAGATTTTTCCCTGTGTTTTTAAATGGATATTTCTAAGATGTCTTCATGAAGAAGCTAAGAGCAGCAGTTGCCTGGAAGTACAGGAGATGAGCCCAGTTGAGCAGCACAGATGTAGGAAGTTCCCTTTTAATAAGTATTTATTACATTTTTATTTAGGAGGCCTGGAGCCAAAGATATGGCTTAGGTCTTACAAAAGAAAATTGGTTTTCATACTTTCCTGCTTCTATATATTTAATAATAACGTTTTACCTATTTTTCTGCCTATGCTTCAGTTGTGGTACATTTCCACATGATTGAAGCCCCATGACCTTTCAGCAGAGTCCAGTCCAAAAAGAGACATGAGGCAGAATGTAATAGACCTAATCACAATGTAGACAAGACTCATTCCTGTTGCTGTTTGTTAGTGATTATCAAAAAATATGCCAGAAGTCCATTTAAAATCTTGTTTGGTCAGGAATTTGAAAATTAGCCATAGAATGCAGTTGATATTGAAACAGCACATCACCGCTCAGCTTAATGAGGTTTCATAAATATGTATGTTCTATGTAAAGACCTAATGATTACCTTTTTCAGTAGCAGCTCTGGCCATCTTGTGAACTAATATGTTTTAAGAGGAATGGTTGAATCTAAGGGTGATTGGAAACTAGATTCATATCAACTTATAGAGGAATTTTTACATACCAACAGCTTCAGAATGCATCTTCCGTTTTTCATTCACTGCATCCTAGGAGATGGACCACCTTAGGCAAGAGCCATAAAACTAAAGCAATTTCACATTTTTTTTCCTCCTCATAAATGCTGATTTGGTAAACAGAGGAGATGAAAAAAAAAAAAAAATCACAATTCAAAATGCTTTGTAATTATTCCTGTCTTCTAATTATCCCTAAAACTTCTTGATGTTTATTGTATGCCTTAAAAACAAAACAAAACAAAAAAACCTTGTTAAAGCTTTCACACTTGCATACTAGGGAGCAAACAAAGAAGCAAAATCTGAGATGGATCCAAAATTAGATGAATTCCAAAATTAATGCTAAAAATTGACCTAATTTACTTTGATTTAAATACATCCAGCCATTTCATTATCCCCAGTGGTGTAAGTAATATCCTGCTTCACTCTAGATGGAATTAATTCCCTCATAGCCTGGGATCTTTGAATACACTATGCCAGATGCAAAAGGAAAAGGATGATTGTTGTTTTGTCCCATAAGAATAGGAGGATAGGGAAATATTCTTTTTCCATCAAAATGTTTTTCTTCTGGTGAAAATAAATAAATAAATAAATAAATAAATAAATAAATAAATAAATCTGCAAGATTAAGCTCTTGATACATCAACCCTTTCAATAAAAACAGAACTTCAGATAAGTAATTCATGTCACTGACTTCAGTAGAATTGTTAGTTGCCTGAATTAATCTGTGTGCTTATATGTTTTTTGGAGCAAGTCTTAGAGATTTTGACTTCCTTGTATTAAGAAAAACTGTATTTGTTTATGTATCCATGTTCTATTCAAAATATGTCCATTAAGACGTTTAAATTAAACACGATCACTTAACCCTGATTTAAACCTCAGCATTTGTAGAGTTTTAATTATAGTACAGTATGGAAAACCCATAGAAGTTTTTTTTAAAGATGTTTTCATTGTCTGTAAGTGTCAAAAACTTTGTGATGTGCTTCTCTCCTTGCATAAACCCCATAGGAAGTTAAAACAGTAACAGATTAAACAAATAATATTGTCCCATTATTGATCTCTCACATAAAACAAAGTGGAACCTTTCTTGTATTCTAGCAAATCTGTTTACTTTTTCCAGTAGGAGAATATTTTGCGCATCTCTAAAATCTCATCACTTCCAAAGATAAAACTCAGGAGACTATAGCAAGGCCTAAAGAATCAAAAAGGAAATATATTTCTAAGAAAACTCCATCTTAAACCTGTTACAAGCCTCGAAAAGGACTTGTAATTTGTGAAAAACACTGGAGCGCTGTCTGAAAGTATGCTTCTTTTGATCATCTGCTGCGTGTTTCCAAACACTTACTAGAAGTACTTCACTTTCTTCTGGGAAGCAATTACTAATAAGTCATGGACTGGCATGGAGAAAGGGGGATTCATCTTTTATGTCATTTGTTCTCCAGCATATACAGCAAAGAAACCCAGATATACAACACAAAGTAATAGATCTTATTTATTTCTAATGGAAATAAAACCCAGAAACAATAAGACAGGTATTGAGTGAATATCGATAATGTTTCAAAGTACAGTGAATATTCATTAACATGGGAATGCTGCTATGTGATGCCAAGAAATTGTTCAAGGAGAACAAATGCTCTAAGGCAGTGGACAAAGATGGGCTATCAAGTTAGCAGTGGCTGGAGATAACTCTCTTACACAAGCACATAAATTGTTATTGTTTTCTTTCTTCTAGCCTCTAGTTCCAGAGTTGGAATTATCTTTGAAAGGAATTTATTAGAACTTCTATGGAAAGATCAAGATTTCAGCAAAGGGAAACAAGCAGAACAAGGATGGCTTTCTCAAAAATTGTGTGCAATGAGCCTTTGGCTAAATTAAGTTGTTTACAAGTATAAGTCACTTTAATCAGCAACTTCTACAGCTTTCTAAAAGCAGGGCACTCATAAATACTCGTAAATGTCTGATATAATTGGGTTTATTGTTTTGACATAGAGAAGAGAGGAAACGGAGCCCAGCTATCCAATCTATGTGTCTATTACACAAATGCAGCCAGAGAGATTATTACAGTAAGTCTTTTTCACAAAAAGAAGCATTCAACACAGCTTAAAGCTATAACTGGAGCTAAAACCACTGTCATATCCCTTCCCTGAGGTCTATCGGTTTTCAGTGAGTAAAGTTTCATTAACTTCATTGCCTTTTTAAATGGAACAAGGATTTCTGAGAATATAGCACCTCTCTGAATATGAGATGGATCTCACTGAAAAGATGTCTCTATGCAGCTTTTAAATATTGCACCATATCTAAAAAAAAATATGAAAATGCCTTCAGCCCAGGAGCAAGAGGTGATTTACCCTTGCCCATACAACCATATCCCTGCTCCTATTGCATCCTTGTATCTATACCCGGCATTCTGCTGCCAAAGCACAGACTAAGCAGAGCCAATAAAAACATGGTGCAACAATAAGAGATTTTTGTACTTACTCCTTTCACATTGGTATAATTTCACTGACATTAATGTAATTACCTCTGATTTGCTATGGAAAAAGGATACAGAACTGCATGCCACAGACAGAGAGGTAGTCTCCAAATCACAACACAATCCTTTCAAATGAAGCAAAAGCCAAAAGAAAGCAAAAGGCTTTCTTTACTCATATGCAACTGTACACTTTAATGTTACCTTAAAAATATTTATGAAATCCATTAAAAGCCATATAATATTTGAGTTTTAATTGTTTAAGGACATTAAAACTCCATTTTAACAGATGTTATGTAATTTCCGGTTTCTTAGCATACCAGCTCCAGACCATGCATTTTTAAAACTTAAAGACAATAATGCGTTTTCCTTCATGGGGATGGACAGGATACCAAATGTAATTTTCCAGACCCATCTAACATATCACTAATTTTGTTGTTTGCACACAAACTGAGTTATCAGCGACACTTTTTTTTTTTTTTTTTTTTACATATACATATGGCAAATCCTTTAGACTTTCTCATCTTCTGTCCCTCAGATAAACTTCTCAAGTTGACAAAACCAATTAAACAAAAACAAGTAATACTGGGAAAACATGTTAAAAAATCAGAAATTATGTTAATATTCCATAATGTTAATAGTTTCATTAAACAGTATTAAACACTAGTTTGTCTTATCGTATGCAACAGGGAACTTATTTTGCCACATTCCAAACCAGCAACCATTTCACCATCTGCTTTCATTTTACATTTACAGAACTTCACTGCCCAATTTACCCAGAGGTTCTGCTGAAAAGCCTGTGGAATTCTTCATTAGAGACCAGATCTATTGTGGTTTATTTCTTCAGCTGAAGTAGGTGGAGAAATGTTGACAGGTTTGTCCTATTTCTTTTCTGCCAGCAGCTTTAAAAAAATATAAAAAATAAAAAAATAAAAAAATCTGATTAATCTGGCATCTTGCATAGCACCATTTTTAAAGGGTTTTAAAGGGTCTGTTATTGCAAAGTGTTGTTCCTGCAATAGCAAAACAAAATATAGTTCTTCCTCCCTTTTTATTGTTGTTTAACAGTGCAAAAGGAACAAAATTTAGCAAACTTATTTCAGTCAACTATTTCAATGAAGAAACCCTTCCAAAGGGATTCCCTTGCCCTGAAAAGAAATCAACAGAGACCTTTATCACATGGTACTCAGGCCAGGTCCCACAACCCCACGATTTTCTATGCAGGTAGGTTACACCTGCTAGGATAGCAACATTTTAAAAACTGAGTTGCATTGTTATTAGAGAGCAGAATTTGTGGTTCTTCCCAAGGCAGATCCTTCAATGCCCTTAGTGGCACTTTTCTGAATAAATTAGAGGGATGCAATTGAACAGCAGCTATGACAGAAACAGAGTTAGCAGTGGGATTATGAATTCTGAAAAATGGCTATATATTTGCATACCAATGTTAATCAGTACATTACCAATTAACATACAGCCACCAAGACAATTTTACTAAACTGACAAGGTGGAGGAGGCAGAGAAAACTCTGAGCAGCCAGTATAAGGAAATGACTGGCAGAGACCACTTCTGTGGAGGTTTCAAGGGAATGAAAAGCACTGAGTTAAGCAGTAATTATTATTACTTTTAAGATCACAGAAATATTTATTAGAGTGGATCCCTGGAGATCATCTGCTCTGACTTTTCACTAGAAATGGGAGTATTTCAAAGGGCAGATCATGTCAACCATGTCTTTTTCTACCCACATCTTAAAAAACACCATGGGTGGGAGATTCCACAACCTTTCCAGGAAATTTTCTTGTGGTACCACACAACCCTATTAGTGAAAAGATTTATGTTCATTCTGAACATCCCAATGTGCAACTTATTGCTGCTGCCCTGTGCTGTACCATCTGCCACAGAAGAGATTATCTTCAGTGCCTTTGGCATTCCCCTTCAAAGAGTTGTAGGCTGCTAAGTCTCTTCAGCATAAAAACTTGATCTAGGCCCCTGACCTCTGCAGCACCTTCTGTGGTTTCCTGAAATCCTTCTTTATCTGGCCACAGTATTTCACATGTAGCCTCTCTATTGTCAGATGGTGAAAGCTAACAACTTCCCTCAGTCCTCTTGTCATGTTCCTCCTAGCCCAGCCACACCTGCAGTTTCTGTTATTAGAGTGACTGTTGGGTCATGCTTAGCTCGATAGCCACCATACACCCCATATCTTTTTCAGCAGGACTGTTCCCATCCTATACTGGTGGGATGGGATGGCTTACTCCAACTTAGATGAAAAATAATACTCACTGAATGTCCCAAGGTTTGTCATTAGATCAGTTCTCAAGAGCCCCCTAAATCACAGCTCAACCATTTCATGTGAATTATTCCTCATTTACTATCATCCACAAATTTATAGAGGATACACTATGTTTTTCTGACTGTGATCTAAATATGCTGCAATACATAGTTTGGAATAAACAGTGCCTTGCTTATCAATTACCCTTGTCACTGTTACAGAGGGCATTGTCTTGCACTCAGAATCCAAGTCACATCTGCTAGGATTATCATAGCTGTGTGAAGATTTCCTCTCAGTATCAAGCCCATAAGCATAGTAAATATTAAGTCCAAGACATGACAGTATTGACTGACAGTTTTAGAACATTTTAGTTATGATTTTTTAATTTAAAAGGTAGACTTAGCAAAATTAAAAGTGGAAATAAAAGTTTCAGTGAAATTCTTTAATTTTCAGTATATAATTCATTCAAAATGTAACAAACCCCTAAAACCGAACATCTACATTTCAGTATCTTCTAAATGAAATATTTTGATTTCAGTTTAAAGCCATGTTCTAACTTGGAAAATGATGAAATGAAGATACTCAAAATGTAAGTGTCTGTTCATTTGAAAAAATATTTCTTGCTTTTTTGAAGAAAATATTATCTGCAAACTGATGAATCCACTGTTGATACAGATGCAGTCGTGACCCAAAATTAAACGCCTATTGAGGTAAACTTTGATATTCCAGAAGGTGTCTTAAGACCAAGAAAAATCTTTTATATCCTCTACCATCTCTTCTGTGATTGTGAATTTTATAAGCCTGAATATGACTGAATATAAGATGACGATGTAATGGCAATTTTTTTCTCTAAATTATAACAATCTTTCTCAAATTCATAATAGTTTTCCATTATGATTTCACTGATCCTATATTAGTGTCCATCAAACATTGTTTTCATGAGGATTTCATGGCAACTAATGTTTGGTAAGGCATGTCAACAAGGATTCTCAAGAAGCAGAAATCCAGGTGCAAAAGCAATGACTACCCTGGGGACACTGGAGCTCAGCTTTGTGCCAGTGCCTCGTACTTCACAGGTATCCCAGTTCTGTTTCTGCATACAACCTATACCTGGTGGATCACAAAACTGCCTGTTTTGAAACTAGGTAAATCTCATTCTACTTCTGGATGCATTATTGCTGTCTTGCTTTCTGTATTGAAGGGTTGGTCTAATCCAGAGCACAGTTTGACTCACAAATAAGAAATAAAACAAGACAGACACAGTCCTGAAGAGTAACAGCCATGATTACTTTAATGGAGTAACTCCAATAAATGTATTCAGTGGAGGTATTTAATTGAACTCTTAGGATTTTTCTGAATTTGGAAGCTTACCAAAATAGGTTGTTGAGAATAATTACCATGCTAGGCTCTCTAATTCAGCTTTAAAGTGTCTTTTTCTTATTTAGTGTAACCTATGCTAGAACTATGCCTGAAGAGCTATTTTGGAAGATACCTGAGTGAAGACAAGTCTGTATAATTATGAAAGAGCCACACAATGTAATACACAAAAACCAGGCAAACAACATCCAATCCAGAAAATATCCCAATTTTGAATTTATCTATATCAAAATAGAGAGTCAAATACAACTAACTTCTGCACAATAAATTGTGAGTTTAAAGAAAAACTGAGAAGTGGTATCTCACTTACCTCAGGTTTCTGAAGAATTTCTTAAAGACTCTGAACTTTGTTTATCTACATTTACAAGACATCACTAATAATTGACAATTATCTTAAGATGACAGGGATTTCATTTTATCTACAACTCCTTTCATTCACTTTGGCTATTAAAGTTAATTTATTGGCATGTGTTAATTCAAATACCTTAAAGGAATTTATACTGGGAAAAATAAATAAATAAATAAATAAATAAATAAATAAATAGTGTGGCATTTATAGATCATTCTTACCTGAGGTAGTTCTATAACAGTGAAAAAATGGTTTATGTAGAACCTATCCCTCAATGTCTCCTGGAGACAGAATAGCAGGAGACATTGCTGGCTCATATTCAGGTGGAAGCCTTAGCATAGAGGAAATTATTTTTGCCTACAATGTGTAAGAAGTTTAGTCTCTTGTTCAGGATTCACATGCATCTTGTAAATATTTTGAGTTTTCAGACACTGCTACTGTTTTTATGAATGCTTTTTATGGTTTGGGAAGTTTTATAAAATTTTAAAGAGCAGAGTAAACGAAACGTGTGTGGCTCCCTACATCAGTCCAAGGCAGTAACACATGCCAGGTTTAGTCAGATAATTGCATTTTACTTGACTGCAGTACATCGTGTCCTGTCACTACACATTACATGCCATTATACACACAGTTGAATTTGATGTTCTAGAGGAGACTAACTGATCTAGTTTTACAAGAAGGTAAATTGATTTATCTAGCATGGTTCACAAAATTAAGTCTGGAAGTATATGTCCCTTTCTATGGGTAGTTACTGGATTACATACGGCTATGAGTGTCAATGTATGAAATCCATTTAAAAAAAAAAAAAAAAAAAAAAAGTGATACTAATGAAGGTCAAACAAGTGCTGCCACTTTCTTCTAACAGTCCACCAAAACTCTGAAATAAGAAGTCAACAGTTTTCTTATTATTCTATGTATGTTTTCTTTGTTCCCTTGGGAAAATCATGCCCTGTTGAATAGCCTGTGTAAAAAGCAGAAGTATGCTAGGAACTATGGTATTAATTTGTGGTAGCAGGATCTCCATTGGCTAAACCTTCTAGCCCCAAAATGCTGTCCCATCTGTAAACTGAATATAAGCTCCAGCAGTTCAGTTCATTCCAAAATGCATTGCACTACTGCACTGCTACATCTTTAACACAACTATAAATAAGCCTTTGGTGCTGCTGCTTGATTATTATTTTTTTTCACAGCTACTGCAATGAAACTATGCAGTAACAATTCTGACAATGGAAGGGAAGTATTCTCAGCTAGTATAAATCAGGGTTATTTCACAAAAGGCAATGGACTGAGGCTAGTTTATGGCTCCTGGTGATGTGGATCAAAGTAGTATTAGCGTGAAACCTGCTACACGGAGCAATTTAGAATTATTTGTGAAGCACCTAATCCCCAGAAAATTCTTTTCTGGTTATTAATCACAATACGCTCATTATCCTCACCTACTAATAGAGCAGTTGGGGAAAGATTGAATTCCTATACAAAATTCTGCCTCATCTATCCATATTGCATATTGTTCTGTTATTTTGCCTACCAGTAAAACAAAACAACCTGCACTTCAACCCCCAAATGTAGTCAAATAAGCCCCACTTTAATACAATATCAAAACAGAAAGCTATCTTCTGAATTCTGTGACCCACTGAGGTTCTAACCAACCATTCTATGTATATTTACAAAAGTGTGACTATAGATATTTTACTCATCATCATCAGTTTTGAACACTATATCATTCATTCTCAGACACAAGAAAGCTCCAGTTTTTCAACTTCCCATTTTTTAAAAAATCTAGGTCAACCTGGGAAAGATATCAAAAAACTCTTACCATACTTGTGGCTATTCCTGTTTTTAAAATGCCAGATCACCACAAGCTATATGGGATCTGTTTAAAAATAATTGAAATAAACCGGTTTGTGGACTATGCATTTGACAGAATTCTCTAAAGCAGGTACTGAGGAAAATGCAATCATCTGATTTCAATGTCATCACAAGAAATTGTACTTTGTGTGACTGCCTACCACTAATAATCACTGCCAAGCAGATATTCTCAAGTGCTGGAAAGGATATTTGTTCTCTGGCTGCTGAAGTGAAGAAATTTCCTTATGAAATGCAAACATCTTTCAGCTTTCACAGTAATACTGTTGTAGTTGGCTTCTTTGAAAATTTATTCCTTCTAAATAGACTGCCACTTTTGTACCTGTATAAGTGTCTGAGGATCCTAGAGTAATGGTTAAGGTAAACTGAAAATACAATGGTGCAACAAGGTCCTACAAGCAAACCTTAAATTAACTTGAAAGTGATAGGAAATGAACAGAAGTTATTGTCTTAGATGTTGTTTTCCTTATTACTAATTTTTCCTTTCCAGGCCTGCCTTCACTTCAGACCTGATGTAAAACTATAATATATTAAATGTCTCTAATTCTTCTATAATGCCAATTATATAACATTAGAGAATTTTAATAGGTCATGAACTATTGCATGATAATAATCTGTGCCTGTCTGTAAAGATTGTTACATGAAATCATAAGACACATTAAAATGTAAATTAATAAAATTATGATGACTAATATTTTACACCAAACATATGATGCTTAATAAACATACTATCCTCAAAACTCATATCTATATTTAGGATTCAGTCTGTATGGAAAGTCAGACAGTAAAAAATGATGATCTATGACTAATACTAAATCATAAGATAAATTCAACTAATAAAATTTTTCGGTGTCTTTTCTACTTTGACTCTTTTATAAATATACTTTCAAATACTTCTCGCCTCTAATGAGAGAAGAAAAGCTAATCCCAAGTATTCGTGAAGCAGGAACAAAATAGTAAACTCAGAGGCTGAGATGAGTTATTTAAATGTATGAATTTGCTCCAGAGGTATTGCTTTCTCATATATTTTTGTAACTTACTTTGAGAACCATCTTCCACACCTCCAGTTAGGATTACAGTAATCATTTCCCAACTCATTCATCTTGCCTGAAGTCTTATGAAGAAGTGGGGCAATGGATGCCAAAAAGTAAACCACAATTTAAACTAGAGTATAAATACTGCAGTACAAAACTGTCAAAGAATTTTTACTCATTGAATAGCATTCTGTAACATCATGGAGCCACATCACTTGGTGAAGCACTATCTCAGCTTTGCCAATAAGGAACAGAAACAGAGTAGCTAAATTATTTGTTTAAAGACAGTGGTGTATGTTAATGGCAAAACAAGGATTAAAAAAAAAAAAAAAAAAAAGTCACCATATGCATCCCAGAGTCATTTTGTGTGTTTGTGCTGCCCCCAAATGAATTTTGCAAATCCAGTTACAAAAGAAAAATGTTCTACCTGAAAAATATATTGCTAATAAATTTGTCCAGAAAGTGGCAGAGAAATGGGAGGATCTTTTCAGCCTCCAAATTCAATTGCAGCATGAAGAGAAATCAAAAGAAATCTGGACATGTTCACTCTGGAATCACCTGTTTCTTGGATTTGAGTAGATTGATTGTTGCATACTGCCACATGAAACATAAAAAATATAGAGATTCAGAAGTATAACATCATCTAAAATTTTGGGGCTTAGTCAAGCCTAGAATTTGAAGGAACTCTGCACATTTTTTTTTTGTTGTTGTTGTTTTGAGACACTGCTTTCTAAGTGTCATATACCAAACTACATTTCTAGTCCCATTTCAAAAAAAAAAAAATAAAATAAAATAAAATAAATCAATCTAGTATATTACGTTCATCAGTTTGAAGAACAAAACATTTTCTGGTAATTGGTTTGTTCTTTCTGAAGTATAGAGCATTTTTGCTTGGTCCTTGAAATTTCTGATACCCATGTAATGACAACTTAGAAAAACAAAGCCTACTTTTGCAATCATCTCTCTGTGATACCCTCAGCCCTCATTTTCCTACAGAGAAAAATCTTTGTGCATTTTGAATATGTATCACACGTTTGTACAATAATAGTAGCCTATTTATTCAGGTTTTACTGGCCACAGAATAGTAGGGAAATGTTGAGCATAAGACAAACATCTTTCCTTGATTAAGTTATGAGTCTCTTCAACAAGTAGTTTTCACATTTTTTGAGGGTTTGGAATTGATATTCTGGCTGCTCAATTAATCTCCTAAAGCATGTATGTGCAAAGCGGCTTTCTTATGGCAGTGAGCTTTCTGGCTGACAGTTTCATCTGGAGCAGTCCTGTGCCAGAATGGGCTATTTTTCATTTTGACAAGTGGAAAGGCAAAAGAATATAGTAAATGGAAAATATTCATCTGGCACAAATCTTTAAATGCAGTCATGCAATCATAGAAACGTGTGGTTGGCAGAGACCTTAAGAGGTCACTGAGTCCATATCCCTGCACCAAAACAGGATCAATTTTGACTGTCATTAGTAATAAAAGTGTCTCTAACTCAGCAGCAATGACACCACCATACCTTTAGAGGACAAGGGGTAGCAGCTTTAAACTAAAAGAATGTAGATTTAGATGAGATATTTTGAAGAAATTCTTCACACTGAAGCTGGTAAGACACTGACACAGGCTGCCCAGAGAAGCTGTGGCTGCCCCATTCCTTGCAGTGCCCAAGGCCAGGCTGGATGGGCCTTTGGGCAACCTGGGCTGGTGGGAGGTGTCCCTGCCATGGCAGGGGGTTGGAACAAAATAATCTTTAAGGTCCCTTCCAACCCAAATCATTCTATTATTCTATGATAATGTTTTTTACCTTGCCATAGAAAGATGACAGTTTGGGTGGCAGTTTGTTCTTGGAAAATTCACTCTACAATACATGATTACCTACTAGGTATTTAACAAAGTGTATGTGACTTTATTTCAGATGCTTATAAGAACTCAATTTTATCATATATTCTTACAATTTAGTTTCTTACAATCTATCATACTTTTCAACTCTTTAGTCATTGTTAAAGATAGAAACTGTATTTGCCTTTCCCCTCTCCTGAAACACTCCTATCCCCCAGAACCTTTTAAACGCAAATTTATCTCAATTGCTTGCAGTTAACTGATGCAGAAAGTGTTAACATACTGCCCTTTTTGGTGTCATGCACTGATAGCTTTCATTCTTCATTGACAAAGTCAACATTTTAATTAGTCATCTTTTTAGTATTAAAATGCATACAAAGTGAATTCTTAATATTTCCTGGTAGTTGTATCTTCCTTCACAACTCAACCTGTATGGTCTTGATATATTTGTGTTATTCTTTCTGTCAGTTGATCTTAGTCATCAGGTCTCATTTTCCTTTGCCTGTTCCTTTTCATCTTCTATTAAAGGACAATAAATAATTTATTAGTAAATTTCTATTTCTTTTGCCAGAAGCTTAAAAATATTTATTGAATCATCTTATCTTTAGCCCAGTTCTTTTCTTTTCAACACTGCCTGTTGCTGGTTACTCACAACCACTTACTTATCCTTATATCATATTCATACTACATCCTATCCTACCCAAATTAACACATAATTTCACAAGCGATACTTCATCAAACTCTACAGCAAAGAACAGTTTGATTTATTGCAGATTTGTTTGTTTGGTTTTAGATTATCGAAGACCCTAGCAATCTACTCTTTATTGAGTTAAATTGCCTTTTTTTTTTTTCTTTTTTCCCATTTTACTTCTTCATTTAAGCTATTTTCTTCTACGATTATGTTTCCAAATATCTGTCTTCCATATAATTTAAACCAAAGGGTTTGTTAGGGCATAATCACTTTCCCCTCAAATTCTTAAAAAATATTTACATTGCATTTTTTAATTTTGTGCTTCATTATGCACTCCTAAACAGAAATGGAACACAATACTTCTTATTCTTAATGCAGAGTCCTGCTCCAGGCTTTTGTTTTTGGAATAGTAAGATGGAAATTATTCAAATCTCCTACTTCCCTGAAAGTAAACAGAAACTTCTTGGGCCTGAGCGTAGTCAAACCAATACAATTTTGCTGATATAATTCTTAAATCAATATTGTATTCTTCTTCTTCATTTGGATCTCCTATTTGATCAAACACTTTATTACTTTTAATGACACAATATAAATAGTTTTGTAAAAACATAAAATGAAGATGTGATTGATCCTGACAACAAAACAGAAAAAGCATCATACAGTATTTCATGAAAAATTTCAGAATAAAAAGAAACTACTTTTACCTTATTCCCTCTACAAGACATAGTAAAATTAGTTAACTCTAGGTTAATAGAATTATAAGTAGAAATCAGATGAAAATAAAAGATTGATTCCACCAAGAAAAGTATTGAAAAACCAAAGCACAATTACAAGGATGTTCCTTTCTTCTGGCTGATGGCTGGTCAGTGAGATGTTCAACAAAAAGCTATTACTATATCTGCAGTTTATATTTTTTATTACAGGGTTTTAGTTAATATGGTAATATATCTAAGTATACTTACAAGTGTATAAAACAAAAAATGGGCTGGGATCTTCCTTACTATCAAAGTTTGTGATTTTGGGGGCACTATCTCAAATCCAATTACAGTAACAAATTATAGTACAAATTCTTGACATTTTTTCCAGGATAGTTCCTGGTGATTTCCTCATTCCCATCACCCATCTTCTCTTTGCCCACATGCTCAGTGTCATTATCCCTACTGAATCATCAACCTTTGCAGAGGCAAATTGCTAAGAACCATCTGTGTCCCTTCCCTGCAAAACAGCAGTTGAGCTCCTTCCTCCTTGTTTCCTATTTATTCCAGAAAATGTACTTCCATACCCTTTACATGGCCCATCCCAGCTGGATATTAGATAATTCTCATTTTAACCCTAATCTCTTTTGCCTATAACACATCTGTGTGTGGCCCAAATGCATAGACTAAAAACACACCCACAGAATATCAAAACATTCTGCTAGTTAACCATCATGTTCTTTTCTTCTTTCACAGCCTCTGGTCTCGACTATGGATTTATTAAAAATAAATGGGAACATGTCACATACATTACCAACTTGGTTGATGCTTGGGGTAGATTAACCAGAGAAAGCATTAGTCTAAATAAATAAATAAATAAATAAATAAATAATACAAGACAAAATGGTGTTCATTTCATATTGCTATATTGGCAGAAAGACTTTTAGACAGCTAAGCCAGAAAAAGTCACAGAGCAATCATCTTAAAATTACACTGACACTAACAAGGGCTATGAGCTTCACTGGATTAAGAATATCCTGGCAATTTTCACACAACATAATGTCATTGCTTCAATAAAGTGTTTTGTTTCTTTTTCAAAATAAATACTTTGTGGTAATTTATTTTAGGAATGTAAACCATACATATAAATAATTCACTTATCCAGTATTCAGTTTAAATTATTGTCCTTTTAATGCATGTCAAGTGACATGATTAAAAATATAAGAGCTATCCACTCTCACAGGACACTAGAGGAAACTACTGCAGAATATATTTGTCACATTTACTAGCTCTTAGCAAGATGATTAACACTGAGAACAAGATGAGTGCTACTGGAAAAGTATTATTTTTCCCTGGTCTTTTCCATTGTGCCTGTTGTGGAAGGTTCTTGGCTGGACTGCATTGATTGTCATTCAGTCTTGGCTGTACAGTCAAAGGGGACTCAACACGAGTTCAGAACTTTGACCTCAGCACCACAATCTGAAGGAAGTAATAAGAAAAATGCCATCTGCAGATCACCTCATCCTCTCTCAATTGCACAATTTCTAATTACCTGGAGTGCTTGTTGTCTTCACTTTGCTTTTGCATGCAGCTGGCATGCTCAATGTTTGAATATACTCTCCTAGAAATATAATCTTTGGTACTGCCCTCCCTGACACCAGGCTGGATCAGCATCTTAATACAACAACAGGAAAGCAGTGACTCAGTTCACTGCCCAGAAACAATGGGTAGAGCCATGAATCAACAAGTCTCTGTATGATCTACCATGTTGACCACTTCATTTTGCTTAGTGAAATATGTGACAAAAGCTTCCATTGATTCCCATATGGCAGTTCAAATCCAGGAACATAGATAAGAGGTGCTTTGTTATTTCTCCATATGTCAAGAGCATGAACTTGGCTGACTGCTGCTTTGTTTTGGGGGCTCTGTACCACTAGGGCATTCAAAAATGTCTCAAAATTCACAAAAGCTTCCTTTAGATCTCGTATTTTCGGGGTGGGGGGGGGGGTGGAGAGGGAGGAGATCAATGTTTTTTCACAAGTTGTGATTTTAAAGTAATCTTTCTTAGGAAATCAGATATTTCATCCTTTGCAAGTAGCTTTTATTTTACATCAGAAAAAAAGAACCTTTATGCAGCTTTGAGAGTATTTTACACATGAATGTCTCACCATCTGATTGTGCAGTTCATTTCTCATCATTTAACGCTTGTTAAGCAATGGCACTATTTAAGATGCTGTTGTGTTATTGTGTATTTGTTTGCTGGCCAATAAAGCCACATCTTGAAATCTAACAGGTTTTATTACTTTAATATTACAGTTAAGAATAGAGAAAGAGAAATAAATTAATAGAAAATCTAGCTAATCATCACAATATTTTTTTGCCAATGGCAAGAAGGTTAGCAAAAAATAATGGGCCAATAGCATATTTTTAAGGAGCTGACTTTTCAAATTTCAAGGAAAAAAAAAAAAGATTTTTGAGATTTTTAATTTTAGTCCTTAGCATTCCACTAAAGAATGTGCTGCTAGATACAGCAATTAAGTAAATTTTTACCCAACCACACCTATTGAACTTTTCCCAGAGCAGAAGTTGGCAGCAATCTTGTGTTGCTAAATGCCAACCTATGGTACACAGAGCAACCCATAAGCTTAACTGTACATTGCAGTTCATTTCAGCATCAGCTCAGCTCAATGGATCTATCAGCTAAGATCCAGGGCAATTATTATTTTATCATTACGTTGGGTTATTATTACAGGTAATTATACCGGTAAATATTTAGTCATTGATAATACCACAAACTTAGAAAAAAATCAGACTGATACCCACTTGAGACACCAGAATTCAGCTACAGGTCCAGAAAAAAACAGCTGAAATTACTTGCTGTAAAATTTCTACACAGTGAAAGGCAGGATGGTAAATACTTTGCAATGTGTACATATTGAGAAAGTGTGTTCAAGTTTGTGCACTCATCTTGTGCTTTATGAAATGCAATTCTTCCCATATCTGCAATATTTGCTAACTCTCTAAAGCCATATCCACAAGCCTATGTATAGGAAGAACTGGATAATGACCCAGTTCTGGTATTGACTGAAGCTTTAAAGCCATTGCTTTTCTGGTTATTTGTGAGGTTCTGTTTGATGTTGTTGGCTTACTTGTGAGGTTTTGTTTGATGTTATTGAGTTAGTTAAAGTATGTTATAAGTAAATTTTGCAGGGTGGCACAATCTGCCCTAGAAATATCAATAATGTAATAGCTGCAGTGAAAAACAGCACATTATTTTTCCTGTACTTGTAAAGTAGACAAATAATTTTATATGCTCTAGTTGAATATAAATTATAGATTAAAATGTCTCTTTTATTTACAGAAATATTTACAAGAACAGACCACACACTGAGAATGGGAAATGTTCTGACCACCTCATTCCAGTATAAAACTATTTACAGTACATTATTTTCTTGATTTGCCCAGCTGCTAGCTAAGTACCTTTAATCTGCTGGTTCCTTTTTAGGGACTAATAGTTTTTTCTAGTGAGAAATCTCTAATGATAGTCAGACAGATTCTCCTTTCTACAGTGTATCTGATGAGACCTTGATCTAAATTGAAGCAAAAACTGCAGTGCCACAAGCTGCCCAGCATTCTTCTATTCAGTACAGCATCAGTCACACATTAAACTTGTGAAGCAATAATTTTCCCTTGTAAAGTTTGGCTTTAATAAGTAGTTTGCCAAAGCAAATATGCAAAAACCATGACATTGTTTGTGTGAATGCTCCTCTGATGGAATACATTGCTTGGAGAATATTGGTTTTTGGAGAGGGATATCTAACAGCTAGAATTATTAAATTTAAACAATTCTTCAAACTAATGGGATGCCTTTTCCTTGGCACTATGTACTTGCACAGCAAGACATCATCCTCACTGCAATTGATATTATTTATCATTTGCAGTGAAAGTTGGGAGTTGCAGCTCCAGGCTGCACTGCACAAAGCAGCATACAGGCAAAGAACAGAAAAGGTCCCAGATAAAGCTGTAAACAAACAAGACAAAAAAAGGGGAAACAGGAACAGAATAAAAGAGTTATGATGGTTTATCCAATGTCATGCAGCAAATCAAGTGAAATTATGTGAAAGATGTAGGTTTTTCCTTCTCACCCTTCTCTGTCAACACTATACTGCTTTTCCCACAAACACAATTTCCACAATGTCACTTCACTTTCTTTCCAGGTTAACATCCATGAATTGCAGAAAATTTGTATTGCCTTTCATCTTTCTTCATACCTATACACTGGGAAATATGAAATTCATAGATAGATTAAGGGAAAATAGCTGTAATGAGTATGCAGGTAAATTACTTTTAAGAACAAGCTTGTCTAAAACTTTGGGGTCAGAAAACAGTCCTCAGATTTATGCCAGTTAATGATGTTGACACTCACTGTTTCAGAACTGTGAATTATGTATAATGCCAAGTCACTTAAACATAGGCATGTGCTTTGTTTCTCTGATGTAATGCAGTAGTAAGACAATAGCGTTTGCCTACATTTCTCTAACTTTTTCTTAGATACCTCAGCTAACAGAAACTCCATGACTCCCCCAGACAATCTACTGCAGAATTTCACTTGCCTTCATCTTAGAAAATTTTCCCAATATCTAACTACCACTATCCACCTATGCTATGGAAACTGCAACAGAGGTTTTCATATCCAGTGTGAGATGTAAGACCCCAGAAGTCTTGCAGCAAGGCACCATGGCATCCCTAATCTGTTGAGGAAGAAGATGACAAAAAAAGATTTTGCTTATGTTGGTCTCTCAGATACTCTAATCTGATGCATGGGTCAGGGGGACTACATTTTTTGAATCACCTCTTCCAGAAAACATTTAAATTAGTAAATAATTAATTGCTTGAGACCCTCTTGGCAATTTTCATTATAAAATTCATGATTAAATTATATTTCACTTCCCAGGAAATAGCAAGCCATTAACCAAGGTCGAGCCAAGTTTCAGCCAATCTAGGAAGAAATTTGTTTTATACCTGATAACTAAAAAATATGTTGAACTGAACAAGCGAGACACTGAAATAACAGCAAGTGTGAGAAAGTTAAATTACCTCCAAGTCAGACCTCAGCCAATTCAGAAAACATAGAAAAATATCAAAGTGCTGACAAGCGCAAACTCTTTTTTTCTTTGGTTTCCTTGATATGAAGACAGTAGGTATATGACCCTTAAAGACTCTTGCAGCAACTCTGCTGAGATGCTGACAGGTGATACTTCCTGGACAACTTAAGTTGTTCATTCAAAGGAAACATTAGCCTGTGTTCAATAATTAATGTTTGGGTTCTTAGCTGTTCTTTGAGACCTGAGAAAAATCTAAAGGAATTCACTCTCTCAGATACCACCTGCCCAACCCAGCTCTGCTGCCTGGTAAATATCTGCCTTCTCCACTTCATTTGCAATGCCCCTGTCCATGCCGGAAAAACTATTTGTATCAATGTGCTAAGGCACTTTGAAGGTGCTGAAGAATAAGGACTTGGTTGCAGAGAACCTAGAAGACATTCCTGGCTCCAACCCTGCACTGTATCTCTTAAAGCACCTTAGAGGCATTTCACCTCTGGGAGTTAATATTTCCAAATTTCTGCTGCAACAGCAAAGACCAAGTCTGGCCAGGCTAACTGGAAGCAAGCCAGGTAGTCACCCACAATAGCTCATTCCAGACTTGTATCTTGTCTTTCTGAATGAGGAAATATGTTTCCGATATCTTACAATTAATAGCAAGACACCGTCCTCAGGACAAGCCTTTGAGAGCTGTTGCTTGCAGCACAGCTCCATTGTGTACCTCTGCAATTTAGGATAGGCAAAAGGGAAACTGAAAACAGAGCTGAGTGCCACCATAGCACTCCAGGCAAGAACAGTTGAGGAACAGGGAAATCACTGGGGACAGAGATAATCAGGCTGGTTTGGTGGAAACTTTTGGCTACCTAATCAATACAAGTCTGACTCCTGGGAAACACAATCTGCTAAGTATGTGTAGCTGGCCAAGCTTGCTCAATAAAAGGTGTTCTGGTTATGGCTTTCAAAATCTTGTGTTTGTTCCAGATAGAGAAAAAAAGCTACCACAAGGAGAACTTTCCAAGATATTTTAAGATCATGTGAAGATTATCTCTAGTCAAGATAATATTGTTGAAGGGAGGTGTCTCCAGACAGTCCAGACTTAGTCACACATCCCACAGAGATAATCACCACTACCAACGTTAACATAATCTCTAGAATTATACTAATTACTGAGATTGTTATGCTAAATAATCATAGTGTTTTGGTGTTGTTGGTGTAATTCTAGATTAATTAGTTCAGACTTAATTAGCCCTAAGGGAAGGATAAATTGAGAATGTGTTGACAAAAAAAAAAAAAAAAGGCATGATTTATTTAATTGTGGAGTTTGTTTTCAGAATTTTTCTAACAGTATATATGGACTTTCTGAGAAGGTAAGGAACAACAGAAATGTTTTAAAAGGAGAAATCATTGTGAATTTTCATATTTAGTTCATGTCTAAAGAAAGGGCCAAGCTATGAATCTGAACTTCAAACTATCTTACTGAGAAGTTTTTCATGCTCCAGAGACTGGTTCCAATCTCTCTCTTGACCCTGCACATCAGAGTTTGGTGGACATCAATTTCTATGTATCAACTATCATAAATCTACCTCTGAGCTGCTTCCAATAACACACCAAGTAGCAGCAATACTTCTCTCACAGCAATAGTTTCAAGTTTCAATGCATTCTGAATCCAGTTAAAACTCAAAGTACTCCTTCTGGTCTGCCTGCCTGCTTCCTTTCTGCCCCTCCAAACACTTTACTTTTAAGCGCAACTCTTAATTCTGAAATGAAGGTAGGATTTATAAATAAGCAAAAGAATAATAAGAAAGTACCTGTAATTAATAATGCTGGTGTTTTCACTGCTTTTTCATTTTGTTGTGTCCATCAAAAGAAAAACTGTTCTCTTAGTCCAATTGCTCTACTTCATATCATACCTCTGTTATTAAGTGGTTCAGTTGTCAGAAGGATTTAATCCCTGATCAGTTTTTGTTATCAGATCATGCAGGCTGCCAGACAAATGCTTGGCTTTATTTCACTACATAAAATCTTGATGTGTGTCTGCAGTACCAGATGCAATGCACAGGGAAAGAAAGAATGCTCCATCTGGGACACCTTGCATTTCAGCTTTGCTGTTATGTTTCATGAGCTAACCACATTTTTCTTTCCTTCTGCTCTCCCAGCTGAGTTTTTCACAGTTGTTCTAATTAGTAGTTAGGCTTGTTATTAAACTTCGATTCACATGATTTTAAAGTTCCTTAGAGTCTTAGCAAAAGCACCGTGTTAATACTACTCTTCCAGACAGAGAAAATATTACCCTTCTATTTGAAAAGCTCTTTAATCTGCTATTTAGACTTTGTTATATTTTCTAGATTGCTCATTACCTGCCTATAAGCATCATCAACTCTCCCCCATACTTCATAACATTGACTGCTTCAGTATTTCGCTATGGGCTTGTCCACTTTAATGAATAGTATGTAGCTAGTATTAAGGTTTAATGAAACTTGTAAGAAAACATTTATAACCCAAGAAAATGTGCTTTACTCAGGCTGAAACATGCATCAGTGTTTCTTCACCAGGTCTTTGTTTCTTCCAACTCAATTGCGCAACTTGTTTTTCTCTCTCTTGACCCTAGAACTTGCTCTTGAAGTTAGCTGCTTCCAACTTACTTCACATGCAGCTAATACAGTACACCTGTTTGAAGCCACAAACAAGTCTGAAGGCAAACACACAATGTCAACCAATTTAGTTCACTTTCTTAGAGCTGGGCTAATGCTCAAACACTATTGGCCTTTGGTGGATCCACTCAGTGAGAAGAACAATTTAGATTTAATGTAAAAACTGTTTCTGGCTTTAAAAAGAAAGAAAAAAAGGGGGGAGGATCAAAGAAAAAACAGAACTTGAAATTATGGCTGAATATGCAGAGAAGCTGAGATGAACCTCAGACTTCTAAAAGCTGCTTCTCCTTCCAGATTGGATGCATTAATGATGTGGGTGTGATGGTATTGGAAGATTTAAGTGTATTGTTCCTTGTGCTTAGAATGATTTCCTAAAATGCTAGAGGGTTACGTGAAAGAATTACTTACCTTCTCTGCCTACTCTTTGATAGAGTTCCTGACTTGCTGGTGTCCTTTTAACTTTACAAAATATAAATTACTCACCTTAAACAGGGCCTAAATAGCCACAGAGGAAACTCATTTAATCTTCAATTTGCATTTAATTTAATACTTTCAGATTAATGAGGAAGAGAACTATAAAGGCTATAAGTTCCACTTTCCTTGTGCTCTTTCTCATGCCTTGTGTTGCAGCTTAGCTTGAGCTCTGTTTAGGTAGCTTGTGAAAGTATCTCCCCATCTCCTCAATAAACATGCCTGGCATCTAATCCAGCATCCTGTGGTGTGACTGGAATTGTAATGTCCAGGCAGGTAGCTGTGGCCTCACTGAGCTCTGAAATGAATCAGGCACAGGTAACAGCTTTTCTGTCATACTGGCACAAGCCAAAAGTTTCTCAGTCTCCAAATGCTGACAGACATAATTTATTCTTCAGAATCTGGAGGAAAAGTGTCACTGAGAGTATAGCTTTCTCTCAGGAGCCACAGCACAGCCCCCACAAGTGAAGAACCTCAGACATCAAATTTCCCATTTTGGATGCTGTGTTCTGAAAGAGGAGAAAGGATGCTGATGTTTGAACTCCAGGGAGATGGGAAAATTTACTTCCAAGTCACTGCTTACTACAAGTGCCAAAAAATGGCAGTTGTGTTTCGGATTCAGATGCCTAGGCACCATACGTCATGGTGATAACTCTTGCAGCCTAAAGGTCTGGAATTCATAAGAGCATAAGAAAAAAGAGTGAACAAACTGGCAGCACTACAGTGAGCTTACCTCAAAGCTACATTTGTGTTAAGGGCAAAGCCGAGCCATGCCTTAACCTTTGCTTGATGCTTAGTCCTCTGCATCTTTTTTTTCCTTTAACAAATCACATACACAAATTTGAAAGATTTCCCAAACCTTTCTCTGTAATTGCCTGTATCATTTTTTTAGCTTGCCTCTCCCTGCACCTTTTTTTTCTTTTTTTTTTTTTTTAAAAAAAATATCTTTTGAAGCCTCATACTTTGAATCACTAGAAGAAGGAAAACAAAATTAGTCCTGAAAGAGTAGACAGCAAGGTGAGAAAAAAGGTGGGCTGCATGGGATGATTATGGACTCATGGAACATGAGAAATGAGTCACTGATCATGAAACCAACTGAGCATAAAGAAATAAGAAACAACAAAGGAGAGAAAAAATAGTCAAAAATGTTAGTATGTTAACTAAAACCTCTTGAAAAGCATTACTTTAAAACAAACCAATTAATGATACTAACAAATTAAGTATGATTACATAGCAGTGTAACTTTTAAGATTTTTCTTCCCCACACAACAAGTACCGTCTTTAGATGATCACATACCAGTAAGAAAATTACCACCAGCAAAATTCCCAGAGGAAGATGAAATTATTACTGATTAACAAAAATCAGATTGCTACTGGCAACGGTACAGACTGAGCACAGGAAATACAATGATTATAGATTCATCTTTCAAAAAGTTCCTAATAGTGTCTTATGTTGCCTCAGAACCTCTGTATAAATCATTTGCTCCTATTTTTTAATAATAGTAATAATAATGTCAAGAATGAATTGCTTTGGGATTTTTTGGTGGTCAATGGGAAAAGGAATGCACAAGAAATTTGCTACAAGCCCTCTGCTCCAAGGGAGGTCAGGCACCCCAAGTATCGGTGATCCCTTTTAGCCTTCTCCTTACCCCATCAGCTGGGTTTCAAAAACAAAGTGTTTGATGAAAGGTCTGGTGGCATCAATACATTAAGACTGCTTAGAGCCAGGCTACAACTGTCCAGACATCATCACCCAGGGATCCCACTAAACCCTGAGTGGCACAACCAGTGCCTGCCTGCTTACATTTGGACACTTGTGAAACTGTGGCTTTGCTAAATGCTCAAGCCTGTTGGGAAAAAGAAACATCACTGAGCAGAAGGCTCCTAACTGTGCACTAGGCCTCCTAAACTAGGATTTCCATTCATTTAGTCATCTGTAAAGGATGCTGTCTACTCTCACTGTCTAGAGTACTTCTCTTAGCAGCTAACAGAGATGGACACCCTCAGAGGACATTACAGCCCACTGAAAAGTCCAAGGCCTTTTCTAGGATAGAGAGATGTGTCTTCTCAAAGTCCTTTGAGAACAGTGATACAGAACACTACAGAACACTGATAGATCAAGGTGGGTCAAATACCTTCCTGTCAGAGCATTAAGTTTATTCATACAAGGTGACTCTCAGCCAAGGAGACATCCTAAATCTGATTTTAGATACCTGCATTCCTCTCTAGATATTGTCCAGAGAACCTCCGCTTCACACCCCAGCACTCCCTGAACACATAGACATTTTCTTTGGACAGGTGAAATCCAGGGGTAAATGAAATCACATCTGGTAGAATTACCCTCTAACAGTAACAACAAATCTGTTATCATTTGCAGTAACTTCTGTGTAAGAGCAGGATTATTCCCCCATTCAGGACTACGGCAATGCAGAGACTTTCACAGAGGAGCTGGCCCATCAGCAGACAGTTAAAGATTTGAGTCTTCTTTCTCCCAAAATAAAATATAATATGGTAAACAATGAACAACAAAGTCACAGAAAACACAGCCTTAATGAAGGCCATCAACTAAAAAATGCTTCACAGAGATGCTAAGCATTGAAAAATCACAATCCTGTTCTGTCAATTCTTGAAACAATCAATCATAAATGTTAATTTCTGCCAGTAGGTTATATTTACAAATGCTCTGTGGACTCATTTCAAACATTAATCAGTTTCAACCTTGGGAATTTTCTCCACCAGGAATTTTGACCTAGTCCCATTCATGCAAATTGCTTATTTCTTAGCTAGTAACAAATGTTAAATTTATTTTAAAAGAGAAGGACTACTGGAATAACATCCACTGAAAATACTCCCCACTTTTCTCAGTAAGAATAGAGATTCTGTTGAGAAAAGAGATATGACAGAAACACCTGGTTATGTTCTCTTGTGAAAGAAAACAGAAACCATCTAAAAGAAAGCTATCTGCAAATAATTCTGAAAATGGTCCAAGGTCGCGTGTTGTGGTTTTTTTCTTCTTCTTCTTAAAGAGAGAGTTGAAAATGGCCTTTCAGCTTTTAAACCCTTTCAGAGCATTACACTGAGAAATTAGCTTGTTAGGTCAATCTTTTCTCTAAGTATGTGATAGCAGTGCCACCAGGGACATCATGTGGCATCTTTTTCTATCTTATGGACAAACGTTGCCAACAGGCATTTAAAAACAATTTTAAAACCATCAAGCAGGCATTCACTTGAGTATCTTTCAGATTATACAGACATGGGAATTAAGATTTAACAAACACATTACTTTTTAAAAATGTATTTAATAAACTGGATTAATAATTTGAAAACAACTACTTTTCTTGTTATTGATGACATAAGATATTTGGAAAAGGATCGATTAATTGGAAATTAGCTAATCAGCTCATTTATTTTCTAAGTAAGACAGAGTTTAATTAAAATCAATTACCTGACTCTTAGAAATATATACATATATATATATATCAGTCATTTGAAACAAATATCCTTAACATCTGCAATGCAAAGAAAGTGGCTGCAATAGCTTTGGGTTTTTGTTTTGTTTTTGCAGCAGATACACAGGCTATGGTGTTTTGAACACTTAAGAGGAAAAAGGTCATCTCTGCATCCTTCTCACATGCTTTTTCATCACCTCATTTTTTAGATTTATTTTTTTCTAGAAAAAAAAAATCTGATAAAAAAATGCAAATATTTGTCTTAAAAATGTAGAAATGAAAAAAGAATATGAAGAATATAATCTTGATTTCCAAATCATCTCTGTTTTTTCATATCATGTTTGAAAATTTTTAAATGCTGGCTGAGACTTCATTTCCCATTTGCAGGGAAGACGTGGATAAATACATTATCCAAGTGTTAATAAGGGATAGCAAAGACTGAATCTGGGCCAAATCCAGTATTGTGGGCTAGCTTCCATTTTCACAGAACCACAGAATTGGTTCTGTGAAAAGGGACCTCTGAAAATCTGGTACAACCCCACTGCTGTGCAGGATCACCTAGAGCACATTGCACAGGATGGCGTCCAGGTGGGTTTTGAATATCTCCAGGGAAGAAGAGATTCCACCACCTCTCTGGGCATAAATTTTCTTTCAGGTGATCAACAGACTCTCACCCTGTCCTCATCTCTCCCACCAGGGCAGGCCTCATCCCCACGCTGCAGTGGCAGACCCGGGCCGAACCTGTAACCACACAAGCAATGTCAAAACTGCTGTGCCCCGAGAGAGCGTGGGCCTTGCCCATCAGCCTAGCTGCTAGAAAGCAGTTCCTGCTTTCTTCAGTGAAATCTTTTTCCTCTGGCATTGTTAGACCTGCATTCAGTCCTTGCAGCAAAATTTTAAAGCCTTGAAATTTAGCCTCTTTGTACTTAGCTCTGGCTGTACAAGTTGTTCCAATTTCTAGAGCCTACACTATCACACACCATCTCTGACCACTGACACATTTAAATGCCATCCCTCTTTCAGATATTCATGGTTCAAGCATCTGTTTTCCTCCGTGATGTTCATCTTGAGTAGAAGAGGCTGCAGCCCAGCCACGTGTCTGTACAGAAATAAAGGTGTTTAAGACCACCTTTATTTTTAACTCATGCTGATGAACTGGAATATGAAGGGAGAGTCTTTCAGTTAGGTTATTAAACCTTCAACATGAATTCAGCCCACATTCGCATGGACAAGTTTGCTCCAGGCTCGTAAATAGGGCAGCAAGGTCACAGCAAGAGAAGCAAATCTGCACTCAGTAAAAAGCAAGCTGATTACTCACATTACAGCACAAAAAGGGCAGCAGAGACCAGGCTGGTATTTTTGGGGTCACACTCTGATCCCTGCCAGCTCTTAGGGCAATGCAGCTCCACAGACATGCTCCTTATCCACAACATGGTTGTGCCAGAAGTGAGCACTTATAACTTGCTTTGATCTTTCCAGCTCATTGGTATTCAAGTGTGTCAAGGATTACAGGAATAAGATGTTTCTGTTTCAGCTGATCCTTTTTAGTCTGAGACAAAATGATCAGCTAGAGCTTCCCTCCCTCCATGCAGCTCAGCAGAGAGGTGACCAGTGAACAGAGGCCAAAATTAGAGCAGTTACATCCATCAGGCTCTGGCACAGGAACACATGGATTAGGACGAAATATGGATTTCCCCAAGAGGTAAGCATGAAGCAGTCGAAAATCAAAAACATGGGGGGCCTGGGACAGTCCTACATAAAGTTTTTACCAAACCTACACTTTGGTTTAGAGTTAACACATTCTTTAGTTTCCTTCAGAATTGTAACCTGAAAATGTAACTTTATTTGTATACTTTATTTTAAAAGAATAGGAAAATCCCAGAAACTGACACCTTTATCAGGACACAAACTGCATCCTTATACTTCACATGGTGATAGCTAATTCCCATCTCTGTACAGGGAGTTTTCTTCCAAAATGAGGAGCATGATAAAAAAGGGAGAATTGACACTTCTGCCTCACAAACAGAATGATTCAAATTATCCTTCCAAAGCAGCCAAAGACCTGGAAGCAGTAATTACAAACCTAGCTGGTGAATGCGGAGCAGGGATGGACTGGGTGATTTGTCTTACTTCAAGTAGTAGAGATGAGGAGAAATTGAATCTCTCTCCTCTGAGAGAAAGGTAAGAAATTGGCTGCACAGAAGCATTAGCAGTGCAGACAAAAAGAACAAGCTGAAGCAGATTTTATTGCTTGGCCATATGGGATTGTCTTGTGCAAACTGAAGCCTTCCCCAGAAGCAGCCCAAAGGAGCACTCATGGTCACCCTGGCTCCAGGGACAGCACCCTGTTGCTTTCACTTTTCTGTTTTCGCTTCTTACTTCCATCCCCTGCTGACACCAGGGTAAAGTTACAGACTTGCACTCTCTAGAGCTTCAAACAGATGAAAGGAATAATAAATAACTGTTCTACATCTACAGCTCATCTACCAGAAAGATTATTAGGAAGCATCCTTGGGTTCAAAATCCTGTCTGCTCCTGCTGCTTCAGGCTAGGTAGCTCTCAGGGCCACTCTGACCTGGGAGTGATTGCTGCTGGTCATAATTTAGCTAGAATTATGCCCAGAAAACTCTTTGGTGAGGTACTGTTGGAGCCTGATATCTCTGAAACTGCAAATCTGATGTTTCTTGTCAGGAACTTGTGGAAAAAGGGCATGGCTTCATTTGCTCATAGGCCGCTGGTCCCAGGAGCAGGAGAAGACTGCACTGCATGAGGTGCAAACTCAGGAATCAGACTGAGAAAGCTCTGATCTCTGACATTCAATGTCATTTCATGCCATTTGTAGTAGCAGCCGCTGTGATGAGTGTCCCTGTGGAAGTGCATGGTTCCCATCTTCACAACATTCATGCTTTTGACCTGCAGCAGTTACATTAGGGCATACTCACTAATACTGAATAACACAGTCATGCTTTGAAGCCAAAGCATATTTTTCCAGTAATTTGCTAAAGACACCATCCTGCCTTGGAGTCTGTTTGCTTTCTCTGACACTAACATACTCATGGATTCCATATATTCATTTTATACATCACAGCTAAGGCACACCAGATCTTTCTTACCTTTACTTTTTTACTTATTGCTGCTATTACAGCATATAATGAAAGGCCCTATATTTATTTCCTGATTTACAGGTTAATTTCAAATTAAAAAAAAAAAAAAAAGAAAAAAAAAAAAGAAATCTTCCACTAAATCCAGTAAAATTATGCCTATTTAAGAGGCACATGCGTTTTTCAATGACACAATAGTGGTAATAGTCATCTGCTTTCAGACAGGCATGCATTTTTAGCAACTTCCATCTTTATTAAAACCTGATTTCATCCAATAAGAGAACAAAAACTTGATCTTTTATTATTCTGTAACAAAAATAAAAATAAATATATTTAAAAAATCACAGTCCCTTATTTTACCTTAGCATAATTTAAGAGAAAAAGAAAATACTACAGGTAGCACCAATAAGAGCTAATAATAATAATACAATTCCTCTAGTAATACAAAACATTTCTGCTACAAAAAACAGTGCAAGGAAACGGGGGACAATGATGAAGTCCTATATTTGGCTCAAATTCATCAAGATGCTTCGTGAGACTTTTTGGTGTACTTTGACTGCCTCTTGCTTACCTAGAGCTGCCCCAAATTAGGCACCTGGGATCAGTTTCCAGGCACTATCTGCACTCAGATTTTATACAGATTTATGTGCTTACTCAACACACTGAACTAATTTGAACTTAAATTGGTTACTTCTTTCTTCAGAAATAAATCTCACTACATCTCTAGTTTCAAGGCATTTTAGAGGTTATTAAAATATTTTATTATTTTAGTTGGTTAAAAAACACCCGTCCCAACTAGATGATGTTACTCTGATGTGTAATGAACACAGCAGCGTTCAATGCAATGAACCACCCAGGTCTATAAGCTGATTGTTGCTCTCATCAATTATCTTCTAACTTCTAATTCATAAATCAAAGCCTAATAGGTCTCCAAATACAGCATATTTGACAGAGATTATAGCACACATTAATTATATTTAAATACAAGGGCAAGTTCTTTTGCAACTACTTTTCCATTTGTCATTTTACCGAAGGGTAGAAAATTAATGATAAACCACCCTCAAAAACTTCCCTAAAACACACAGCCCCAAAAGGACATTATCAAGATTCAGGTATAGATCCAGTAAGACAAAGCAGCCAGACCAAGTTGCTCCTAAACACTCCACTTTGCTTCCCCAAGTGATGCTTGGGAAAGGCATCAGTTTTCCAGACCCAGTAATGACCCGACATCAGCATGCATTTCCCACCTGTGCTGGCAGTACTTTGCTGGTTCTGCTACAAACAGGTTTTTGGAATCAAACCCTGGCTCAGGGTTTGACCCTTAGTCACCAGATTGCCCCAGAGGTCAATCAGAACCAGGTATCCAGCACACTTAGGGTCCAGTCCTTATGTTCTGCAGCAAATTACACAATGTTCTGCTAAAAAACAAATGATGCAAAGGAGCATCAGGAAAAGAGATTCTCAGGCACAAACTTTCATTGCAACATCTCAAGTTGCATTAGTGCAACAAAGTGCATTAGTGGTTCAACCAAAGGACAGGAGCCTCCTCTCCTGAGGTCCCTGTTCCAGTTGACCCTTCATATCAAATGCTGATTTTTTTTTTTCATAAGGAAACTTTTGTAAACATTTCAGAAACCGATAGCCCTCATTACTCCAAGTCCGTATTTTGCTTTCTTAAACTGACAGAGTACTGCAGGCAGGAAGCGTCTATGCTTTTTACCCCAAGGAATTGAGCATGGCAATTTTCACTTTTCATCTGTAACTTTCAAAGCTGACATTTGCAAGGATGTCTGCAAGATAGCTACTTGAAAGACATGTGAAACAAACTGTCAAACTTTTTGACTATAAACTCATTCAAATAGAAAAAAATGAAAAAAATAAACAAGAATATATGTATAAATATACATATGTATATAAATATAAGAAAATCCACTGCAACTCCCCAAAAAATCTTCTCATGCAGTAAACATGCAGAGCATGGTGATACTTTCTGCCTCACAGGGCTCAGCCCTAAATTCCTGATGAAATAGAAAAAGAGCTTGAGCCGTTCCTCATCCCTTTTGGAAAGTTTCCCTCACCTCTGCTGATTTAGAAAGGTGAGTCACCAGCTACCTCCCTAGCAAAAGCTGAATTTCCTTGGTGATTTCTCTCGCCTGCAGAAGCTGTGCCTGGCCACACGCAGCTTACATAAGTCTGAGTGGCTACTGCCGAATTAGCTGTTATCTAACCCTCTTCCCTAATGCAGATAAATGATTAGCACTTCCATAACGAACTACCTATGTGGTCCGCTGACATTTTCAGCACCGTTTCCCTGTCTGATGCACACCACGCCTCAGCAATCAAGAGGAGGAAGCATTTTTATTCTGAGCGTGGATAGGCTGAGCAGCAATACCTGCTGCTAAAACTTACTCATCTGAGGTCTGATGAATATGCCAATATGTTTGTCAGCTTTTAGCACTATTTTTTTTCAAGCTTCCAGAGATGATGATTTAGCCAAGTTTTAGAGCATTTGCTAAACTAAGCACTTACTCCCATTTTAGGCCACCCCTCCACAAATCTTAAGAAGTTTAAGTTGATTGCTGCCATTGCATCAGAAATCTACTCGGTTCTTAACTTTCAGTTGCAGAGAGCGTTAATAGCAATGTTAACACAAATCTGTCTCGACATACATGTTTTTACTTTGCCAGGCACAAAACACAGCCTTTCAGCTCTGCAGACCTGATGTGCTGCCTTGGTTATTGATTTCTATCTGCAGCATTCCCCAGGATTTCTCACAGGAGCCCAAGCTTTCCAAAGGACACACAACTGGACACTGCAGAAAACACTGGTCAAGAGGGACTCCAAGCCTGCTCAAAATCTGGGCATATGCAAAAACAAATCCTGTCTTTGTATAAAAATGCATAAAATGGATAATTTCACACATCTAGACATTTTTGATAAGCATTCCCCTATATATCTAAACTTTCTCATAGCTTTGAAAATGAAGCGTGTACATAAAGGGATGCAGCAAACATATCAGCCTAATTCTGCTTTCGTCATTTAGACCAGGAGCAGCACTAGTGAGTTAAGTGGAGTTGTTTTTAAGGAAGAAAGAAGTAGGCCAAGTGCAGGTATGTTTTATTAAAGCCTCTCATGCAAGGAACAGTAATAACAGCAATATAAAACAACGTGAGGTTCATTTGAGTAGGAAATTTGGATTACATATATGGATGATTTTCAACCAAGGTTAATAGCCCACAGGCAAAAAACAGCCATAATTTTCCAGCTGAAAAGATAAGCATACTTCAAGAGCTTTTTAGGGAACAAAACTATATAATACCTTCATAAATATCTAAGAGAATGCACATTACTTCTGTACTCATCATATTCTTCAAGTCTGATAGTAACACCAAATTACAAGAGGCTACAAGTAACAGACATAGGAAATTGGGCAAGACCCATATGTTTCAGAAACTGGACCACTGAGGTGAAACTGTGCTGTTCAGAGGAGAAGGAAATGAAATAAGCTGACTTGCTTGGAGGATGATGTGTACACACCTTATAGCTGGATCATTAAAGTGGCACTCATGGGGACTCAGTGCATGACAGGACAGATCTGCAGTGCTGCAGTGCATTGGTAAGCTTGCCTGTAGGAAGAGCTACAAGAACACAGGAAGAAAGAAAGAAAAAAAAAAAAAAGAAAAAAAAAAACAACCTTACTGGTGCTTGCTAAAAGATTCTCTGCCTCTAAAATGCAATCTCTACTTTGTCACCCCTGCTTCTTCTCCCAAAGTGTGAGATTATTGTATGAGTCCAAGAGACAAGGCTTCAAAGATGAGAAATCAGTGAGCATATTGGCCATGCAGAAAAGTAACAAAAATGGGAAAGAATGCATAGGCAAATTACTGTGGTGATATTTTGAATGCTGCCGACAGAAGATTGATTTTCTGCCTTCAAAAAGTGTGTGTAATGATTCCATTTTCATGTTATCCTTGGTTCATTAAAATGAATACTTTCACATTAAGAAGGTTGGATCATCACGTTCAGTGTATGATTTGAAAATAAAAATATCTCAGCCTTTACATCTAATGCCTGCCCTTATTTTATACTAATGGTGCATAATGAATATGCCATATACCTAAATTTATTCTAAGCTATGTTGTTACCATGAAGAACTTCAAGAAGTCACTTACATTAAAAGTCATTTTGAATTTCTTTGGTTTGCAATGTCAAGCCCTCAAAAAATTAAACAATACCTAATTTATCTGAAAAAAAAAAAAAAAAAAAAAAATTCTTTATCATGCAAGCAACATAACAAGACATTATGAGGGAAATACTATGTGGCTAGGTACCACAAACCTAGATTAGGCATGTATGCTGTTTATGTGTACATAAGTGTGTAAGGCAGGAATTTAAACATTTATAAATAATAAAAAATGTCTTTGAGTAGGAGCTGCATGTGATGAGCCATCTAGATTAACAGGTTGACAGAATGCATTAACAATGGCTGTTTCCACAAAAATAAATGCATATACACTGGCTATGAATGTAAACTGAGCAATTTATTCTGACTATGATAAAGTTTTTAATCACTAGACAGGATGTAGTTCCAGAAGTCTCTTACACAGAAGTAGTTTCAAAAAAAAAAAATTAAATAATAATAATAATAAGCTGGATGCTGATGCATTCCCAAAGAGGCACTAGACTTTGATCCTGCAGTAGCATCGAGTCAGCATCGTAAGAGTAGAGATCCCCTTGTGTTGAGGAGTTACAATCTGAGATTTCTCCTCTCTGCTCTTGTTTATGCTCTTTATTATTTGACTTTGCTCATGTACTCTGGAAAAGCATGAAAATCAGTCAATATCTTAATCTTATTATGCAAAAAAAAATGATAAAAAAAAAAGGAAGCGGGGTTCAAACACTGAAAATCCTCACTGCCTAAGTATCTTCTGACCTTGAAAACTCTAGTTGTTACTGTCCATTGAATATAAATTCATCAACAGCTTTTCAGCAGTACATGAACGTGAGATGAGGAAAACATGAATGTAATTAACCACAGAAAACATCCACTGAGGCAAACTATTCATAACAAAAAATGCAAACCAAGTCCTACGTGCCGGCACTTGGCACAGCCTGATATAGGAGAGCTGCTCTCTCAGCTGAACTTAGAGCCCTAACCGTTGTGGGTTTTTTTCCTCACAAAGTCAGGCCCTGCATGCCACCATGCAGAAACCACAAAATTGAAACCAACACTTCACTGGGCTCTTTGGTTAGCCCAGCTTTCTTGCTCTTGGCTTCCTCCCACTGAAGCTTTCCCTAGCCATTTTCATGTATATTCTCCATTTCCAGGTTAGTGTTGATTTCCAGGTGGGAGCTACTTTTTCTGCCTACACTCCATAGCGTGACCATGCCTCATCCCTGGAAGATTTTAGCATTTTATGATCTATTCACTATTCACTCTTTGCGCAGTGTGCTTTTCCCCAATATTTCAATTTACAGGTAATATTCAGTGCCGCAGATGTCCTATAAATATGATAGAGTACACAGATTGCTGTCATTGCATCTTCCAAGCACAGCGTCAGAACAAGTGCTAAAGACAGGCTGATAGCTAACAGGCTCTCTGGACGCGTTACACCTAGCATGAAGTGTGACAAACACTACAAAATGGGATGCGAACAGGACGTGCTTGCCAGCTTCTGATACCATCAGTGTGATCCCAGATCATATTCAGCACACAAGTCCATGTTTCACAATAAATAGCATTTCTTTTACTTTCAGGCTAACCACCACAGGGAATGGTTCAAATACAAAATATTCTTAGGCTCTCCAACAAATAAAGCATTAACAGAATAAATACCGTGACCATCCTTGTTAATTATCCCTCATATCATTTTCCATGAGTTCAAGGACCCAAAGGTAATTTACCGTTGAAACTGTTTTCTGCCAACACAGCTTTTGCTTCACCTTTTTAAAGCTCCAAGTTTCACTGCAACATATCATTTTGCAACATATCCTGCACGCAGAGCCCAAGAGATGCCGCCCTAGACTTTCTGTCTGCCAGGCCAGTAGCACTGGGCAGGATGCTTGGGGCTATCTCACATTTATTTTCCAATTTATTTTCACGTAACTCCTCTTTCTGTACATAACTGTCCTGTTATGTTTGCTTTATTCCTTCCTCTCCTCTCCCTTTCAATAACTTAATTTCCTTTCATGTGCTTATGTACCTAGGTCCCAACTGAATGCCCCAAACTGAGCTTGGAATTTGTAGCCCAGAGCCAGGATTTTCACAAAGGGAACATTTGCAAAGATGCCTGACCTCTATGTGGTTTGACCACATTTTGATATCTAAACACATCAGATCAGGCTTACACAGATTACTGTATAAAGCACGTTATTTCTGTCCAAAATCTAACTAATAAATTTTGGTATTTTAGATTAGGTTTGTTAAGATAGTGGCTTAAAAGAAAAGTTTCACACATGCTTTGTCATACTATGTATTCTCAGGTCCGTTCTCTGAAACCTCTTTGTGGGTACGGTATTAAAAAAAAAATACCACTGCCATTTATGATTTATTTCACAATACGCTGTCCACCTTTTTCCTGGCCAGATGAGGATGAGAGGCAGCCTCCCACAAGCAAGTACCTGCCAATCTGCTGGAAATCTACATGCAGGTAGGCTACAGCATTAGATCCAAGGAGCAGAGGAAGCACATAACATGAATTGGTCAGAGAATATGTTTCTCCTGAACAGAAGAAATTAGTAGCCCTTATCCAGCAGTTCTAAAGTATTATATGTATATATGTACATATATATACACACAAACACATATATACATAGGCTAAATATTTGGAAGCCAGAGGTTACAAAATCCAGACAGGTCAACTAATTTGAAACTAAGATGGGAAAAGAGAAATTAAGGAAATAATACATTCACCTCCTCTAACCCAGACAAAATTTTGACAAACCACCACCAGAATGAGCAATAGCATAGTGTGGGTTCAACCGTGTGTCTGAGGCTACTTCATTCCCTCCACCATCAAACCAACACTTCCCTCAAAGCTCACTGTTCTTCTTTGCAGCCACATCTCTGATGCCTTCCAAGACATATTCAGAAGAATCTGGAAAACACGGTTTCTAAAGATCCCTTTGTAGATATTACATAGCAAAACAGGACTAAAGCTCCTGTTTGTGAGACTGTTTCTGCTCTGGTTTTCCCTGATCAGCGTCCAGAGGTCTTTCAGTGACTGAAAACCAGTTGCGTAATCATAATAGTAAAGCCATCAGAAATGGACAGAAGTAACAACCGCTCTGCTCCTGTTGGCACACTTTGTTGTAAGTGTGCTCCAGGTCAGCAGGATGAATGCTTTGCACTGGTGACAGAAAGAGAAGCATTTGTATTTTCATTGGGTAGAATCCAGACATTTGCTATCACTTTGCACACTCCTGTTAGCCCTACCCCTTCCTCCTCACCATAAAATAAGCAAGGAGATTACTCCTAGGCAATAAGACAACAGTTCATGTACTGCTTGAGGGGTGGAGGTAGATTTTAAATATGATGAAAACAAAGCTTATTTTCAACTTCTTCCTGCTCATTTATTCATGAGTATAATAGCAAAGCAGCAGCATATTGTAGTTAGCAGCAAAGCATAATTCCTCCAGACAAGACTGATTAGAAGACAGGCCAACTGCAAGGCTCTGTAGCCTGCCTCCACCACAACGTATGGAGTGTCTAGGGGAAAGTAAATTAAAGCTTGACTGCTCTGCTTCCTGAGGCATTCCCTGCAGCTAAGAACAAAAAGACAAATCTTCTATTTCTTGACACTAGGTAGAAGTTTGTTTTATATATATATATATATATATATATATATATATATAAAATCTCATTCTTTTCCCTTTTAAGCAGTCCTTACTACCTTGTGTATTAGATACACAATTAGACCACAATTCTTACTTGCATCCTCCCTCCTTTGCACACTGCAGTGGCACTCCAGTGAGAATGGCATATTGCCAACAAGGGAAGACAGAGAACAGAGACAGGAAAAACTCCGCTTTAAGATAAGAGAAAAAAAAACAACAACAACAACAACAACAAAAAAAATGCTTTAGGCAGCAGCACCGAGTTGTTATGTAGTACATGCCTGAAGGGGAGCCTGGAGTGAGACTTCAGCAAGCCAAGACTTGCAGGTTGTGGGCTCCAGCAATTATGAGCAGATTGAGTCACAACCTTCTTTGCCATTAAATGTTACCAAATCCCAGTAGGAAAATTTACTCCTTCCAGTTTTTTGATTGTTTGTTTGTTGTATATTGGTCAGAGTCAAAACAATTCAGATTTTATTACTTCTGAAATTAAAAACATATTTCTCAGTTAAGATTTTTTAAAAATTCCTTTCATCACATTTGATGTCAGAATCACTTTTTGCAAACCTACATGAGCAGTGTTCCCAACTTTATATTACCAGTTCAGATACCTCACTATCTATTTTTCATCTAATTCTTGAGAGTGAGAACAATTTCCTCTATTTCTGTGACTGCTTTATAATTGCTGTCAGTTGACTAAGTAACCTACATGATGAAACCATGGGAGCAAGTGCCGAGCTTCTGTTCACTGAGGGAAGCAGAAACAGGAGTCAGTCTGTGAGAGGGGTTGAACTGGGCAGACAAAAAGGAGCACACTGGCTGCTCCAACACACCCACTGAAGACCTGTCACATCACAAAATGGTGTCGATGGCACATGGTCTACAGCAGATCAAGGTCCTGGATCTTGGCACAGTTGGACATGTAAATGGGATCACAACCTTGAATTGGATTGGATGGGAATTGGATTCAGGAAAGGTGGCCAGCCTCATGTTTTTCAATGGGGTTGTAATAGAATAAGAAGTTCCTTTGAACTTTCAGCTGAGGACATTTTAGGGAAAACATGCTTTGAAAAATGTGAGGGCTTTGAGAAAATGTGTGGACAGAAATGGGAAGGGGAACTAAGCGAAGCTGTTCAGCCATAGAGATCTTTCAGTGCGTTTCTCAAGGTAAAATACAGTGGTATCTCCAAAGAGAAGGAGAGGAAAAGAATTGGTTGTTTCTTAAATGCTCTGAGCAGTATGTATAGAACAATATACAGAACTGTGCTGAAACTATGGAACAACTTAGGTTATTTGAAGTTTTTAGCTGATTTATTGCTGCTCAGCATTGTGCTAAATTGTAAACTGTCTCAGAGCAACTTAACCAGCAAAGAATTCATGAGTGCATGTTATTTCTTATTCACACCACCTTTTCCACCCTTCACTTCTCCCATCCTGTTTTTTCTTATCTCCCCTTACACCTTTACTGTTCTGGAGGTTGCAGAGGGAGCCAGGATGAGGCCTAAGAGCAGCCGCAAGATGCTCTGGGGCCCTGCTGGGCTGGTCATTTCAGACTAGAAATTTGGAATACCATCTAGCTCCCTTTCCACACAGGGAACCCCATCCTCATAACTACTAAAATAATGCAGTGATTTCTCTCAGGCAATAGATTTATTGTTATTATGTTCTCTGAATAATTATTTCAGAAAAATCATGTGTTCCTGTCATACCCACAACTCAACATGTTTACTCCACAGCAAAACACCTATTTGCACGTTCTGTGGGCGAGGTCCAGAACAAACATATTTCGAGAGATGAAAGAGCATCAATAGAACAATAAATTTGCAGCCACCTACAGAAAGCATTATGTGCAGCTAGTAATGAGACTGGAAGCACATAGACACAAAATATCTCAAGGCTAAGGAAACAAACTTTCAGAGCACTGGCAGTGTCAGATAGCCAACATGGAGAAAACGATGAGAAATAAGTGATCAACTTGAGAGATAACACACTCAGTAAGCCCGGAGCTAAAGGGTTATGAAAATTCATAGGATGAATTTTACCTGGCCACACTATAAGATGCTGTATTTGCAGAGCAGCTGTATCACATAGGGAAGAAATGTGCAGTAATAGAACCCGCACAGCTGCTTTAAAGGACCTTCAAAAGTTATTTTAAAACACATAGCAAACCTGGCTCATTTAAACACAGCATGGTTTCTTAAGTTCAGTTTGCTTTGTAAGATATCAGATATATATAATACATGCAGTGCAGCATAATACCGTGAAGGACATTTGAGGTAAACGAAAGATTAGCAATAAACTTTTTAACTAGGAAAAATAAACGCTACCAGAAATGTCCATAAAACCAAATAAGCAGCAGGTTTTAAAGTACAGAGCATGTGTACTAATGTGCATGCAAAAGGTACAAGTACGAGTAAAACACCAAAGCATGAGGAGTGAGACTAACAAGCGAGCAAGCGCAGATGAAATTCCAGAAAGTTTTGAGGAATATCTTGAAGATTTGCCTTGTTTCCTTTCCAGTTTTTCTTCCAATGTAGGATATGGAAAAAAAATAGAGCTTGGGCTGAATTATTTTGAACTTATTTTGGAAATTATGCCATTTTCTTCACTGTGCCACTTTGAGTTCTTTTCACAAATGGCATTTTGCATGGAAAACATGAAATATTGATATTTATTACCAGTTAATAGGAAAATTCCTACTATCCCTCATTTCCTTTTCATAAGAAATAGCCTGTAAACAGCTTTTGCTATAACCAAGAAAGATAATTCAACAAACCCATGATTTAGGACTTTTCTTTCTGAAGAAAATAAGTCTGTTCTAATAACAGACTAGGATATCAATCCATCATCAAGAACGTATACTTGGATCAGAAAATGCTGTTATTTTTAACAGCTGCTTTTCATAATACTTTTATTACTATTTTCTAATAAATACATCTTACAGCAATCCCTAGTGAAAGCACAAACTTAAAAATCTATAGACCACAAAAATAAGGGCTCTTGAAACAATCATCTACCTCCTTTCACAGACCAGAGCTGCCTTTCATCATTTTAATTCCTCAGAATTTCAAAGAACCTCAACAAGAAAATGTCCTTCAAAAGCAGCTTTTGAACTCCCTCCTGATGCAGAAAGCTGCTCCAGAAGGAGCCCTGATTGATGTCAAACACCACCTGGGTGCTTAAAATTATCAGACCCAGGAGGCAAAGTAGGGTTAAAATCAGCCAGTTCATTTCTACTCTTTAACAGAAAGAATCAGTGGTAGAATTGTGGCAAAGAAGCAGAACTACAGGTTTTTTTCTCCAGATACGCCAGACAGACAGTGAATTTGGGCAGTGTGACTACTTTGCCTCTAAATTCCATAACAACTCTCAATGATATATCACAGCTAGCTCAACAGGAAGACTTCAAAGTTTTAGCCTCATAACATCACACATACCCACGGTTCCCCCCCACACAAGCAAAACTCCAACCATCTGACACAGGGTCAGCATCACTTACGATCAGCTTCATTATATCTCATTTAATCTTGTTCAGGACAACCCAGTCTTTACTCATTGGCTGTGATGCGGAATCAAAGATTGAGGGTTCATAAAATTTGGGGAAAATTTAGCTAAACTGAAACCATTAGGAATATCACATTGATTTCACTGGGTTTACAGCACTCTGCTCTCACGCTCTCCACAAGAATCACCAGAAATATCTGTCCCTTCTGTCGGAGCAGCTGGTATGAGCAGAGTCTCAGAGGAATCTGTCCTTCTACTTGTTCTGTCTTTCCCTTATCTAATATCATGCAGATATTTGTGTAGCTGCAAACTATGATATCTGTTTAGTTTGGAGCTGCAAACCTCTGTAATATCAATCAGCAGACACATTCCTACTGATCCGTCCTAGAAGCCAAATATCGGCTCTCTAGCATCCAGAACCATCAGAGAAAGAGCAACGAAGATAAGACATTGAAATTATAGATTAAGTTTCCCAGAGCATTGCTAGAGTACCACCAAGCTATTCTGAGTAGCACCTACATGATTAAACAGGCAGAACAAACAGGAAAAGGGTTTCTGAGATACAAAAGCCTTTTCCCCAATAGAAATAAGGGTAAATCTGATTAAAAAGTGACATAGCGCTCTTGTCCAAAGCGAGTCTGCTCTTGTCCTTGTTTTGATCTTTCTCCTAAGAAAGAATGAGCACCATTAAACTGCAGTATAAGATAACTGAAATCACACAAGTGGCAGGAAAGCATAAATGCCCTATGATGATAAGAAATCTGATTATTCAAGGAAAAGCGTGCTACAGAACTTGTTCTTTCTGGTACTTTCATTGATCTGATGATCCTTAAAAAGAAACAAAACTAAACCATTTTTTCTGAGGAAATCAGTGAATCAAGTAGCCACATTCAGCACTGGCATATGTTATATCAAAAATACTCATCTTTTTTGTATTTGGAAATGTAACAAGGCATAAATGAATTCTGCTGAAAACATTTTTTCCAATTTGAAATAGCAACAAGACTTGAATACCAAAAAAAAAAAAATCACCCTAACTTTTGTTTAAATGGTGCCACTGTCGTACTTGATAACTAACTACTGTCCAATGCTTCGCAACTATTTTTAATTTAGAAAAAAAAAAAAATACAAATCCCATTTTAATCTTCCCATTGGCCTCAGTATGACTGTTAATTTATCCTTTCTTGTTGTGGTTAAAATCTTTTTAACAGCAATGGTCATCGCATTGTGCTTATTGCTCTCCTAACCCATTACAGCTGAGGTTAATACAACAGAACAAAGTAACCACAACTGCAGACAGCATACAAATCTACTGATTTCCATTTATCATTATCCGTCTATTGTTATTTGTCTATTACATATTTTTTTTAAAAAAATCAAGAAATACTATAGGAAGTTTTTCACATGGATCTTCCTAATTTTGAAGGATATCATCTTTCTCATGCTGAATTAAATTAATAGTAAAAATTAGGTCTCTTTTTAGGACAAACATTATAGTTTCCTGTGTACAGAACAAAATATAAAGCCAGTACCTGATAACCAATATTCTGAAAAATAAAAATCTTTATTTTTAAAATAAAGAAAAATGCATATAAGCTAGAGTTTCCAAGGAACAAAATTGTCTGTACTATCACAGCACTAACTGAAGCACTTGGAAACAAGGAACAAACAATGAGAGGTGTCTGTGGCTCTTAAACTATACATATAATAAACATACAAAAAGATAGACTGTGAAAGACAAAGTCCCTGAGGATACAATTTTACTCTTCTTTCCCCTGCAGAGTAAGAATGTGCTTAGAGACAATCATGGAAAGTAAACAGATAAATAAATTAGCATGAAGGAATGAGAACTCTTCTCACAAATAGATAATTTAGAAATTTCTCCTGTCTGAAGAGATGAAAAATAACATTTAATAGTCATATTAAAAAGGCTCCTGACCCTCACTTAGATGTCTATAGGGAATTGAAGTATACATGTGAAAAAAATCCTTTCATTTTTAACACCATCTGTTAATAATTCAGATTTATATTTTACACAACAAAGCTGGAAAGGCCTCCTCACCAGGAGATAAATGTCAATCTAAAACATTAATCCAAAATATGTTTTTTTTTTAATAAAACTTGTTTTTTCTTTGTCATTTAACTTTTTTTTTATTATTGAACGAATAATTTCACACTAGGATGCATTTTATCTCAAGTATTTTGCTGAGTTATAAGCAATCTGTGCAAGTTGGTTTTGTTTGGAAAATATTTTGTTAGAGCAAGTGGTATTTATCTAATCCCTTTCTGTTTACTTTAAATCTATGAATACATATATTTATTTTGCTGAGCACAGAAGGCTCAAGCCAATTTTTTATTTGTAATTCCAACTACTTCTTCCAATTCCTAATTCTTTTCCAACAATTCTCCAAAGGAAAATTTCATCTGTTGACTTTCTCCTAAGGCCATGATAGAAAAAATGAGTTTATAATATTTCTCTGGTTGCTTTCCAGTTGAATTTTCGCTTCACTGATCTCTCTTACCACTGGAACCTGGTAAGGTGGAAGATGGGAAGAAGAGATTACAAAATATTAAGTTCCAGCCCCAGCAAGTACATGATGATAAGTCCTTAGCCTTTTTCATCTATCACTAAGCAATGACTTGTTTAATAGTTTGTAATTTCAGTGTGACTTATCTATCATGTTCATCATCTCTAATGAGCTATATGGTTGTCTATAAATCAAAAATATACATGCCTGAGGCCATCTAAACACCAGTTTAACAACAACAAAAAGCGGAGGGGTGGTTATAGCCCTTGGACATCTCTGGAAAACACAATAAGACTGATGTGCCTTGTTCACAGATAACACTAGATTAGGACAAAAATCAATAAAAAGTTAGTAGCATATAATAAGAAAAAGTTAGCAGGAGTAAGTTACTGCAAAATTCAGTGAGAAGCAGAGGAAATTCAAAGTGATTATTATTTATATTGCAGTATGAAAAGTAGTAGACTAAGGTCCTTCTAGGGAATTCAAATGTAATAAGAGCTTTAACCTTCAGTTTGTTAAAAAATACCACTGAAATGGCAAAGACAAAGCATAGAATATAAACTTTGTGCTGTATTTGAAAATGTTTTTTCATGGTGGTTTGATGACAAATTTATCAACACATTATCATAAAATCTTTTGAATCATTTAAAAATCTTTTTTGGCATTTTTCTTCTTATTCATCCAAGATTATTTTGTACAAGTCTGCAGGAAATCAAAAACATTTTGAGGCATCAACAGCCCAAAATATTGCTCTCTGAAGGTTTATTCTTGCAAGTGGCTATCTGTCAGGAGTGTTTTATTCTGGTTGGAGTGTCTCACACCAAAGAAAACCCAATATCATTTTAATTCTAGAAAGTTTCTTTTTATTGAGACAAGATAATTTCACAAATTCATGGGATATTGTGACAGTCAGGTCTGTCAATGAAATTGCTACCTGATAACACAAGAATCATATTAAATATGCATAGCAAAGAATACGTTTCTGAACATACAGGGAAATTAAAGCCTTGATGATTCTATTATAAGGAATGCAGAGCAGAAAGGCTGGCACACTTCTTTTCTGTCCTTGTTTGCATACTTTTAAACATAAAAAGGCTCAGAATTTTTTTTAGATTAAAACATCATGCCTTAATATTAACTGTAATTAAGTAGAGATTTTGATTGCTAATTGCAATTTGAGCTACCACAATAGATAGGAAATGTGATCTCTAGTTTCTGTGATCTAACCAAATGGTACTTGGCAATGCCAGTAGCGCAGTGACATGTCTGGAAGACATGGGAAGTGAAGGAAATGGAAGAAATTTGGAAGATATGCAGGGGACCAGTTTCAGCACAAATGGGACTGAGTGCTTTTTTTTTTTTTTTCTCCCCACAACCCTGTTTTTAATGTCCTTCATGATTAACAAAAGGGCTTCTGCATTTGATGTCTCTCTGCACATAAAAGAGACACAAGCCTCTCTGGGAAAAAGAAAGAGAGAGACAGAGAAGAATAGCTTCTTCCTATTAAATATAGTCCTGAAACAGGAGCAGGTGCTAAGGAGGAGAACATGGTGACATTGTGACATTCAATAAAACGACATTGAACTGAGGATGCACAATGAGATACAGCCCACATACATTGGTCATTGCCACTTTCAGAAATGATGGCAGAAAAAGGTTTTTAAGATGTATTTTCATCTCTCCCACTCAATAGAGACACCCACATGACTGACACAGTGCTAGGTGATTATGTGAAGAGATGACAGTGAAATAACATTATCTGACATTGAGAAAATAGAATTATTTTTGAAAATGTCATGATTTGAAACAACCATACATTGATTTCTTCACTGACATGAAATCATGCCTCCACATTTTGTAAATCAAATTAAAAGTGCTTCCATGGAATTTGTTTGTAACCACTGGAAACTATTTTAATTTTAGACCCTGGAGCAATGGAAGATGTTTTTCAACAAAATATTTCTAAGACCTCCATATGCTTTACTAGAGCTTTTGCTTCTGCAATCTCTCATCTGTCAGCAGCGTAAGTGGAAGGAAGAGCTGCAATATTACAGAAGTCCTTTGCACCATCACAGTGGTTTGTGCATTATACCCTTGGCACCTCAGTTCACTATGTAGGTCAAGTAGGCCTCTTGTCCTTTCTTTGTCCTGTAACTGATTGCTGTTAAGAAAGCATCTAGCACCTTTGTCGCTCTCTGTATTATCAGGTTATCAAGGCCTGAATGATGCAGCTGAATCAGGTCCCTGGAGCTTGAAAAGAGAGCTGGGACCTACAGCATCTATGATGTTAAAGTATTTTCCCCAGCTTCAATTAGGTTCTAATTCTAATGCAGTTGTTTCAAGATCTCTTTACAAAACTGAAGTCTTTGTTCTCCGTGGCAGGCATTTTAGAAATAGACTCATTCAAGTTACAATATAAAGCTGTAGGTACTATTAGGGACATTTTGGGAGGCACAATGAGCTGTTTTTTCTGAGACATTTGCTCTGGCTGACCTGAGTGATCTGTAGACATCAGCATTCTATAGTTCTCCCCAAATGCATTTGCAAATCCACTTTTTCTTCATTGGGTTTTTATTTGCTAGTAACTCACCCTAATGGAATAGTGAGGTGACTTTTAGACATAATAAAGAGATTTGACTAAAACATTAAAATCATTTTCATAAAACACAAAACTAGATGTCCTTCTTCTCCCTTAGAGGATGCTTGAATAAAACAGATGTCATACACAATCTAATGAAGTCAACATAATTTTTACTCACTGACAACTTAGGGACAGCACCTATAATCATTGGCTAATCACAGAAGATTTGACACAACCTCTTTTGCCTACATCACAAGCTTACAATTTTAGCACAGTCCATAATTCAAAGCCTTTGCAGACCTACACTACCAGATGAAAGAAAACTTCTCTCAAACATCAGGCAAGTAAGGGGTCTTGATATCTCATTTTGTTTGAAAGCAATATGATATAGTTTGTAACAGAGGCAAGTGCTTTATGTCAAGGGCAAATAGCCATAAGTAGCACTTGCCGTAGACTGATTTCTTTCCTCTTGACCCTTGTTCATATTTGTAAGGCAGATACTTAAGGGACTACTTATGTTTGCAAGCTATAAAATGATGTCTGGTTTACAGCAAACATCCATCCTTCTTAAAAATACTCATCATTCTTCAGCAATATCCCTAATCATTAACGTAGGGTAAAGCTTTACAGCAGTTTAGTTACTCTATAGAACAGTGTAGCAAAATTATTCCTAAAAGGAAGCGTTTCCATTAGTGATATATTTACTATTGCTACTATGTGCAATCAAGCTGTCATTTAAGTAAACCTTCCCTTTCAGAACTAGTATTTGGATTTAGCATCTCTCAAGCTGTTACTGCTGTCACTGTGAAAATAAGGAAATAAAAGCACTCTCTCTGCTGGATATGGATTCAGAGAATGATGTCACAAGTGTGGGAGGCTTGGGGAGATGAATAGTAAAACAGCTTCCAAAAGCCTGCCTGGATTTGGCAAAAGGACAATCCACGTTTATACTCTCCGGGGAAAAAGAAGGAAATGCAGGATGCCTCAGAGGGATAGTATACTCTCGAGTTGTTCTTGTGCTACCTAAATACTGAAGGCAAAGGTAGCAATCTACCCACCCCTTGTCCTCATCCATCCACTTCTTGCCTCCCTGTTTAGCTAGGGAGCAGTTCAAAGAAGATGCATGCCTTACCTTGCTGCTTCTGTTACAGGCTTTTACCTATACAGACGCATGCACCTCTCAGGCTTTCCGACTAATTTGTTCCTATTTCAGGAACACCTCTTATTTTCTGTGATCTCTTAAGCATGTTTTATCGATTTAAAATGAAATAAGGATGTCTTTGCACCCAGTCTACTTAAAATAAATGCAAGTGTAGATTCAGAAATTAAATCTAAAGAAGCTCAAATGCAGTTGAAAAAAAAGTCCATGTTTTTGCCCCCAACAACCCTCTCAACATTGCTTTCAAATACATTACATTTTACAGCCAACCAATATAACTTTATTTATATCCAATTAAGAATGATATTCAAATTTAAACATCTGCAAGCTGTTAAGCATTCTCAGCAAAATTCTCAGTATGCTCAACTCCCACCAGCTACAGATGGAGAGGAGTGGGCTGAAGTACATTGCAAGAGTCATTCTTGAGTACATTTAAATTTAATTCCATTTTGATAGGTGTTGTGGTTTGGGTCCACAAGATCACACCTCATATTTAGAAGACTGACTTGTAAGCAGCTAGAATTTACACTTCAATCTCTCTTGAAGGTCTGTATCTCTCAAGTACTTTAATGACATGGCTAGTTAAGAAGATCCACAGCTTAAAACCCATCATAAAAGCCATAAAACCAGGGGACCATAGTATAAACCCAATTATCTTCTCCCTGCAAGTTTGAATTGAAAACAAAGTAGGAAACAAAAACTAAATACTTTCAGATTCTGGAATGCTGTCTTGTGCAAATGGGGTGGATTCCATGTGGATAATTATGATTTATGCAGAACATAGGTTGATTCAAACTACAGGTTACTGCTTGAGGCTTTTATCAGCTGAATAATTATATACTCTTGCTGGATTAATATTTGTTTGAGCTCCAATCAAATATCAAGATATTTAAAGTCTCTTCTTTATCATAGCCTTGAAGAACCTAGAGAGCCATATCCCAGAAGGAGTACTATATGTCAGAGTAAGCTGCCAAATTAAAGGAATAACTTTTGATATAAACCTGGTAAACAAATATAAAAAATAACACTAACAATATGGGCCAATCTAGCCCAATCTAAGACTACAGCTGTTAGAATATTAATGTCAGCAACTTCATTAGGAATACAGGTGTTTGCACTTAACTCAAGCTGTTTTAGACTGACAATTTTATGAGTCATGGTAAGCCATAAATCATGGCTATATATATATTCATCCCTGAAATATTTTAGGATTTACCATAGCAGAAACTTTAATATGCATTGTACGATATCTAGCATAACTGAGTCCTGATCCCTGAACAGGGATGAAGGCTGCACTCATTAAATAATAATAGAACATAAGATTCTATCTCATAATATTTGTAGACAACTCCATGAGTTATCCTCAAGTTAGAAGCTTTCATAGAGATCAAAGAAGCACCAGATATCAAAGCTTCTGATGTACAGAGGTGTGAAACAATAATCTGCTTTCTGAACATCATCAGACACAGGAGTCAAACTGCACATTCCTAGCTCTTAAGCCCCTTGGTTCAAATTTGCCTTCAGGAAACTTTTAGCAGGGTTTTTGTTTGTATGTTTATTTTTTGTAATTAGTTCTTTCCATTATTTTTTTTCCCAGATATTCAAGGTTGAATGTTGGATATTAAAAATTAATCTTTGCATTTGGCAAAATTAGCTCACTAAAGTGGAAGCAGCACAATTTCAGAAAGGTATTTAAAAACTCATCAACTTTTTGCTTGGTACATTATTGATCCACAATTAACATCTAAATCCACTTTAACATTAAATTTAAGACTTACACATTACGCATGAGCTGGTGGAAGGGGATGAGGAGCAGAATGTGGCCCCCACAATCCATGAGGAAATAGTTGGTGGCCTGCTACAGCATTTGGATGTATGCAAGTCGATAGGGCCAGATAGGATCCACCCAAGGGTATTGAGAGAACTAGCAGAAGAGCTGGCCAAGCTGCTTTCCATCATTTATTGGCAGTCCTGGCTATCAGGAGAGGTCCCACTCAACTGGCATCTAGCAAACATGATGCCCATCTACAAGAAGGGCCAGAGGGTAGACCCAGGGAACTATAGGCCTGTTAACCTGACCTCAGTGCCAGGGAAGCTCATGGAGCAGATTATCTTGAGCATCATCTTTATCTATGAGCTGGATGAGGTGGTCGAGTGCACCCTCAGTAAGTTTGCAGACGACACCAAGTTAGGTGCGTGTATCGATCTGCTTGAGGGTAGGAAGGCTCTGGATAGGCTGAGGCCAACTGTATGAAGTTCAACAAGGCCAAGTGTCGGATCCTGCACCTGGGGCACAACAACCCCAAGCAGAGCTACAGGCTGGGATATGTGTGGTTAGAAAGCTGCCTGTCAGAGAATGACCTGGGAGTATCGGTTGATAATTGGCTGAATATGAGCCAGCAGTGTGCTCAGGCAGCCAAGAAGGCCAACAGCATCCTGGCTTGTATAAGAAACAGCATGGCCAGCAGGTCCAGGAAGTGATCATCCCCTTGTACTCAGCTCTGGTGAGGCCGCACCTTGAGTAAAGTGTTCAGTTTTAGGCCCCTCACTACAAGAAAGACATGGAGGTGCTTGAGCAAGTCGAGAAGGGCTACAAAGCTGGTGAAGGGTCTGGAGAACAAGTCTTACGAGGAGCATCTGAGGGAGCTGGGACTATTTAGCCTGGAGAAGAGGAGGCTCAGGGGTGACCTTATCACACTCTACAGGTACCGTAAAGGAGGCTGTAGCGAGGTGGAGGTTGGTCTATTCTCCCAAGTGCCTGGTGACAGGATGAGGGGGAATGAATTAAAATTGTGCCTGGGGAGATTTAGGTTGGATATTAGGAAAAACTTACTTACTGAAAGGGTTGTTAGTCACTGGAATAGGCTGCCTATGGAAGTGGTTGAGTCACCATTCCTAGAGGTCTTTAAAAGACATTTAGATGTAGAGCTTAGGGATATGGTTTAGTGGAGGACTTGTTAGCATTAGGTCAGAGGTTGGACTCTGTGATCTTGGAGGTCTCTTCCAACCTAGACTATTCTGTGATTCTGTGTTTGGATTCTATTAGCACCTCAGAATCCAGAGTATCTTAAATAAATGTTGTTTAAATAAATGTTGTGTATATATAATTGAGGAAAAATGTCTACTGAATATGAAACTCAAAATATGAATAAAATGTACTTTACATTATGATAGATGGGTCTGGCATAGTATAGTCCAGTCAAAGTTATCTCAGTTGAACATCTAAAGGCCTGAGGATATGGTTCAGTTCACTAGAAGAGCAATAGCAAGAGCAATGGAAGTTTGAGAGAGGGCACTGGAGAAGCCAAAGGGATCATTTTCTGTCACAGTACTTTAACATATTTTAGGTCTACCCACTATCTAAACTACAAATATACTAACAAAAACAACTCACTGGAGAGCTCACTCTGAATGCTGAGTAACTGAGGGACATAACCCAAGTTTGCTCCAGTTGTAGTTGCACCCTGGGGTCTATTCACTGAACAGTGAGTCCGAAACATGAATTTGTTCTGAAAACTCCAAGTAGATGCAAACAGGTGGCATTGACCATCTTGAAGAGCTTCAAGGCAGCACTTGCCAAAGTATCACAACATATTTCCACCAATTTAATATTATTTGGTTAGAACTACTGTAGAGCCTTCAAACTGCAACTGAGATAATAGCCATGCTATTCTAGTTATAACAACAAACACATAGCATGCCTTTGGTCCAAAGGGCTGAAACTCATATGTAGAAACAGCACAGAAAGGAGAAAAATAATATATTCTTACTTTAATGATGCAGAACTGAAACACAGGGAGATTAAGTTTATTAGTTAGGGAGAGCCCCAATTCCTTTATGTCTGAAACCTCCAATTTAGCTCCTGTTCTTTAAAGAACAGGACCTGTAGGAGCTTCAGAAGGACCATACTGGTTTAGATTCCCCGCTAACGAGAGAATAATAAAGACAGAAGAAAATGTGAGTATTCTAAAGTATTCATTTGTGATTTGAAAGATTAATTAGGCTCTAAAAATCACAAAAGATAAGAGTATTTTTAGAACTCTGACTTATGGCATCACACAATTACTAAAAATTTCAGTTTTTGAAATAAAATTTCATTACTATGTGTAGGATGGGAAAATGGATAGGAAAATAAACTTACAGTTCTAACACATGGTTCATTAAATCTTAGGCTGAGCTCAAATTATTTTTCAAATAAAATGTCCATTACAGCACTACTTGTTAATTTAGCCACTGAAGTGATGTATTAAGAGCTACAATAACAACTCTGGGCAGAATGACAGTAATTGCCTGTACTGCAATAAAAGCACAGAAGTAATCCCAGCATAACACATTAAGGAAATCTTAGGAACGGTGAATCAAAATTACTCTGTAATTTTTTGCAGGCTTTACTTATTTGGTTGTTCTTTCTTTGAACTATTGATGATTTTCCAGCACAAGGAATCACACTGTAAAAAGCATGGTGATGGTTTGTTGACCATTTCTGGAACTGTGTTCATATTCTCCATAACACGTTAAGTTTTTCCCTCCCTATACCCAAGACAAGCTTTTACTAGAAAAAATAAGTAAACGGCTTCTGCTCTTTATTTCCTCCTTTGTTTAGGCACAGATGAATGGGAATGCACCCAGATCATTTCTTCCACTACACCATGGCCAGAAGGGCAATATGTGGTCCACAAGCCAGGCCATAAAACATGATTGACTGCACTTTGGGGGCTACCTTAGATGCTGTCACACATTCACCTTTATATCTCAGTGGAAAAAATTCCTTGGCACTATTCTAGGTTCACTTTTCTCAGGTCATATATGAGACTTCCTTTCAACATAGCATCTGAGTTTGAAATTTTGCTTTTTTTCAGAATTTGACCAATGAATAATTTGCCTCACTTAAATAATGTCCTGCTCTGCTCTCTGCTGGCTTAGTAGCGAGGGAGGAAAGGGGGGTGTTCCTCTTTATTCTAATATCCTGAAATATTTAATTTGCTTAGAAGTTTTGGGGTTTTATGGCAGGTTTTTTTCCTGTTTTTTCTTAAGCATCCATCTTCTCTTAAAAGTACGTTCAATCACCAAATTCCAAAACAACCATTTTCTGCTCAGTTTAAATAAAATTTGTTGGTATTTCATCTGATTTATCTGCAAATCCACAAATGAGCATTCTTCCACATATCCTACCTAGCTGTCTAAATAAAAAATTCAGCTAGACTTTCATGTTTTCTCTTCAGGTGCTTCAACTGGTCTTAGTCTAATTAAGGAAAACAAACTGATTTTTGGTTTAGACAGGAAATTACTTGCCTTAGATTTAAGATTTCTTTCCCTCATGTCTACCATTTCAAATAGCAGATTTAACTCTTGAATGGCCTGTGCTGCATTGTTTTCATTTTAAAATATTTTACTACCCTAAATCTTCACAAAATTATCACATTTGAGAGTTCCCATGTTACTACCCCAGAGATTGTTCCAGGTTACAGAATGCAGATACTTCACTTAAGGGTCTAGGAGAAAGAAAAAGTGCATATTTGGGGAAACAGGGTTGAATGTTGGACTTCAAAATTTCTGAAAGTAGCGGGCCTACCTGCCTGTTGGAAGATCACATCTTGCAGATGTGACAGCCATGAGCAGCCAGTTGGATGCATCTAGAAAAGCTTATAGGTTGATGGCTTTTCAATAGTCATGGATATGCTGTTCTTTTGGATGAAATTACCTTCTTTTACAGATAAGTTTTTCACCTACAGGATAGCTTCACAACTATACTTTTGAAATGTCTCAGTTTAGCTTCCAAACACGCATCATCTTGATTCTCATTTTGAAGCCAACCTGGCTCCATGGGGCTCCATTCTAGTTGTAATAGATCAGCAATTGTTCTTCACATCCCAGTTTTTAGCTTCTAATGACTCACATGCTACATTTCATTAAACTAAAATTTTATAGTAATGGAGATCTTTCTTAGTCTGTAAGATCCCAAAAGCATTTAGAAGGTTCAAAAATAGCTAAGAACAGCATTGAAAGTAAGAGCGATCAATTTTGAGGTCTACACCAACTTCAAATGAAAAGGAAAAGAACCCCCAGGCTCATAGGACAATGTCCATCAATTGCTAGATACCCCCACATTTGATATAGTTACTGCAGAGTCTCTTGTGATCAAGGAGCACTTTCAAAATCTCAAGCCTGAAGTGTACTATACTGACTTGTGAAGCTAAAGGAAAGATAACTTTGAAGAGAAGGTTGAGCAAGAGCAGATCTCAGGCAAAACCCCTCATGACTGAGGGAATGCAAGTTTAATTTTCTTTGGGTTCCAGGTCTCAAATTGTTGAGTCAGGTCTCAAACTCATAAATGAAGGCCCAGATTGCCACATAAATACAGGAGCTTTTACTTATAGCATGTAGGTAGCTGATACAATCTTAAAAACCTTTGAATATGTTTTTTTATTGTTTTTTTTGTTTGTTTGTTTGTTTTTGCTTTGTTTCATATTAAGCATTTATCAACAGCCCAATTATCTGAAAACCAAGTTAGGCAGGGATTGGGAAGAAAAGCACACAAACAAGAAAAGCACACAAACAACAAAATAAACTTTCAGATAAGGCAAGAACGCAGCATGATTATTAGGAAAGTAATTTGCAGGAGATACTTTGACATCAATGAAAAGAGTAGTGACATCAGAAGTAGCAAGAACCTCATTAGTCAGGAGAAGCTTTGCCCAGAAAGACAAAGACTTCACAAGGCAGCAGGACTTCCTGATGAAATAAGAGTGGCCACGTCTTTCATCATTCAGGCTGTTTTCTGTGCCACATGGTCAAAAATAATAAGCTTTTAAACTGACTCCTTATTAAGAGAAGGGTTTGTAGACATACAGCGACCTGTATGGATATATACACGAAGTAACCTTTGGGCTCCCCCTCTACATACCTCCCTTCTACAGAAGCATTTCAGTATCCTTCAGCTGATTTGTAGTAATGCCCAATTCTTATAAACTTGTATGCAGACTCAGGCACGTAAAACCTATTTGCTATGTTTGACACTTACGAGTAGCAAGGAAAACGATGAGAGAATTATTGTGGTTCCTTTATTTTAACCATTGAAAATGTTTAAGTGCTGGTAAGCAGCAGGATACAGAAAGATTTAAAGAAATTTAAAAGAACATTTAAAATTCTGTCTCAATTGATCAATTATTATTTTTAATCCATAGGGATGCAAAGAAAAGTACTAACTGCAGGTGCTGAAATTGTCTATGGTCTGTAACATGTTTATCACTATTAGGATAGACAGAGAACAAAGATACGTATGCACATTTGCATGAAATATGGAGTTGAATACTGAAACTGTCTGCATGAGCAACACATGGACTCACACATTCTTCTTCAAAACTATAAAAACACAAACCATTATTCTTTGCTATGATTCTACATGAATGATAGAACCATATTTCCACACATCATAATTTGGAGCATTCCCATTCTAGAGTAGTGGCAGGAGACACATTATTTGCTCTGTGATTCTTCCCTTGTGCCAAAGATGTGGTTTTGTCCCTCAGAAAATTTTGCCCTATTTCTCATGCTGTAGTGACAAGCACTGGAAAATAGATGTTTTAGAAAGTGAACTCCCTGAACTATAATGCTAGCATTAGTCCCAGAAGATCAAAGCTTCCCTGTATTCCCCTCTACAAATATTTTCATTGAGGAGACAGCTGAGCACCTTCACTCTGCTTTCTGTCATCTACCCAAAGAAGTAGGGATCACTCTTCTTCCAAACCCATTATGACCTTATGACAATAACTACTTCAAACAGTGGAGGCCAACTCAGACCTCTCTGGAGCTAGAAACTCTCCCTCTCTCCATCTTTGACTACAGCACCTTGCAGTCTGAATACAAAAGCTAATAAACCAAAATCCAATTGTGTTCCAGAAAAAAAGTCAAAAGCAAGGCTTTTCTTATCAGCCTGTAATGACAGAAAGATACTAAAACAGGTATACCAATTATTGAATAGATTTAAAAAAAATAAAAACATACAAGAAAATAAATTATGCTCATAATTGACTCAAGAATTTCCGATAGCATTTCTATTTCCTCCAATATAAAATAAATGTTCTAACTCACTCCTTCTGTGAGGAGAGTTGTAGCATACTTAAAATACAACACAATTACTCTAAAATTGTTATGTTTAAAATGGATGCTTCTGTTCAACTGAAAGTTCTCCTATATTTAAATCTAATATTATGCATGAGAAGTACATTGGGAATATATTACAAAAAAACATGAGTCTCTATATTAGCTTATTTGTTTTCTTGTCAACACCATGTGCAGCAGTGGAATTACAATTCCAAAATCACTCAGAATGAAAGAAATAACAGCTATTAATACTATTGCCCTCAAGGTATATGGAAATTCTTTTTATGATTCTTACATAATCAACTTAGTCTGATATGATGGAAATGTATAAATGCCAAATCCAATGTATAAACTAAATTGTACCCTCAAGTAACTGAAAGTTACTATAGTCACTAACTGAAAGACACGCTTAAGTTTTGGAACATGACTGAGCTAAGCCCACACATTTCTGTTTTTAACTTTGAAGATATTTGATGGAATCACACATGTTAAATTTCTGGTTAAATTCTGTTGTGAAAGAGCACTGATTTTTTTCTGAGATTTACCAAATGTTAAGGCAGCAAGGAGATAAACAAAGGCTGTCTCTATCTATCTCAAGCCAAGTCCACATTGCCTTGTTGTGTTGAGACAGTCTGCTTTCTTCACAACAGCAGTGGGCAATCACACACTACATTATTCCCTAAGCTACATGGGCACATCATCCCTGCCCATCTCTGCTGAGCCTTCTTCCACTGTAGGGGTCTTCTAGTTAATTACACAAGCCATGTCTCCAATATCCAACTTGCAATGCTATGCTTGACAGTCCTTCCAAATTAGACTGCAGATTTTAGATGCATAGCAATATATTACATAACACTACCAGAGTGCCCACTGCCTGTACAGAATATAAATCTGTAAAGAACAAGACGGTACTTTTAATATATGGGTGATGCTTAATCAAGAGTGACTATAAACATCAACTTTTATTTGCCTACAGTACATCAATATCAATAATAGTTGTGTGTCTGTATATATTTAAAGTGAATGTACAGTCCTCTCTAAAACTGTATTTTGACATCTCACTTGTCTCAAATGGCTGTCAGTAGAGCTCTCAAAGGTCTGCAGTGCCTCACTGCAGACTTTGACACTTGCCTAGATGTGAAGAATTTAATGAAACCAAGCTATTATGTACATTGTCATTTTTGTGTTGCTGTTAGATAAAATTGTGGCACTTGCTAAAGGACTGGATGATTACCCCTTTGACCCGTTGCAGTAACAAAATGCAGTGGAATTTCTAAGCCTTTCCACAGTGATTATTCAAAGAGAAAAATCAAGGATTGTTTAGCATGTCAGATCTCTGAATTGCATACAACTTTCAAAAACCTGACCAAAAAAAAAATCAATCTTCTTCATATACTCTCTTAATTACTAGCCTTTGTCATACAGATGATAATTGTGGGGTACTCGGAGGAAACAGAAGTTACTGTATCCTTCCCTAGTAAAATATATTTTCTAGTGTTTTTCTTGTTGTTGTTACATAGGTCAAGAAAATGAATTAAGTTATATGGTACAGAAATATTTTGCTGGCACCAAGGAGTGTGGTGCTAACTGTTGCATCTCTGAAGGTCGGATTTCCCTGCCATTTGCAGTCACATTGAAAAAGACATCCCAGATGACTTTTTCCTTTTAAAGACTTCACGGTATAATACAACATGGATTTCTCTTAATCAGTTACTCATGCAGATGGGATTATGTATGGACAAGATACACAGAAAGGGAATTTAAGAAGGCTTAAATGAATTTGAGAAAGTGTTTCAGCTGAAAATAAATCTTTCACCCTTTTCTCACATTACCATTTCTGCTCTCAAAATTTTGTCCTACCATAAACATCTGCAACATAGCAAGTTTTATGAACACTGTATCACATGGCAGAAAAATCTTTGTTGATTTTTTTAAGGATCCTTGCATATGTATCAGTAGTTTTTATATTATGCTATATAGCTGTAGTAACATCTAGAAGTACCAATTATGGTCAAAGTGCTCTTTCACAAAGTCCTTGGCATTCTATGTCCAAGCTATAAAAGAATCACACCTGCGAAGAACTTAGAATGGCAATCAGAACAGAAAAGGTGCCCAGGGGAAGTGTTGGAAGTGTTATTATTCACGTTTAGACATGTGTAACAAAGACTACGGGTAAGAAGACAATGAAACTAGGCACATTCAAGTAGGGTTCACACAACACAAGGTATTTTAGCCCCAAGTTTGTCCTTAGGTGCCTCAGCTGAGGTCAATTCCAAACTTCTGGCTGAATCAAAAAGAGTATCCAGCTTTGTCCACATCTCAACCATACTATGACCCTCATTCCCCTTTGTGCCCTCTTGTTTTGTTTTATGGCTAATACTTACAATGCTTACACTCCCTTAGGTAGACTGCCTTTCATATCTTCTGATTTCTAGGGTTCATTACTGCCTGCGCTGCAGTTCTTTTTCCATGTTATGCCACAGCACCCAGAAGGTGCCATTAATACTACAACTGATATGGCTGAAAATTGCCTTCCAGTTCCAGGGGACCATATGAAGAGGCAGAGCTAATGCATATGCTCATTTGAAAATATTTGCAAACATGGAAGCTTCCTTGGAAGGCTTTGTAGGATAACCTCAGTTAGCAATTGTCTTCTTCATAGTTCTGTCAGTTATTTTAAGAAAAAATTCAAATAATTTGCCAATTTTAGACATATGCTAAAAGCATGCTTAGAAGGCAATTGTTAGTCTTCTAGCTCACACAGAAATAACACTAATGCAATTTCTTCCAAAATAGAAGTTCAGTGAATAGAGCTATGCTACTGAGACAAAATTGAGACACATCAGTAGCTCTGCCAAAGGAAGAAAGGTACCCCCAAAAAAGGAAAAAAAATAAAAATTAAAAAAAAAAACCACAACCAACCAACCCTGGAGGACAGAAAAGACTTTTTACCAACAAACATGAATTGAATATAAGTGATAAAACCAGTAAGATTTAACGTAGGAATTCAAAACAGATTAAGCATGTTTCACTTCATTTATCACATGCAGGTTGAAAACAAATAGAATATAGTATTTATTGAACCAACAGGTTATCATGAAATCCAAAGGAAATCAAGAAATTCCTTGAGAGATTTTTGCTTCTTCCTGAGTATATTTGAAGAGAAAGTAAGAACATTTATAAATGAATGTCAAAACCTTCTGGACTGGGAGCGTATTTACAAAGTGTTCTATTCAGACATTGGTAAATAATTGCAAGTTAAGTGATTTTTCTGTATCCCTGCAACTCAGCCATCCCAAGGTCAGGTCTCCAGAGACAGCAAGAAGATGTTGATAAGGACCAGCTGACAAGGTTTCTTTCAAGCTATATCTGTACCTTTCATCAAAGAAGATATTGTGAAGAGCTAACCTAGAAATATATATACACGCATATTCAGTTGTCAAAATCATCACCAAGTCCACTAGCAATAATTCAAAATGCTTTCAAAAATAAATAAATGTACATTAGAGGTGATAAAGAAAGTAGTAGGAAATTTTGGAGTTAGAAGTTGATATCAGGAATTAGTGTTAGGAAACAAGCAAAAGTACTCTGGCAATCATGCTCAATGCTGCCTGCTGAAGAAAGTGTACATTCTGCTTCTAAAAACCCTTAAAGAAAATTAATTCCTATTTATTGAGATTAAAAGAATTTAAGAAGTTGTCATTACCAAATGTTCCAGTACTAAAAATAGGCTCTGTTGACCTCAAGTTCAGCAATCTTTATATTTGAAACCTCTTGGGCAGTTTAATTTTTTCTTTCAATTCAGTTTATATAAATGTCAACAAAATAATTGTACTGAGTACAGACTATTAGGATGTGACATTACAGTAATCATTTGCAACTCTTGATCTTATTTGCATTTGTATAACATTACAACTGTAAGGAACAAGCGAATCCCAAAATGGATTTTATACAAAAACAGATTTTGGTTAGGCTAATTTTAGCTCTTTGCATCTTATACTTTATCTAACACCAACAGGCTATCTTCATATTTCAGTTACAGGCATATATTTTCATAACCTGTCATGAAAATAGATCATCACCTTCCATATGTGTATTGATATGGTAAGCACATATCTTATTATGCATATATTAATATAAGATTATGTGTTTTAAAGTATCCCAAAGCAGAATCACACTGTTTGTTCCAATGTGGTTGGTCAAAGATAGGCCTGCTTGATCCTATTCACCCAGCTATGTAAAACTTAACTGATTTTGAACACTCTTTTCACAATGTCATCTTTATAAATATCTCCTGACAGGTAAAAATCAGTCTGGATGAAGCCACTTCCCATGCAAACATTAATTCAAGATAAAAATAGAAGCGATGCCAAAGCTTTCTGATATTCCCTAATTTCTTTCATAGGGACTTGGATTTACAAGTCATGTAGTCAGAGTTCCCAGATGCCAGTAATAGAACAGTATCACAAAATTGTTTTCTCCATGCTGTCCTGCATGGTATTGGTCTCGCCATCCTCTTCTTCTACATTCACATCCCAGCCTTTACCCTGGCTTGGGCAGTGTTCACTCAACTTCTCCCTCTCCTTCCTTGCCAGGGTCTGAGATGAAGAGGAGTAGGAGGCAAGTCACACTTCTCCATCCAGTAGCTGTCCTCCCTGTCTCAGGCATGTGCCTGCCCACATAGGGAAGGATCAGGGGATCTACATAGCAGGGGAAAGAGGCTGAGATGCAGCAGAAGTCCTGAAGAAAAAGTAGACATGTTGCTGGGAACCTGCCCTATTTTCCACTGCAATCTCCATCTCTAGGTTCCCCAGAAGGAAGATCCAGCTTCCAGCTGGGATGAGTTAAGTGAGAGAAAAAATCTTAACCTCCTGGAAAAGCCCACGGTACCCCAAGTAGACTTCTCATCCAGGAAGTTATAATGGTACCATGACACCCAATGGGGATTATTAGTATAAAACCAGACTCAATCACCAGAAGACATTGAAAGAATTATTCAGATACTGTTACTATTCCAGCTGAAACCAGAAATTTCAGAACTTTTTAATTCACAGCAACAGTTTGACAGCTGCACTGGTTAGTTCTGTGTTTTCTTAGTCAAAATTGAAGCAAAATGTCATAAATCTTGTTTGAAATTTAGTATTAAACCTAAACAATAATATATTTTATTTTCAGTCTAAATATTTTGTGACTGTTTCTACTTATTATATAATTTATGAAAAGAAACAAATGTAAAAAGACAAAAGGCACTGAAAATTAAAAATGAGAACAAAGTATTTTCACTTCTTTCTATACTATGATTTATCAATGTCACTCCCAGAGTGCTCAGTTGAATAAATTGGCTCTCACCAATACATAAGGGAAAAGTGATTATAAAAAATTTTCAATCTGTGCTAGCAGCACAAATTGCTTTCTAAAACAATGGTAAAAATGTGAAAATAACTTTTTACTTATATTCTCCACTAGAATTTGGTAATATTCCACTGACACTGGGTAGTGACTTAGATGGGTACTACTTCAGCAAAACCCCTCTACACATTTTTTTTCACATGCTTAGAGGCTTTACTGAACACAGTTTCAGTCACTATAAATATAAAGTTTTACAGTGACATTCACCTAAATAGTAAAGTTCAGTACCACATGCTCGTATTTTAGTTTGATTTTCTTTCTGGATACACTTAGCTGGCAAGACATTATCCAATCAAAAAGTCAAATTTTATACTAACACTTCATCTTCCAACTTCAAGATGGATTGAGAATAACTCAATCTAAAGTTTTCTAAACATTTTTGAAATTATGTGGTTTACAATTAACTCTTAAAAGATAGGAATTCTTATGCCAAACATCAAATTTAATACTGATTTTGGTTTAGAAAAAAAGCAAACAGATCAGTGTAGCTTGATATAGACCACCTTTTTAGGTACATGTAGGGTCAGTGCCATCCTTATTAAAAATGAAGTAGAAACAGTATGTTTCATGAGGTACACAGACATGTCGCTCTGCCCAGTTAAGGATCCTATTTCTTCACCTACTGAACCATGAAACTTTTATAATTTAATGTAAATGAAAATACAACCTTAACATTTAAAAAGAACTTTTAAATTTAGAACCATGTTCATGTTAATGAGTATCTTGTAGCTCAAACATTGTTCAAGCGTTGTTATTCATTAATTTATCAAAATTACATGTAGCATTTTTATAGCTGTTCTTATATAGTTCTATTTTACAAAATACTCAAAGTTTATTCACCTGTGTATATTGTCTGCTTGTTTAGAAGCTCAATGTACTGCAGTAAATACCATTCATTAACCTCATCATCGTTGCTGCTCCTTGGCTTTTGCAAATTAACCCCAGTGCCAGGATAGAGACTGAATGTTCCCTCCTCATAAAAATGTATTAATGAGATCTTTTTTTTTCTTTTCTGTAAGCAAGTATCGAACCCTACATGATAGTAGATAAACAGAAATTTTCCACAAATAACACAAGGATCTCAGTTGGTATAAGTTAGTGTAATACATGTGAAATCAGGGTTTTTAAACCTTTTTGTAGAGACAAAAATCTACTCTTTAACTTTGACAGTGTCCCTTGCTTTATAAATAAACTAGAATAGTGCCAAACATGACAGAATAGCAACTTACACTTGCCTTTTCTCAGCACTTTATACACAGTAATTACTTCCCTACAATGGTTCATCACCTTCATTGTAAAAGCAACAGCCCTCACTTTGAGCCCCCACTCTGTATTCCTGAAAAAGGATGTGCAACGAACACCACTAAGCCCTCCAATTAATCATCAAACTCAGCACTTTTATAATAGCTTTCATCTCCACAGTACTTTATAAAAATGCACTAAACACAAGAATTTAGCTAGATGAGCAATAATTATTATCCTCCATTTACAGCTCAGCATTCTGCCAGGGAGAGCTCTGCATGGGACAGTGCTTCCTCAGCCCACCTCCTGCAGTAAGTTAACCTTCATATTGCTGTGGTCTATATCTATTTATCTCCACTGAAAGTATCCCAGGTAAATGGAAGTGCTCTACATTTTCCTGAAGCTGGATTTTTTAGTATTGTTTTTGACATTCCCCCCCTCAGTGTAACCACTCTAAAGCAAATGGCTCTTCATCTATTAATACCAGTTCCCAATGTGCCATAGCACTATAGGCTAGAAAGTTTGCTCTTATCAAGCTAATATTTTTTTTATTGCAACATGCTGCACCTGACATGATGTTGCAAAGTATTAGTCCTTATCTTCTCGCAACCACAAATGTTTTATGGAAAGCAGGAAGACCTTAATAAATCTTTGTTAAAATAACAAAAGTAAGATCCTTGCACTATGATAGACGTGGTGCTGCAAATGGCCGGCAGAAAAAAGTTCATTGGCCAAAACTGCAAGGAACTTCCTATCTTTCTTCTTGGTCTCATCATCAAAGACAGCTTTTAATTGACAAATATAGTTTGAGAAGACAATGCTTTGTTTCAACTGAATTTTCCTACTGGAAAATGTCAATGCTGACAAGTTTATATTTTTCTAATTTCCAAATATGAAGGTACAAAACAACTGTTTCACATTTGTCAAAATGCACATAGTTTCAAAGACTTTCTGGATTTCCCCTACACTGCTCCCTTTTCTACCATCTTTATTCTGCTCACAGGAGAAAGGAAACAAAATTGAGTTGTGGGTTCCCACCAACTTTTACACACTTTTGAAAAACCCTCATTCTCCTTATTCCAAGAGAAGAAATATTTTTCACTCATACTTTTGAATTGCCACAAGAGCTGCCCACACACTGCAGGTGCACAGATTTTCAGGCCAGACATATGGTGTATGCTTGATTTTTTCGCTTAAATTACCTTACAGTAATTAAAATCCATCTAAAGTTGCTGACTTGCATTTCTCGTGGTTAAGTGAGGTCAAAACTTAAGAAATTAGGGGAGTGATTTCTTGCCCAGACCATCTGCCTTGCTGAATGCATAAAGTCCTACAGCCTTTGAATAGCAATCACTACTCCTCAAGGTTTTGAGAGAAAACCTGTGAAGATCGGCTAGTACACAGCCCATTATTTTTATGCCTGACATTTAGCATGGAGAAATCTCAAGAAAGACGTTCAATGTAAATTTAATGAAATATAAAGTGTATCAACTTAGAGATAGCTCTAGGAATCAGTATGATTCAGAGACTTATTTCCAAGACCTAACGTTTTGCCTGCTTTCCTCCTGCTCCTGGGCACTCCTAACATCCTCCTAGTCCTGACCAGCAGTAAGTTTCTGCTCACTCCATGTAGCCTGGGGGTAGGAAATGAAGGAGCTGGGGGGGGAGAGCAAAGCTCTGTGCATTGCTCCATCTGTCCTTTCTTATTGTTACTCTCTTTCAGGAAGGCATTCACAGTCTAAGAGCTGCTCGTTCACCTCAAGCCTTCATACACTGATATTTCTGTCCTGTTTGCATCCAGTCACTGCACTACTAACACTGAACTCCTTACTAGGCATTATAAGGTAGCGATATGCTCAAAGTATGAAAAAACTCTGAAAAATGCAATTGTAACATGACTCTTTCTTCCTTGGCTTTTTGACAGTAAGTTATTTCTATGCTTTGTGAAATAAAATCCCACCCAAAGCATAACTTCTCCACATCACATTCAAAAACCTCAACTTTCCTCCCAACTTCAGAACAAAATTCTTACAATCAGTCATCAAAATCAATGAGAAAGTCATCAGACATTGGAAATAACTAAACCTTTTGGTAAAGGAAACGTTTGTGACAAAAGATGAGTGTTCTCCTAAGCACAAACACTAGATTAAAAGTGGCAGCAGCCAGTAAACATGAAATGGAGAAATACAAAAATTGATAGCTCTCTGGAAATTTTAAAGGGCAGAGGAATAAAGAGGACAAAAGCAATAATATTTTAAAGAAGAAATGTCTCATAGAAAGCAATAATCAATCATTTTTCACAGTTAGGGATCTGAAAAAAATAGTGCCAGCTGCTACTGTGTGAAATATAAAGTGAAGGATGGCAAAAAGCACACAAAAATTGTACCATGTTGAAATATGTGAAAACTAACCATTATTTCTAAAAGGTTAAGCGTGGCTAGTGAGATGAAGACAATAGTTGAAATAAAGCTTGTTATAGACAAAAAGTACTTTACTTTGGTGTTTTCGATCACGTGTCTTGTTCTGTCCACCATAGTCTCCTGCACCTGAGGAGGAAAAACCCCATGCACCAACAGACTGAGGACTGACAGCCTGGAAAGCAGCTCTGCAAAGGACCCAATGGATGACTTAAACATGAACCAGCAACATGCCCTTGCAGCAAATAAGGACAACAGCACCTTGGGCTGCATTAGGCAAAGCATAGCCAGCAGCAGGTCAGGGGAGGTGATCTTCAGTCCAGGACTGGTGAGACATCTGGAGTGCTGGGTCCAGTTCTGGTCTCCCCAGTAGAAGAGACATGGAAGTACTTGAGCAAGTCCAGCAAAGGACCACAATGTCTGTTAAGGAATTAGGGAATCTGATATACGTGGAGAGGCTGAGAGAGCCGGGACTACATAGCCTGGAGAAGACATAGCTCAATGTGGTTCTGTTGTGTGGGTTTTTTTTGTTTGTTTATTTTTTAATCTGTGCGAAGATAAACCCTCACACACAGAGCAGTTGCAGAGCCTCCATCCATGGACATAACCAAAGCCTGACTGGACACGGTCCTGCACTACCTGCATTAGCTGACCCTGCGGTGAGCAGGTAAGTCAGGCCAGATGATCCACGGGTCTCTTCCAGCCTCAACCATGCTGATTATGTGACTTCTACTGTTATCCAACTGTACCAATGGAAAGCCCTACATCACCAGCTAGAGAAGCTCTTAAGCAAATGTGAGGTGTGAATGCTCATTTAACACAAGTAGCACATTTGAAACCTGTTATCATAGGGGCCTAAATCTAAGCATAGAAAATTAAACTGAAATATTTCTTTTTATTTTATAAGAAATAAATAGCATGCAACTCTACAAGAGCAACGAGATTGCACACATTGCATATTACACATGCAAGGTATCATTATCAATGAGCATGCTCATTTCCTTACTAATACGTGCCACAAAATACAGCTGAGCAAACAAAGCTCTCTAGATAAGTGACTTAATTCCTTAATCATATTTAACAAAGCCTTAAAAACTTAAGAAAAATGTCTAAAGGGATTTAGCAGAATAGAAAAGTGATAAGGAACATTACAACTGCAGCAGGACTTGTAGCATAGCAGCTTACATATGCAGTCATGTATTCCAGGATTTTAAGAGTAATAATACCCTGCATAACTAGACCAAGTGAGAAATAGAATACTTTAAGAATACTTCACTGAAAATTACCTCTGAGAATCTGGTCCCCCTTTTAGTAGTCTCATTTAAAAGGTTGAGTTAGAAATAATGAAGCTAGTGGAAGTAAGCCTGATTCAGGAAGCTTTATTCCACTCCAGTACAACTTGGCCCCTTGAGGAGAGCTACAGTCCTCTCTGGGATGCAAGGACAGCCCTGAAAGTGGTAGTACTTATTAATATATATGCATCTAAGAGTGGCCATAGGACCAAAACCCTGTTGCAGTGGTGAAACAAGAGAGCAGAGATAACAGAGAATTCCTGATGAATTTCTAACCAAGTCTACAGAAAATAAACGTGTTCTCTGAAGACTGGAAAATCTTGAGTTTGTCAGTTCCCACATATATTCATAGTATGTAGCACAAGATAAGCTTGGGACACACATCTCTCCTAGGTTATATCAAAAGTGTTGCAAAGATAACTTATAGAACAACTGCATTTGCAGAACTGATCAGAGTGCTGTTAGCTTACCTTCAGTTACTCAATTTTAAGATCTTAAAAGTTGGACCTTAAAATAATGAAGACCTGGAATCATTTTTTTCAGATAGCGATACATAGGGAAATAAAAGGAAGCAAGTAAAAGCACCTGGACTGTAAGGAAACAAAAGATACTGCAAACAATGAGAACATACCATTCACTGAAAAGCATGGGGCTTTTTGTGTTACTGCTCTTATTTGTATTATTTGTTCTTATTACTGCTAGTTACAATATAAACCATGTTACAATACTAACTCATCAGGCAATACTACTAACTATATTTAATACTGGACTATTAAAGGCCTAACTTGGTGTATTGGTAGGTTAACAACTTCAGTGAAATGTCTTATTTCTCTATATTGTCCTTTCTGTGTGTTGGGACCCAGGCAAACCTTGGCAAAGTACTCAATGCATAATCAAATGAAGAAAGAAAACCTCACAGTAGCACATCTTAACTGAAAGACAATTGCTAATATTAAAAATAAAATAGGCAAGAAACTATGATGTGGTTCTGGTTTGTATATTGTTCCTTGGGGCTGGAAAAAAAAATACTGTCTCAGTGGAAATGAAATTAAGGAATTTGACAATAATCTCTGTTCCATTTCAGTCTAAGCTCAGACTGGCTGCTGAGATTCTCAAAATCACAATCCCATCAGTTTGTTCTTAAATTTTATACCTCAGAATTCACTTGGACTGAACACAAGAGTGAATCCATTACCTGACTATACTGTTTTCTTGACAGAACACAGGCTTTAGATGGTCAGCTTTTCACTTTCATGACCATCAATTTATACACAAAGCTCCTACTGTTACAGGGCCCTACTTCCTAATTCATACCTATAAATCCCCCCTACATTTCTATCCAAAAACTAAAAAAAAACATCTGCTTAGCAGTAGAAGAAAACTTGCATTCATGTCATTTGACAAAAGTAAACCTTATTTTCTAACCTTATTTAGAAGCCTGAATTTCTACACTACACACCATCTCAGTGTAGTCAGAGCATCCATCGCACTAATCCAAATAATGAAAAGCTTTCTATGAACACCATGAGATCACCAGTACTCTGAAGCATGCTATCCAAAACATTCCATGATATTTAATCTGTAGTTCCATTAACTTCTTAATATTTTTTTCTTGTTTAAGCAGCTTTTCTAGAAAAACACAGTTCACATCCACTTCCCAAAACATTTTTAATTTGTTTGAAATATCAGAACCTTAATTTCTTTCCCTGAATACTTATCTTTCCTTCCCTGAATACTTATCTTTCCAGATGATCAGAGGTAGAGAATATGCTTTCACATCCTAATTGATTTCCCATAAAATTTCTATTAGATATGCTGAGCGGTAGATGCTTATAAGCTAATGGAATTGGGTAGTGCAATTATAGAAACATTTTAAATAATTATCTACATCTGTCTATCATAGTGTTAAGCATTACTGTGGATTGCATCACCATAATACTGAAATCCAAAAACACTCACACACAGTATTTCATTGGGAGTTGAATGGCTACAGGACAACTAAAATCTCTTGGCTTTCCCAATAGCTATCAAGAGCACAGACCAATGTAACTTCACTTGCTGTGCAGCCACCCTGCCTGACAAGTGCATTCTGAGAGGGAAGAGCTGCAATCGTTCCACGACACTTGGAAGAACAATAAATACATAATCTAATCTGGCAAAAAAAATGCCCTATCCAATGGGACACAGACACACAAAGAGGGGAAAAAGCACTGTAAGGTCACAGGATAAGGTCCTCCTTGTCTTTGTTTGCAACAGAAGGAATTATACCTTTAAATTGACTGCAAGCATGGAACACATTGAATTTTGACTGGTCTACTTCCTGTGAAAAATCAAGTTTAATGAATTAAACTTTGTCTCATAGATAATAACCCATTCACATGTTATGTTCACTCTTATATGACAGAAGTAGCACTTGTGAACATCAGAGATTTCTCAAATTTGAAACATTTGGTTATGTTTAACAAAGTGCTTTCAAACCCCATTCATTTTTATTTGTGGAAAATAACCTAATGGTGTTATATGAAACAAGTAGAAATTACTCAGCATTCAGATTCATTTTCTTATCTTCATTTATGTGAATATTTTACCTTCTGCAAGAAATACATGCAGACGTACCTCCTGTGACTACAATAGTATTTATGCATGAACACGATGAAATCAAACTAATCCAATTCTTCTGAATTCTGAATATTATTGAAATCTTAGGTGTAGGTTGCTGACATTTAGGAAGTCAAACATTTAAATATTTGGTGATCAAAGATGGGCCTTTATAACACAAAAGTCCTAAATCCATTGAAAAATGAACATTTAAAAGTTTTTTTTTTTTTTTTTTTAAAAAAAAGGCAGTCTGCTGCTTCATCAGACCCATTTGTTGAGGTGATTACCTGTTTAAGAGATCCAAACTGTATTTGTGTGATAATTAACTTAATGTCAAGGAATATCTAAAGCAAAAATCATTACTTTCTATATTATTATTAAACTTTAAGTACTGTGGCAGTGTTCTAACCAGGAAAGAGTTTGATCCAATAGCATATTAAATATTTTTCTGTAAACAGCTGGAATGTTATTTATTTAATTAATTGATTTGGCACTAAGGATGTATGCTCACAATCACCACATCCATGTAGACTGTATCTGTAGTGGATGTTTTTCATAAATCTATTTTTTTCCTGTATTCTCCTAGGAGGAACAAGAGATATAGTTCTACTTTGAAAGAAGCAATAATATCGACATTCCTTCTCCATTTTTAACTTAAACAGCAACAAAAAACAGCATTATACTTCTTTCACCATGGCCATTACAGGAAAAGAAAAAAAAAAATGAAAGAAAAACAATAGATGTTCTAGATCTCCATCAAATCTCTCTGTAATACAAGTGACAAAGAAAAACCACACAACTTACACCAAAGATTACCCACCCTAGCTCAAGTCAGCAATATTTTTCCATGTTCTAGTTTCAATGAACATTAGAATGAGAAACCAGAGAAAATCCCAGGTGCCCATACTGCCTGAGCCTGTGTTGAACAGTGCTCCTTCTGTCTTCTTCTTGGTCAGAAAATAAATATGTTAAAGGCTCAGAATTGCATATAAACCAGCTCAATGCACTTTCCATTTACAAGCGTTTATTTGCCCCTATCTGTAATTCTCTTCAGACAATGCATAAAGCTGCTGTGCCTTCCACACCATCTCACCATCTTTAGAACACATTGCTAGAACTAGGATCACTGGCAAGGAAGCAAAGCCAATCTCACTGAATCTTCATGAAGAGTTATGAGAAAAGCTTCACTTTCAGTTCCTAAAGACATTCATCTCCCTGAATGATGCATTTAACATTTGCCACAGGGCTTATAGAAAAAGACAGAAAATTTTACATCTTCAATGATATGCATTAAAAGCTGACATTTCTCAAGGGAGCAAACGGCTTGGCTGAGGGCTGCAGCCAAGGGCAGATTTCCTACATCCTTAGTGACTGAGAAATAGCAGCAATCCAGTAGTGGACCTTTGCAAACCCCACACGAAACATCCCAAATAAGATTAATATTCATAACATACTAAAATTCACCTGCAAGAAACCTTATACTGATGGAAGGAGGACAGGGACTGACTGAGGTTGCTTCTGTACTTAGAGCCATACACAAGTGCATGTTTGAAGACATGTGGCTTCCAGATAGGCACCAAATGCCCCCTTGCAAGCTAGGGTCACAAGCAAAACAAGTACAGGAAAGTCTGTACCAATCCTTATTAACATACTATCCATACACTAAGACTGATGATGCTGATCAGATCTGCTCCCTAACGACCCACAGCAGTGGCAGCAGCTGACTGTAGAGCTCAATAGCCAAAACCTGCTTGCCATACAGCCTAATCTCTCCTGCAACAAGTTATGTTTAATGCATTCCAGATGCATAAGACCAATTGTCAGCTAATTTTCCTCAATGAAAAAATGAATTTAACCTACTGAAGCACAACATAAACCCTTCCTCACACCAGCTTGCTAAAGCCAATTGTGCCATATCTACAAAGTGGCAGTACTTTGTTCTGATTATGCCTTAACTAATGATGACACATTTTCAGCAATAAGCGGTTATAAATGTTAAGCCCAAAAAAATGGTCTCATGTGCATGTAGGTCGTATTTTGTCTTTAATTCCAGTGAAATCGGAATTTAAAAAATAAGCGAATTTGTAGTTCAGGCCTCAATTATCCCTTTCTTTACTCACACAAGTGATCCCATTAAAGGCTGTGAAACCACTTACATGACTATACCACAGATCAAGCCTGACACATGTGGCAGCACTGTAGCACACAACCATTATTAAAATTATATGCAAATACTACAAATATCATGTCAGTCACACGGACTTATGAGCAGCAGCTGCAGTTAAGACTCAAAGAAACAAATCCTACAGCCCTCTGCTGCAAGAGTTCACATACATACTGATTCCATATAGGAATCAGAGAGGAAAGTAAACAGCATAGCTGATCCACAAGTGACATGACCCCGTCATGCTGAGTAGTCAGAATAACACCTCAACTAGCAGTAGATCTATAAAAGAAATGTTCAGTTGCCCAGGATTGATCTACTTCTGAACCGTTCATAATAAAGCTCAGCATCTACAAAACATGGCACAACGTCTCACATACACCAGGTATAATTAGGCTGCAGTTGATGGATTTATAGTAGTAAATGTGGCATGACCAAAGACTTGAGGCTACTAATCTATATAACAAAGCAGCCTTTGGTTTGCAGGAACAGTCAATTTGCTTTATGTATTCTTTCCAGAGACAGATCAGTTTAACATATCTGCTTTCATTCATGAAATAAAGTGTGTTTGTAAGGTTAGTTGTATAAATTAGAAATCTAACACATTTATGCCTTTTAGCTATTTATGAAACCTGGTTGCTTTTTAGTTATTTCATGAAAGCAAGCATATTCCCAGAGCATCAATTTGTAATTGCTTTGGAAATTATTTTTTTTTTTTTAAATCTACTCTGAAAATGGGTGAGCTACTTAGCATTCAGAGTTTGGGAGTGAGTCATTCACTGTGTGGAACTTTGCCAACCTCATAGTAAAATGGACAAGTTATCCTATCATATAGAGGAATACATATCCATTAGGAGGAGTTCCCAAGGCCATTAGGAGGAGTTCCCAAGAACTATGAGGTCTTTGTAAGAGATCATGTCTGGAACAAACAAGACTTCTGAAGGAACAAAAGCAGAACAATTCTGCATGATAGAACTGCAGCATCAACTGCTCTAGCCCGGCAACATTTATGCTCCAGCGTTTTGCCCCTCAAGCAGACACACAAGTGAGCCCCCCAAAATATGGAAAAAACTGTTAGAATTTCATTCAATACTTCCAGCTTAGAAGACAGAACTTCTCCCACACACTTAGGACTATGCAGTCCACAATGTTAGAGATACTGCTCGAAAGCAGGCAGAAAGCATTCATCTCTCATTAACACAACACATAGCAGAAGCCCTGGGAAAGTCCTAGAAAATTAAAGTAGAACTCAAACTTCAAAAATCAACTCTTTAAGAGAATAAAAATATTTAGTTTATTTAAAGATCAAGAGAATTTTCTCACATTCCTAATATTTTAAAACACTAAAGGCTTATAACTGTATGAAGCTATCAAATCTGCCTCTCCCCTGGTTTATATTTGCAAGCTTCTCTTGGATCCCTAGAAGACTGGAAAAATAAATATTTTAAAGAGAAAACCTGTATGTCATATATTTACACTGCATAAGTGTGCATTAGCAGTACTCCTGTGGCAATCTTTCCTCTGAACAGACCTTTTCTTCCATCCCACACGATTTCACTACCAGAGGTGCAGTGGGAACACTAAGGCCAAAAGCAGAAGTGCAGAGTCTGAGCAGATCAGATGTGACTTCTATTTTTCAAAGGCTAAAAGTGAGGAAAAACAGGTGAAGCTTTTGAGACTTCACCTGAAAAAAATTCAACTTCAAAGTTAAACTCCAGACAAAGAAGTATTGATGGAAACAGTCCACTAGTGTCATGGACCACCATAAATTCATGCTTTTATTTTTAGTTTGGTATAAATATTCAAAGGTTTAAACATTTACAATAGTTTCTGAATGGCAGGGATAGATTAAGCATGGGGCTATGGGTTTTGAAGGTGGAGAAGGGGTTGGTTTTTGGTGGGGGCAGTGGTTTTACTTCATGGGTTAGCAAAAGGTTACTTCCTTTACCTCTTCTGCATCCAACAAGCAATTCCACATTTATGGGACTGAGCAGAGCTGAGACCGCATCCTCACCAGCAGCTGGGTCCACATGGCCTGTGCTGCACGTCCCCTATTGCCCACCAAGGTCTGTACCAGTAGCTCTCCACTGAGTATCCTCTGCACAGCACAGAGCTCGTGATTGCTGCTTTCAGGACTCAGCTCCTGCATCAGTCCCACCACAGGACTCTCTCTCCTTTTCCTTAGATTTTGAAGCTTTTAAATTTTTGCTTTAGTTTTCAGTTGTTGTTTGGTTTTGTTTTGTTTTTGTGGGGGTAGGTTTGGCTTTTCTTTTTTTCTAATGTGACACACTATTTCTCAAACATTCAGTGAAGCTCCTTCAGCACTTTTCACTTTGATTAATCCCAGCTGCCAGCTCATTCTTTTTAACATAATCCATTAGGTTTGGTAACTACTTTTTCTGGGATGTGAATACCTGGCTTTGTTCCGAAAGATGCATTTTTAAGTGAATTTCCAATTACCATTGTGTTTTTCTGGTTTACAAAGTGATTGCTGCTGGCAGCCTCAAGAGATCTAGTGAAGAAAAGCAGTTAAACAGAAATGTGGGGCTTCTACACTCGATTATCTGACATTACTGGCTCCCACAAAACAGCATCTTTTATGCTGATCTTACATTTACTTGAAGTTGAATTATCCAAATCCTCAGTTTCTATTTCTCCAACTTTAAAGCACAAACAGTTTGCCTGCTGCTTTCTCAGATGTGTCCAATGAAAATGTGACATGAGGAATTAAAAATAAAAAGAAATGTCATGCTGCTATACTTTGATGCTTGGTTTCTCTCTTCCCTAGGAAATTGAAGCCTTCTCTTCTTCTCTTAATAAGATTCAGAAGCAAGTGTAGTTTATTTTCTTGCAATCAACTTTTAATTTGCTGAAAAGGAAAAAGTTGACAGAAACATGTCCAAAATCCCCATGAAACTTTTTTCATTTTTTTTCTAGGGTGCTGTGCTGGGTGCAACATTTATTATCACTTCATGCCGCACTGCCCTGTGTCTTCATTTTGGCCTCATATACCATTCACCTCAGCCCATTTTACTTCTCTGTTGGGTTAAGTCAAAACTAGTGAATTATATTAGAGTAACTAAGAATGGGAGATAATTATATTTTCACCTCAGCTAACAGGATACAAACACCTACCTGTCTATACATCTGTAAGCAATCACAAAAAGCAGATAATACCTTCCCAGTAGAAAAAGCAGAGCATTGCATGGTTACTGAATTGGAGGTCCTTTTCATTAAGGAAAAACCACAGGCAATCTCACAGGAAGGTTCCTTAGTCATTCTTCCTCCAAGGTTTTCCTCCTACAGTCTAGGCTATTTTCTCCAAATCCCATGCCAGTTCCTGTTATTAATCTAACAGTCACTGCTTGTTTTCCTCCCTGACAGAGCTATTGCTTTTTCAATCTCCTCCTTATGTGACAGGATTCTTTCATTTCATTGTTTTAGTTCCATTGTTCAGTTTAATCTGTTCCATCCTTAAAATTTACTCAACACTGAATTACATCTTTATCTTCTCTGTGAAGATAACCCTTAAGATATGAATAAATCTCTGACATCGTATCAATCCACAGGTCACACTTTGGAAACTGTGACATCCTTGGAATTATCCTTGAGCTTCCTGGACATCAAAAACACCTCTTAGGGCTGGATGGCAAAAGATTCTGAAAGTAAAACGACACATTCCAGTTCCAATCTTCATTGTTGTTGTTTCCCCTATTATATCATGTCATTACGTACATTAGTTTATGCCTTAGCATATAATTCTTATCTTCTCATGTTCCATTAAATGCTTCCTTATTCATATAATCTGTCGTACCCACGTTAAGACATTGTTTCAGAAGAACATTCTGTGGGTATCATTATACAATATAGTTATTGCATATTCCTTTGCAGTAGAAACAAATTATTCGGGATCTGGGACTGCTTAGAGATGAAAAGAGCAAAAGAGATATAAGGTTCCTGAGTGTGTTAAATCACACTAAAAAGAAAGCCAGAATAATTTACTCTCCATACTTATAATGAGCAGAACAAGAAATACAAGAAATAGGGCAGCACTTCTGTTGACATTTTTTTTTAAATAATGTGAATGCTCGTCACAGAGCATACCTTAGTCCATCACTGAAGTAAATACCTTTCTGCAAAACACTGATTATATCTATCAATCATGAATACAGAAAGCTACCAATAAAAAACAGAGCGGGTCTGAAACTAGAAGAAAAAGAGATTGATATAAACTCTATTTTTTCAGCTTTTTTTCTATAATGAAATCATATTTACCTGACAAAAAAATAGGGTGGTTCCCATACACACACAAATACACTAGCTGACTTTTGCAGGCTATTTAGATACCTGACATTGATCTCATGGTCTACATTGCACTAAGACAGCAGAATTCCTGAATTCTGCCCCTTGTTCTGGCAACAAAGTGAAATAAACAAGGGTAATAGATTTTAGTTTTTATAAATGTGCAGCTGAGAGCAGGTATTGACTTTTTTCTTTCCTTAAACAGGCTTTTTAATGGTTGGTTAAGTCTGTAACTACATGACAGATTCCAATCTCAAAACTAAGATGGAAAAAACAGAACATTCCAGATGAAAAAAGAATCATTCAGTAGCAAAACCTATTACAAGAGACCATCTTTATCAGGCATTTTCTTCTTAAAGGGCTGTCTCAAAACATCCATAATTATACCACATGCAGTTCTGCTTCCCTTTATCAGCCGTTCTCTTCTTTTGGTTAAGTAGACAAAAGACCACTCCTACTTGCACCAAATATTCACAAGATTGACAGATTTTATTTTATCTCCAAGCTTAGAAATAAGTTTACAACTAAGATCACTAATACTTTTTCAGAGTTAAACAATTTATGAAAATTAGTGTTGGTTTTTTTCCATGATGATCCACTGTGTTTTCATTATTATTCATGAAAAATTGTAAAAGCTTTTTCAAAGATCTCACTTTTCTTTATCTATGGCATTTGTCAGAGTTCTCCATAAATACTGTGCACCCATGCAATCTCCTAAGTACTTCCACACAAACTTCTCTGCTATCTGGATTTCCATGAAGAAATCTGTATTCATTTAGTTTAAAACATGTAAATGACAAAAAGGATCTCAATATTTGAAATGTTCAAAAAGCAGTTTTTCTTTCAAGATTTGACAAATAAAGGACAAAAACTCATTTCTCAAAAACAGTAGTTTTCAGAAAACAGTATTGTTTCTATGATTTTTTTCTTAATCATGGGAAAAAAATACTGTTTTCTATCCACTCGCTATTATTTGTTTTGGTTTAATAGGTGTTAAATCTGTTTCTAACAGAGACACTGAAGCCATAACTGAATAAAAACCACATTTTCTCTCACATTAAATACCGGAGAAAAATTGAGTCCTTAATGGTCAGTCTCCTGCTTAGGCACAGAATTTGAGGTAATTTGATCAAGTATATATGATGACATTGTTATTAGAGCTGCAAAGGACAATTCTTTGATATTAGAACACATGAAATAACGAATAAACAAAGAAAGCACTAGAAGAGACATATTTTACAAGAACAAGGATAATACTTTCCTTCTCAATATCTAAGCAAGGTAAATACACTGAAAATTTAGGGGATTTTTTTCAGCTACATTTAGAAATATTTTAATGCTTTATCCTTATTCATTATTCAAAGGAAGAAAAAAAAAAGTAATGATCTTTAGCTACATTAATGTGTAAAAAGTAATTTAATTACAAAATTCACATATCCAATAGTTCACTCTGTATTCATTATCTGATGAAGATCATTCAGGTAGGATGCAATAAATTGCCTCTTTTCCTTAATTCCTTTCAAAATGAGACAGATTCAGCATAATTCATCCTGACCTTACTTTCAGCAATCTGCACCAGCCTGTCCAAGGATCTCACAGGAGCCTCATTTCTGGAAACATTCATTCAGGTTTACACATTCAGTGGGATTACTCAGATGTGCATCTGCCCACACTGCTCTGGCCACATGCACACACATCAGGCACCTGGCCTCTTGGGAAGAGCCAAAAGGTCAGGCAGAGAAAAAGGGATCAGCTGTCAACTTCAGTTCTTGGGAAATGGATAAGTTCAATTAGAACCTCAGCACCATGACTAATGACCTTCAAGGTTTAATTTACCACCGGATGTACAGTGCATGAAAAAAGATTAATAAAACCCTTTTCATACTAATCATTACCACAGAGTAACTTGCACTTTCTATCCAAATTAAGTTTTTAGCAATCAATCTCCAGAGCTCCTTTAGGAATTTTCCAGAGGAGAGATGAAGATGGATGAGAGAAATTCCTATTACATCCCCTCCCTCAAAGCCAGATCTGGAGCCTGGTCAGTGCTCTGCTTGCCTGCAGATTACTAAAGACTAAGTCAATATGTTCTACTGAACAACCTCTCTTCGGTGCAATTCTGTGGGAATGGCAAGCAGAATGGAAAAGCTCAACACTTGCCATTAAATTATAAAACTTTTCTGGAAGCAACTTCTCAAGAAAGATTGTCCAAATTGTCCATGCATAGACATTAGTTGCTACTTTTGGAGATGTAGGAAGACATAGACTGAAAGACCTTCCTAATCAAGGTCATGCAGCTTGAGCTGCACACATTTGCACTCCTATCTGCCTAATAATTTATGGTGGGCACATTCCATTTTACTCTGGATCAGAAGTCTGGCAACGACCTGCTATTGGCCCATACACTTGCAACAACCATGTCACCTTAATGGTGTGGACATCTCTGCTCTCCCTCAAGGCAGGGTCCCTAGGTGTGATTCCAGGTACAGATGCGTGATTTGCTTTCTTAAGTTCTCAGCCCCACCCCTCAGCTTGGTTCCCAGACTACATAGAGTGCAGAATTTTGTGTGTTGAACCTCCAAGCAGGGTACACGAGAGCCAGGCATTGCAGACATCTCTTCTTAGAGCCAACCTTTTACCTTCTGAAGAGAAGAAACAGCATGATGCCAATCTTCTAAAGGGCTGGGCCTACTCCTTGAGTAGAAAACTAACCCTGCTGTGAATACTAGCAGCAAAAGCTTAAGAAGTTTTCAGCTGTTGTCTCTAACTCCTCAGGGAGTTAGAAATTACCATTATATACAGTTAATAGATGTCTCTGCAGGAGTTACCTATCGTGAAGCCCACATTAAAGACTCATTTATATCCTTAACACTAGATGCCTTGCTGATTTGAGTGTCCTTAAATGAAGGATTAATTGCCTCTCCCTTGAATAACTGGTTTTGTTCCATCAACCTGATTACATCAGATTCCCTGGTCTACAGCACAAAACTTCATTATAGCCCAACTCCTGCATGCAACTCTATTATCATAAGAGCAACACCAACTGTGATTTCTGTGGAGCACCATTATTCAAGGTGATTCCAGCTCTCTGACTTCATCCTCTGTGTTTTACCATTGCAGTTTAAAGTCTGGATAAAAAAAAATCTGTCTATAAGGACAGAAGATATGAGCAGCAGTCAAACTCAGGTAGCATAATGCTGACAGTAAGATATCTTAAGAAAAGGACTCCATATTTTTCTTGTTCCTGTTGAACGGTCAGTCATTAAGCATGTTGAAAAAGGACTGTTCCTCAGACCACAAGAGCAAAAGGACTGTGTTGTGTAAGATGTGTTTTAGAGGCCCAGCAACTGCATACTTACCCCCACAATCTACTAAGCTACTTAGCAGAGAAACATAAACATATTAGAAACACATTTAACTAGCTAGAACCTTGAGGTCAGCTCTACCTGGCCACTAGCCTGCAAAATGAACTCCCCTTCTTTGCTCTGACTAGATATAGCAGAGAATGGCAACCTTTACTGTTGAAGAACCACCATGTATCTGTTACTCTATTCAAAGAAAACTCTCCTCACGGATCTGTTTTAAGAGAAGCACTCAAGTAATGGTTAAATATTGACTTTATGGAACTTTTGGAAATAGGTATATAGCGTGAACACATTTCATCACAAGCCATAGCTTGCTTACAGCTCTAGATATCAGAGTAATTCCAACTAACAAGCACCATTATCCATGACTTTTGATTTTTCCTGCCTTTATAACTTGTGTAATTTGTATTCACGTGCATATTTCCAAGTCAAAACACAAACAAGACTTTTTTCAGAAGTTTCTGATTTTTCAGGTTGTTGTTGGGGTTTGATTTTTTTTTTTTTTTTTTTTTTGCCTTTCAAGAAGTGAGCCCACAGCCACAGAACTGGTAAGAACCCAGCTGTCACAGCACTGCCCCAGGACGTGAAAAAACAGGAGCACTATAAATCAGAGCCTTCCATGGGAAAGGGGAGAGCTGGTGTAGCGAAACACACTTATTGGTGTGGACATGTTTAAAAATTCTAGCAGTCTAGACCTGCAACACTTTTGCCTGGATGAAAGTAACATGTTTGTGAAAAAGTTTCCATTGTGAAGAATCAGTGGTCCTGATAAAACAACTTTGAACAAAGCTCCCCAACAGGAGTGGGTTTCATGCCAGAATCCTGCATTAGCCTGGCATTCGGTTTAAAAGGCCATGGAGGATGTAAAGGGGGAGAAGGTAGGAGAAAAATAAGAAGAAAAACATCTCATTTTGGAAGCACAAATTGTAGCATTCAGGAGCAAGTTCCCTGCCTGACACTTCAAAATAAGCAAGCGGAATGGCTGTGAAAGGACCTGCTTAGTGGCAGAGCAAGCACTGCCCGGCTGAAAGGCAGCTTCAGCCCTGCAGCAGTGCCTTGCTCTGCCCTGGGGCAGCTTGCTGCTCAATCATTGCTCAGACTCCCTGGGGGTGCTATCAGGAATCTCAGGAACAATTGCTGAGAATGGCATGAAGAGTGCCAGAAAATATACTGCTGTTCCTTCAGTGCTGGATGAGCCATCCAGGGTGGTGAGGAATTAGGCACAGCTGAAGTGCTCCCCCCCAAGACACATCTTCCAGCCCCTTGCGCCTCCTGAGATCGCAGCGCCTGGTCAGTCTAGTCATTCAGAGGCTGATTGCAATTATTTTAAGTTCTTTGCTGAAGATAAACAAAAGCTCATCAAAACACTGCACTGAAGATTATTTTTTTTTTTTTTTTTTTTTTTTTTTAAATAAAAAAAGTCAAGTTGATTCTTCATCAAAAAAGAGCGATGTTTTGATGCCAGATTTTCCCCTTTCTCTCTGGGGCTTTTTCCAGTAGCAAAGCAAAAAAAAAAAAAAATAATAATGGCCGAATCAACACACTTTTTCTAACACTTTAGAAATAAAAAGCTCTTTCATAAATTCTGTGAAAAAAATCTTACTTTTTTCCCCCTCCACTTTCTTTAATGGAAATACAGTCCAAGAAGTTCAAGTGAACTGGAGCCGATTGTTTTTAAGGGCTGAGTAGAGTATACTTTCTACACATACCTCCTACCCACATCCTAACTGAGTAGTGCTAAAAATACTCTGCATTTAAAGAAGGCCACCTGCTTTTGCAAATATTTTCACACACACCCTCAGGTTCCAACACTGCTTGAAATGCTCTGTTTCTATTTTGGTAAATACAAGATTAAAGTCTTTAATGAAGGTTCCAATGAACAGTTATCCATAAAACAGTTTGCCGAGAAGTGGCTATAAAGTCCCTGAAACAACAATATGCCTATGTTGTCATGTGAAGACAAATGAATATCCTGCCTTGGAATCAGTTGTTAGCTTACAAGAGTATTGCATGAGCTGCATATGTAAGGCTGACAAGCACCTGCCACTGTTATATATATAGCTGGAGCCTCCAAGCACAAGCAAAAAGAGTAAAACCAACACAAGTTGTTTTCTTTCCAAGAGAAGATGCATGATTTAAGAACATTAATCTCAGAAGTGTCTGCATCTTTCTGTGCATCCCTATTATAAGGGGGGGTATGTAACATAACTGTAAAAGATTCAGAGGGAGAAAAGGATCAGTCAATGCACAGAAAGGCTTCTTTACATGAAACAGCTAGGGAAGTTAGACTTTGTCAGCTTGGAGCAGGGATGCTTGGGGGGATCCACAGTAAAAGGATGCAAAATCTGGAATTCCACGAAGACCGGGCATGGTTTCTTTGCACACAGCCACTTCAGTATTAGAATTAGGGACATCAGATTATGCTGGCAGGCTTAAATTAAGAGAGATGATTCTTCATAAAGCTTGTACTTCACCTAGCAAATGCTATGCTACATGAACTTCTACACATTAAAAGTTGCACAGCAGCTCCAGCAAAAACTGGACTTGTTCAAGGGAGAGAATCAGAGAATCAAATAAAGATTACTACACATGCAGAAAAATAAATTATCTGCAGGGGCTTGGGGGAGTGGTTCTCAGGTCTTAAAGCTTCAAGCCAGTTGGAGTACCATGTGCCTACCCTGGTCTCCTAGGGGCACGCTTCTGCAGCAGATGCACAGCCATCATGCCTAATAGCCCACTTGAACACTTCTATTTTTTCTCCCGCAGACCTGTGGAGATGATTAATGCCATTCCACTGCGTACCCAACCTATTTTCCTTCTGTTTAGCAGCTAAGCATTTTAGGCATCTAGACCTCTGGACTTTTGCTGGGTTTCAAACTTTTGCATTACTGCATTTGCTCTGACATATGGCAGAACTATTGGTTCAACCACTTTGTATTTCTTGTCAGGATTTTGAGATGCAGGATGAAGTTCCCCAATCTTAATGATTGTTGTCATGTTTTCATCACAGTGTTTGATTTATAGAACTCTTAAAAGTAAATACATGAAAGTTACTTATAGCTGCCACTGTAAATTATGATTTAGGCAACTGTAAGAAAAGGGTATTTTCTCTCAAAGCATTTGCCTTCCCCTAAAAACTCATCATCTTCCCCTAGAGAACCTAAAATCATTTGAAATGCTTCTGCTTTATTTTTTTTTTATAAAAATAAGGAGCTAGACATTATGTAATAGAAGACCTACACTTTATCTTGGCTGACTAACCAATATATTTATTTATCATCTCATTTAAGTTCTCCAAGACTTCTCTGAAGCAGAGAAAATTGCTGCCCTAAGGCACAGGAAATCTGCACAGCTATGAAAAATGATACAAAGAGCCATACTCTCCACAAAATAAATTTTAAATAAACAAAGAAAATTAACTCCAAGTTTAAAGCAACAAAATAACATGCAACCACCTCTCTCCTGTCACCCACCTCCCCAGTTCCAGTAGCCCTGGGTCTCCAAATAGCCCTGTCCCCCGGTCTGGGCAGACACCACTGTCATCCAAGAAAGCCCCTGAAATGCTCAGTGCCAGCCACCTATATTGAGCTTAAAGTATTTAATACTAATGACTTATTTATAATGTTTTAGAGAGTTAAGTGAAAGGTTATAAATCATTTTATATAAGTTTCAACTTCTTCTGTAGCTAATAAAGTACAAACAGCCAAGAAAAATATTTTCACATAAAAGCCAAGACACTTAACAGCTTTAAACACAACAAAGTCAGCCTGTACATTCATCAGTTCCCTCCCACCCATTGCATATGATGTATTGTGTGCTGTACGCCTAGTTCTACAATGACAAAAAATAATGACTGCATAAAGTTGTTGCTTATAAAAACAAAAACTGGATAAATTAGAACAGATATTAAACAGAATTTAGAATGATTCCTAATCTTCATATTTAAATGAAAAGTTAATATTTCACATCTAAACTCACTTTCATAGGCACATCAGCATATAGCGTGAGGACCTGTCATGTCTCCCACCTTCCCCCCACCCCTTAAAAATAATTAGTTGCCCCTAAATATCATCAGCTTTGATTCTTTACTCACACAGGCACCAAAGAGCAGCTCCAGAAAAAGCACTCTAGCACCTGTGCAATTATCAGTGCAACGACCAATAAGTTTAACCATGTGCTGAATGGTCAAGTTCTCCCCTTGCCCTACTATGCTCAGGCAGCCTGGACAAATAAAGAGCTTGCCTTCCCACCCCTTTCACATCCCTTCCACAACACAGGCAGCAGCAGGACTGCACCACCAATCACTCCCCAGGCAGGTATCTGAGCAGACACAAGCACACCCAAGCATCTCTAATATTTGCTCTGGAAACCCACACACAACATCACATCTCCCCACTCCTGACACAAGTCTCTGAAGTTCTGAAGTTGTTGTTCCAGCTACTGCTCAGCACCAGGTGAGACAGCTGGTGCTGCATCCAGTGATAATAAGTGATATTTCAGAAGAACTGATGCAATGATGTTAATCCAGAGGGTATATACGGAAGCTTATTTGAGATCAATCAACAACATACATACCTCTTTGCTAAGCCACCCTTCTGATACAGAAAAACTTAAGTTCGTGTTTCCTAAACACTGATGAAGAGCTCCCAAAAGCTGTTTCCCCACACATAATTAGCAGTAAGAACAGCAGTGCACGCTGATGATTAAATTATTGCTGGAATAAAGAAAATACAAGTATCTATTCTGAGTCCAGCTGCTGACATAAAATCTCATTATTTTAGATGTAGCAAGAATTAAACATTTATTTTAATCTAATTTTTTAATCAAGTTTCAGTATAGAACAGTTTGAGGTCAGAAGTACTAAAGTTAGAAAAAACTAATTATATCATTGGTACAGCAATTATGCTTTTAATACATGAACTCTGAATCTGGTTACTTCTACAATAAACATTACCACCAGGAGAAAAACATCACAATTTTTACAAATAAAACTAGGGCAAGTCTAGGAGAGTAGTCAATAGCTAAATAGGATCATATTTCTATTTCACTGTCTATCAGTCTCAAAGCTAAATTCCATGAGAAGTTATAAAAATGGATGAGAAGTATTTCATTTTTTAATCTAGCCATGAGTTTTCTGAAGCCACATGCACAATAAGCAATTGCCTCCGTTTACCAACAGCTGAAAAATTATCAAGTTACTTTACAGTAGGTATGGTAAAGGAGGGACTGAAGAGAGGTTTTAAACAGTACAACAATGAAATATGCATATTTACAAGGTCTCTGAAAAACAATGAAGTCTTGGGAACATAAAGATATTTGCCTGGGCTTGTAATGTGCAGATAACAGAGGATGAAATTACAGACCAGACAGAAGTCATCTAATACTACACTGAAGGAAAAACTGTTTAAGGTTTAAGCAAGACACATGTTATGCAAGCTACAGGGGTTAAGTCTTCAGCTACTTAATTGAATTATTATGATTCATTCTCTGCATAGAAAGTTTCACATCCTAATACTACCATGGATGCCTTTTAAAATTTGTTTAATCACATTGCCACTTTATGCAGTCAAAATCCAGCCACTTTGCAGCACAAGCATGAACACCAATACCCCAAAAAAGCCAGCAAAAAGTGCAGCTACCAACCCCATTTTGTGACAGCTCTTTACCTCATTTTTATGCTTTTTAACTGGCTTCACAGCAACTACAAACTGCTGAAAACAACACTAATAAATGTGTTACAATTAAATAGTCTGTACAAGTAGCTAATATTTTGTTCTTTCTGTGTCAACCATCTTGTTCTTCTATTTTCATATTTATGTACAGAAAAACTAAGAGTTTCCTTCTTAGTAGCCACACTAACATGCAATTGTTATTAAATCTATTTACATGCTGTCCTCAAACTGACACCAGGAACAGCTGAGGAACTTCTATCCAAGCCATAGGAAGTCTTGCAGCAAGTACACCTACTTGATTTAATCCATGGAATATTTTTCTTTCATTGATCCTGGCAAAGCTTTTCTTGGTGGATGTGCTTGCTTTGTTGATGGAATATTACTAGCACGGTCCCTTTCACAGTCACAAGACAAGCCGTAAGCAAATCAGAACCTGATCATCATCTCTGCATGTCCTGGGCAGAGGTGGCCTCTTCTATATGTTCTGTAATACACATGAATAACCCCTTGTCCTGGCATAAAACAACTATTAAGCCAGACGTGAGCATCTCTGAGAAGTAATTAATTCAGTTTTGATATTGCAGTAAAAATATTCTAAATATTCAAGTTCAGACTTGCAGTAATGCAGATACCCATATTTTGGTTATGTTTAGCAACTGAAAACATGACATATAGTAATCCCTTTTAGACTTTGGCAGGGAATATTTGTTTTGCTAGATTTTAATTGTTACTTTTATGTTTTTACACTAAGCATAGTGGGATCAGTTCCTTCATTGGCCTTTGAACACGTCAATACTAAACAGAGCCTGTACTGAATAAGAACGGCCATCTCTTCATGCACGTGGTGGGCTTACAGTTGTGGAACATCTTCATTAATAATTAAATCTTGCTCAGCCAAGCTTAAACTATTAAAATGCTTGACATTCAAGCTCCATAAACACTATTGCACAGCAATTACCTGGAATAAGCATTTTGAGTGCTTCTGCTCTCACCTTCTTTCTCCATTGGGTAGTTAGATAATGTCAAGTGAAAGCTGAGAGAAGGCACAAAGTAAGGGAAAGCTGTTAAGAGTAACATGATGGTGACACAAACTTTTGGCATTTCCAGGGTCACAAAGAAGGGCAGAAGAAAGCAAAGCAGATCTTGGTCATAGCTACAGAGCAAACATTTTGAGAACCCGGACTCAAGCAAGCTCAGCAATGTTTGATTTTGCTGGGGTCTGTGAAATCAAGTTCAAAGGTCACATGTCCCTAAGTCTGGAGGGTGCTAAGACCCAGGGCCCAAGCAGATGATCCATCTGCGATCAGTGGAGGGATCAAGCAACTTATAGACCGTGTCCTTGGGACACAAACAAAAGGAAAACAGAAGGCAAAATTGAATCCCAGGAATGGAAAATAACGCATATGACAGATCATCCTGACAAATACTTCATTATTGTGTGCAACAGATTGAAATAAATTTAGATACACCATTAGTCACTGTCAAACGAGCATGCCCTACTAGAAAGCCTGGAATTTTTTTGAGCATAGGCCAAACAAAAAACACCCCTCCACACACACACCAGCTTAGCAATACCTGGATGGCTTAAAAAAATCTTTAAAGCTATCCCCTAAACTTTTAAGATATATTTTTAGTAAAGAGACTGAAATCCTGACTTCAATACACGTCATTTAATTTATAGAAACAGCTGCGTTCTTATGTATGAGGAAATAAGAGCTACTAAGTTTGTCCTGATGCTATAATATGTTATAACATGAAGAAACTTGGTGTAGTAGAACAGAATTTGGGGGGAATCTATCTTCCACAGTGACAGGATTTTTAGTAGGATTTTTATCCAGCAGGAATAACTAAAAGCACCATTTTTAGTTGTACTAGATTTTTTCCAGAATGAAGTCTTGCTTCATTAGTACAGTATCAAGCACTCAAGCTTCCTGTTTTTCCTAACTCTACAATATTAAGAGGGATGATGTGGATAGAGGAGTTACTTTGCCCAAGGGATTTTAACAAAGGCTTTGATCTCAGGTCAAAAAAAAGAAAACCAACACAACATGCACCTATACACATAAAAGGCCAATAATGCTGAATCTTTCTTGCAGTCCACAGCATTTGTGGAAGCTGGTAGGACCCCCAGGGAGCTTAACAGCTTATTCAGAGAGCAACACTAAACTTTGTTCCATCTTTCAAGTTAAGTAAGCCTTCAAATGATTCAAAAGACTTTTTGCGATAATCCTGTCCTTTTCTCCCCTAGGAAATCAGTAGGAGATGCACAGTTTCCTCACATATTTGCTTTCTCCAGGTGCTTTCCTTTCCAACCCAAAGCTCTGCTGCCAGCAGCTCTTCAGGACAGGCAGGGACACCCACGACTCAGTTCCCACACTCACTGATGGGCAGCTCGTGGTCTGGCCTTGTCATCTCTGATTAAGAACAGTTCACTTTTTCTTCGCTCTGTGCTTCTTTCCTCTTAATTCCTTTTGCAATGAACAATGGTTTTTGACATCCTGCTTCATCTGCCCTAAATTTGATTTGCAGGTCTTAGATTTTGGAGAGATGGCAGGACTTAAGAACATGAATATAGAAAGGATGTACTTACTGGTCTGACAAAAGTAATTAAGTGGCAACAAGGCTTCCCCCCCCCCCTTTTTTTTTTTAACTGGCACTTCCCCAGCTAAAATAACTTACAGCTTATTAAAAAATAATCTAGAAGTTTCTGCTATTACATTCCCACCTTTCATTTGCAGACTCATTGCATTCAAAAGGACCAACATTGCAAGAATCTGAGAGCTCCCCAGTACTGAGGACCCAATTTTGCAGAAACATTATCCTCAGGAGCTATTAGAGGCATCTCCTGGGAACTGAGTGAGTAAGTACATGTTGTACTTACTTGTTGCTCTACATGTTGTGGTACTTCTGGTTAAGAGTTACAGCTCAGCTACGTTGAAGGGTAAATCCTGGCAGAACAATAAAGTGAAATTAGCCTATTATTGCCAGCAAAGAAATCTCTAACTTTGCTCAGGTTTTTGTTCAATTCTGAAAGAGACAGCTGGTGACTGAAAAAACATCCAAACTATTATTGCCATCAACAACCTTAGATTTACACAGTCATTTTCATCTTCAAAGCACTTCATACACATTAAAGCGGTTAATCCTCACAGCGCTCGTGAGCAAAGATCATTACAGCCATCCACTTCTCTCCTAACAGAGCAACAGGGGCTTTTCCACAGTCTCACCACTGACCTCACCTACAGCCCCAGAGGTGCCACGCAGCAGTGTGACCCCACAGATGTGCACAGCCTCACACCACAGGCTCTCCGTTCCTATGTCCTTGGTCTGTAGCATCTAACATATTAATGGCAAGGAAAAAACACTCTGCACATCCACTGAATTTGCACCAACAGAATTAACGTTGGTGTAAATGAGATCATAGAATTACACCTCCACCTGCCAGAAAGCTCCCCAAGCTTTATTCCCAGTGCATTTGGCTCGGAGTTGGCAGCAAGGAAGCGGTACACAGAGGGCAAGATCTAACATGCATCTCAGGGACCACCTCTGCTCCCGGCACATCACTGTGCCAAATAATTACTGTGAAGGCACCTACACAGAGCCTCCCCCCAGGCAGGCCCAAGTGGAGCTGCTGCTCCCTACTCTGCAAGCTGCTGTAGCCTGTGGGCACTGACCAGAGGTGGATTGCCTGCTATCTGTACACACACCTGGGCTGCCTGGCAAAATAAGGTGGTTTTGCTTTTTTTTTTTTTTTAAAAAAAAAAAAAAAAAAAAAAAACACCCTCCGCCCCCCAGACAGTCTATGCCAGCAAAAATTCTGCTCCCATTTTGGACACAGAACTCACAACCCACGTTACACTGATGTCCACAGCTATGCCCTGGCACCCAGGACAGTACAGCTTTGCCTGAGTACAAGCATCTGGTGGGGTCTGTTCAGATGAAGCACATGTGGAACACTACAAGAGTGATATGCCATATCACCTACGTTAAGGAAACATCCCTTAAATCTTCCTTTCCAGTGCATCATATTTGTGAAGAGCTCTCAGTGCCTAGAGACTACAGTGTTGATACAAGCCTTAGGTTGGCAAGGTGAAACAGCAGAGGCAGGCTTGCAATTATTCAGAAGTTTGAGATTTTAAAGTCTCATTACAACCTAAATTGAAATGCCCCCCCCCCCTTTACAATGCCTGTTAAGCCAAAAACCCACCCAATCCTTAGGAAGAGATGTTGACATACACACCATGCACCTCCCAAGGGTCTTTATCTGAAAAGCAAAACTCCATTGGACATGAAGTTGTATTTGAGATCACTGCCTCCAAACAAAACACTTCAAGATCAAAACAGACACTTGAGGATGAAGTTTGACTTTATCAGAAAAATTCTGAAAACATCTCCTCAGGACAGAGGTTGCTACATGCTCATCCCGCCTTTCCTGCCTATTCACCCTCATTTTCCCCACCTCCTGTAACTGTTCCCTGCGCTGTGGACAGGAGTAGAGAGTAGAACAGCATCTCAGGGCTGATTCTTTCCCTCCCTTCTTCTGCTCTGTGTAACTGGTAGCTAACCCAGGACCTTACATGATTGAAATAATAATTAACTCACAGAACTGAAGTGCCAAAGTGGGAGGGAAGAACGTTTAACACTGTCTGCATCTTGTCTTAAGACAAACATTGATTTTCAGGGTTCACCTCCACAGCATTTGTAACCACAATGAAGTAACTTCATTAGGAGGAGACATTGATCTAACCACCTGAGTAAGATGTCACTGTCACTTGAATTCTGCTGGCTGAGCCACCTTGGTGTAAAAGCTTATTTAACGCTCTGTATTCAGAGCACAGACAATACGCTGCTTTGATTTTATCATTTCACATGGGGTGGTATATTCAAGAGAAAAATTTAAACTTGAAAGAGTCACAGTGAGCTGCAGGTGATTAACCCTTTCTGAATCCAGCATGATTTCTGTACTCAATGAACAAAGGTTCGCAGAAGACAGCATACCAGACAGAGATTATCCATTCCTAAAGCTACAAAGGCCTGAGATTTATTACCTTGCAGTGGCACAAATAAAGAAATAAAATGCTATCAACAAACTTCACATATGGCAATTTAACTTGAAAGAAAGCATGTGCTGAAGGGATGAATATGACTGAGAGACGTGATACAGGAGAGAAATTTGATACTACAGATTTTCCTGTTTCACACTTATTCACTGGATCCAGGTTCACAATGGAATTTCATCTTTAATAACCCATCCGTGGAGGAAGGCTGGTTCTTGGTAAACTTGTGATATGCTATTCTGTTGTCCACTGTGTATCTGCATGTCCTATTTTTTTTTGACAGTACTCAAAAGGTCTTATCTGTGAAACCAAGGCTGCCTGTTCAAGGCTGATAAGAAATTTGCTTTAGGAGAAAAATATTTAAAGGAAAGAGATAAAACTTGTGGGCTTCTATTTTTCCATTGAAGAGTATTAAAGTAGGAGAAGATGGTGTCTTCAGCACTAAGAATTGCTCCACTTTAAACACACCTTTCCACTAATGTCCAATAATAAAAAACTGCAAAATCTTTGCTATCAGCTCTCAACTACTTTCACAGAACAAGCAGCTCATGCTCTAATTCCTCACCTCCCCTTTCCTCAGCCATCAGTAAGCAAGATTTTACTGCTTTTTATTAAACACTCCTGCTTGAGGCTAGCATCATTTTCTTGTGTTGTACTTAAAGCATAAAGGCAAATGGACCAGTTTGGGAAAAGGACTTGCAAACAAAACCTTGCCAGCAGCTCTGTCTCTATCAGACTTTGCCCAGTCCAGGTACTACGCTAATTGCAGTAATATGGCTGGGAAAGCTACATGCCAGCCTAACTACAAGCACAGTATATGCCAATATACTTAGAAATTAACTCTGGTCGGGACTGTAATACCTGCAGTGATTAATGTCTAACTGTGACTGTTCAGGAAGACTTACAGTGTGAAACATGTAATTACAAACAGTTCCATCTGAAATAAATCCCCTCTCGAGTCTCTCCATGTTATCCAATTTGTTTCCCTTCCAGCTTTTGTTTCCTGCCTAAATATACTAGTTAATCTTTTTCCTTCAAATAAATTTAAAAAAAATAATCACAAAGCAAAACCTGAGAAACCTGTTGGCATTTCATTCCCAAGATAGATATAACAAATCTCAGCACAAAACACTGAATCCACTCTGCCAAGCTTTGTGAAATACTGTACAAAATATGCAACAAGAAAACAATCACTGTAAACACTTATGAAGATATTTTTCAAGAAGATGCAGCGTAGCTCTGTCTTACCTACATTCATTAAGCTCTCTCAACTGATGACAATTGGAAAACAAGTTAAAATAGCACACAACTTAAAGTGAAATCAGGTATGACTACAACCCTGCATGGTCTACAAAGAACCATTATTTTAGTTTGCTATGTCATTAAAATTATTCTCTTGTTGGAAAGGTTTTTGGTTTTTGTTTTTTGCCCCCCCCTTTATTTTTTTTAAGTCAAGGTGAAATATCAGTTTTAAATTGATATGGATTTTTGACTTCCAGCTGCACCTGCTTACAACAGGATGCAATTATGAGACTAATCTTGTTACTTACTAATAAAAGCACTATTAACAGAAAAAAAAACAGGCACAAGTTTTGAACTACCCATGGTTGAAAGGTAAGTGAATTATGTTTTTTCCATCTGTTGTTGTTCATTGGGATTTTTTTTGGTGGTGGTGTTGTGAGGTTTTTTTGTTTGTTTTTAGCAGCCCAAGCAGCCAGCTATGTTTTCTAGAGGGCAGAGTACATTCATCTCAAAAGATGGCTGAAGTTGAGGAGTATCTAATCATACACGCTGAGCAGCAACATGATCCACAAATCAGGAAGAAATGGAGTATTCGGGGCAGTAAAGCTTTCTCAGTGTCAAAGATATGGATTGAAGGGATGTCAAAATTAGCTTCTTACCTATGTATCAGGTCTAAGGCACTTTGGCAGCTTGGTTTGGGAAGCACATGCTGCTGTTGCTTGGTGGAGAGACAGAGACTTCCTGGCTCCCATGCAGCCCATCTGGCATCTTCCACAAGCACCGAATTCACTTATCCAACACAAACAAGTGAATAAGCCCTGTGTGTTTAAAATAAAATTCTGTGAAGTATTAAAGGGAGCTGAAAAAAATAGGAAGGAAGGAATCAGTCTATTTATGTAACAGACTGTGCACTGTTCTTCTTGGTTAGGGCTAATTTCATGCAATGATATTATTTGCATGCTTTGCTGATTGGCAGTGGAAGAGAGACTAACTCAAACTGAAACTACATAAATGGTATTTTATCAATAAAAATCATTTTTTTTCCTATTTTACTCTGATGAACACTTATTTTGGTAGTCGCACCTCAATGCCTAAATACCATCATTTGGGATCAAATACACATGCATCTTGGTCATCAAGCCAGGATTCCTTTAAAGAAAGAAAAGCTAGATTATTTTTCCATTTTCTTTGAGCAAATGAACTGTGAATTCAGCTCCAGAAATAAACCCTGCAAGCATATGAGGTCATCTAGTTTGAGGATGTGTTCAGTTATAGGTGTACAGCAGCTCCAGACTAGCATTTCTCTTCCTTTCTCATTCATTGTTAGGAGCATTGAGACATAGATCTTTAAAGGCCTATTTCTGAGTGCCATATGATAACTTTAATGCAAGATTAAGGAACAAATTATTATTTGAGTCCCAATTATTTAAACCAGATTGCTGTATACAAACCCTCTTTTTTTTTTTTTTTTTTACAACTTTGTGGTTTTTGAGAAAGGCTTAGAGTATGATTCCTAAGGGCTAGAAAGCAGAGGATAAGTATAAGAGTACAAGTCAAAAAAATCTTTATGTTAAAAGACCTTGATCATGCAATCCTTAAATTGGGGCAGTTGTCATAATAACTGCAGGTTGGCTTCATACAACTACAGTAGCAAAGCACATAGTCGGTCTATCCACCCACCAGCCATACTCCTAGCAGGATAAGCTCATATCTGTGATTATGTCCTGGAAGCACAGAGTAACAACTAATGTTTTTTTGGGAACACAACAGTGCTCACATGAATTCATTCACTCTTCATAAAACAATGCAGGCAATTCATAGCTAAAGACATCCATCACTTGGCCTTAGTTGAAAGCCTGTGGTCCTTTGCAGGATAAGATCATCTTTCAGGATAACAGATTCTTTAGAAACCGTACTCTAAGCAGGACTCAATGCTCAAAGGTATGTGATTAATAGACTTTATATATATGGTTTTACAGGTTTCCCTAAATGATAATGTACTATTTCATCATGAGGATGTTCCACATTGTTTTGTACAAGCTGCTTATTAAGAGATAATGAAAGTGGTCCTATTTTTAGCTATTCCTTGTGGTCCATCTGGTCAGCCAACATCATGAAGGAACAGGTAAATTCAGATAATTATGCTCTTAATACCATAATCAAGTGAGTCTGGTTGTGAAAAAAATTACAAATATGAAAGCTACAAAATAAAAGATACCACAAAAATAACAAACACATCAAAAAAAAGTGTATATCGAGCTTCCACAAAAATTACTGTTTTGGCTAAGGTTAGCAATATCTTTATCATACACTGCACAAAAGTCAGTTTAAATTGCCTCAAATTTGCCAACTACAACAGTTTTATAGGTACCAGAATACATTCCTTCTATATTATTACTAGATCAGTGCTTTATAGCTTATTGCTTTGTACCGTTATATCATTTCTACTGACTTAATCCACATGGTCTGAAAAATCACCATCAATAAGTGATAATACTTAAACTTCCAAGGAAGAACACTGAGAAACTTATAAAAAAAAGAGTAGAGAAGCTTAGGCTATTTATAATACAACGTGTGGTCAACTGAAATTCTACTTGTCACTCTCCTTTAACAAGGAGGCAGTTTACTGACAAAAAAAAAAGCTGGGACCAACATATTCATGTCAAATATATCTACAATATCTATATTCTATTTCCCACAGTGTAAAAAGCAAAATAGATAAAAGTATTCATTATTGGACTTGTATCATTTAGGTAAAGCCATTGATGAATTCAATACACTCAAAGTCAGTGAAAGCCAAAATAGTCCTGTTGAAGGCCCCCCTTCATTGCAAGGCTCAGTCTCTTACAGGTTTCCACCACTCTTTTCACAACTTTCTCCTGCAATAGTGCTTGGTGCTGCCTTGCCCTCCTCACATCCCCAGGGCCTCAGAGTGCACATGCTGAGCAGGCTCCAGGTGTTATTTATGTCAGCGGGCTTCATACAGCTGATAGATAGCTCCGAGCTGGGCACATGACAGAAGTCAAAATCCAAGGTAGTGGGCACAGCATGACACTGACAGCGTTCCTGGCTTGCTGCTTAACTCTGGCCGGGATATGCAACCTCTGGCTGTGCCCCAGCCCTCCTACAGCCTGTGGCGAGAGGCCGTGAATCTGTGAATCCGTGAATCTGGCCCTAACCAATTGATTTCTGCAATTTCCCTCTTCTTTCCTTTAGATTATGACTCTCAAAAGAGCTTTAAGGAGTTGCAGCTCTAACTGCCAGTCAGATTTCGCAGCCAGTTGGCCATGTCAATCCTCTAAATCTTCTTAGAAATCCTAGGCTGCATTTCATTTTTACCTTTTTCCACAACTCCACTTTGTTCACCATTACTCGACCATCCTCTGCTGGTGTTTCTGGTCATACACAGCCACCCACACAGGGCTGGTAAGAAATGGGGCGAGCTCAGCTCAAGATTAAGCACATAAGGCCTTGAACAGCTGGTGAGTGGTAGTGCCTGTGAGGTGTTCACACACAGGGAGGCAGGTGGAAGCACCACGGTAAGCAGTAAGTGCTTCTCTTTACATGAGACTCAATAAGGCACCACACCATGACAATGCTCTTCATCACCCACCGTTTGCCAAAATGCCAGTTTTAAGGTGCTAGAGCATGTGAGTTTGCTGACTGAGCCATACCAGAGACAAACATGCAGCAGCTCCCACCCCAATGTTTCAAGCCGTCTACTCCCCCCAACAAAAGCTCTCTGCCTTTGAGAAGCAGAGGTTTCAGGACAGCAAGGGCACTGCCTGTCTGGACCCAGACCAGGTCACTACCAGCAGCTCCACCAAGCAGGCCACAGATGCTCTACAGCTTCCCAGCAACAAGCAGTGCCAGAACAAAGGCTCAGCACCACCACGTTCCTGGGGCTGCCTTTGCCACCAGCACACCCTGGCCCCTCAGATATTCTTCTGTGTCTCTGCCCTGCACACACACACTTCCTAAGTGCAGCTTGCCTGCCTTGTCTATAAATCTAAACTCCTTTGGGGCAGATATTTTTCTTACTGCCTATTTGTACTGGCAGAGATCTCAGCTGGGTTCTCTGAGGCCATAACTTATAACTCCCCGACTGCTTTTTTCAGTGCTTGAAGCATTGTATTTTTGTCTCAGACAGCAAGCGTTTCAGAACATAAGTCTGGAAATCTACATATTACTTTATTACAAACATGTTTATGCTTCTAGATCTTCCCTCTTGTTGTTTCATTATGCAGCTACTGCAAAGCAAGAATCTCTCATAAGAAAATTTGATGTAGACATGCCTAAGGTACAAAATCAGAAGGACTCGGCGATGGGAAAAGCTGCCATCAATCACAGCAGGCAGGCTGCTCCCCCTGACAGCCATCAGAGAGGTAGATTCAGTAATGCAATCACAGCTGCAGTAGAAACCTGGAGAACATTATGATGCTAGTCACTACATATTTAGTGTTATAACATACTTGCATATCAAATCTGAATGATGTGCACAGGAAAAAATTGCACTGGAGTCAACAAGCTGCAGCTGCTTACTTTAAGGCTGAAGATCTTTTGCTCTTGGTTTTGTGTCTGGAGACAGCAATTTATGTCCTTTCTGACACACATGCTAATTTAGGCAACTAGAAGAGGATTCATACCACCTTATCTCTGGATAGGATAGGATGAATTAAATGCTCAAGTCTACTGTTCACCATCATGTGCAACTATTACTTAGATTAGAACCTTGACTTTAAAACACCTGTTTCAAAGCAAGAAGTTACCTCCAAAATTCCATTAAAAGAAGTCTTAACAGATATTTTTATAGAATTCATACCACAGTACTTAATTAAGTGTCACACAACCATTAGCTTATGTTCACCTTAATGTCATGCATTTCATAAACCAAGAGAGTGGAGATGCCCTCATCCCCCCCACAACCAAAATGAGATCCCAGAGAAGCAATATGAACAGCTCTTCCTCTAAGAGAAGCACCCTGTCTTTTTCTAAACCAACATTCATCAACTCACACATAGGATTATCTACACATTTTGTTTAGGAACTGATACAGAGCAACAAATTGATCTACACACCCAAATTTCACTAGTTCTCCTCAAATATAAAACCTACATGGAAACTCAGAACCTCTCTTCTATTCATAGGAGAGAGGAAAGATTTCTCTTTTCTAGTCCAAAAATTGGAGTTTAAATTAAGTCATAAATCATGCTTTAGACAGAAAAAAATAATCTTGTTGAAGCAAATAAGGTATGTTTGGAGGTTTTTTTTTTATATATACTTTTGATTTTAAGGGTTCCAATTAGTTTTTTTATACTTTTAACAAGCTAAAACAAACCCAAGTGCAAGATATTAAAATTGAAAACAAAACTGTTTGAAAGCAGATTGTAAGTGATGTATTGCATTCTAATTTAATCAAGTGAATAGCTTGCAAAGCTTAACAAAAGACAGCCACATAGTTCAGTAAAGCCTCTGATAGCCTTCATGAATAGTCCTCCAGGCCAGGACTATTCAAAATTGAAATATCTAACAACAACAACAAATTTACTTCTATGCCATGTAAATTCAGGCACCTAGAAATCACTGAGAGATAAAATGCTCATAAAGCACATCATGTGCCTACAGACAAAAGACTCATGCCATTAATTACACTTACTCCTTCCCCCTCTCCCCCCCAAAGAACTTTGCATCCCATATTTTTAGACTTTTTTTTCCTTTCTTCAAACAAGAGAAAAAGTTGTTGGAAAAAAAGACTTGTTGGAAAGAAAAACTTGTTGAACTAGATCTATGGGAGAGAAAAATTGGTAGGCTTTCAGTTGTTTGGGGGTTTGGGTATTTTTGTGTGTTTGTTTTTTGTTGTTGTTTTTAAGCAAAACTTCGTAGAACTCATTAGTGTTATAGGAAATCCCTAAACTCTCCAGCAACTAAGTCAGCAGTTGAAAAGAAAAACATCTTAAAAATCTAGACTAGGTCCTTCTAGCCCATGAGCATATCTCAGTTCATGCTTTTCTATTAAAATACAGAGCACACAGTACAAATTCTTTAATCATTTTTCCCCATTTGTCACATGCAGATCTGCATCATTAATTTCATAATATAAATAGCACCTCTTATCATGCTCTTGACATAGTTTAAGATTTAGCCACCCACTTTTGCAAAGTGAAGATTTAAGAATTAAAAAATGCCTGCACTTTTATTAAAAAAATGTTTTTATCCCTTACAATGGGGAAGGGAAAAAAAAAGATTAACTATATTTTATTTACCTGATAGAAATCAGTATGCAAACAAGGAAGCTAAATAGCATAAGCCCAAGCTCTTTGATTTAAAAAGTTGATATTGTATCTGCAGCATAGACAGCAATGGGGTCATTTGAGTAAAACATTTTACAGGACTGCTTTCAGCAGAAGCCAAGCTTAAAAAAAAATCTAAAGTTATATTATAGGAAATTCTGCTTAATGGAGTAAACAAATTTGCATTTTATGGCTGATTATATATATTTGTGATACATATAATATGGTGTGACCTTCAGAAGTAATAAAATTCATGTTTTCATCTCATCACAAACAATTTTGCATGCTGCAGTTCAGTACGGCAGGCCATCACTCTGAACTGAAGTAATAAACTTGTCGGACTTATTTCCCTGAAGCGTACTGACTCTTGGCTGACACTTTGAAAAGCACAAACTAATTGTAATCACTCTATAAAAACCAGGCTTACGCAAGGGCAACTTTTTACCACAGCATTCTCTTAATGGCTTGACAGAAGTACATTATTTTCCTTTAGTTGCTTGGAGATACCGTTAGCTAAAATCAGGCAAGTTTTGACTCATTACTCCAGTATAACCTTTGCAACAAAGTGCCATATTTCTTTGTATCAAACATACATAAAATTGTGACTGCTATAAATCCATAAGTGACAAAGGCACTAGGCTTACAAGTAAAAAATAAAAAGTATTATAAGTAGTGCTTCACAATAAAAAGGTACCTCATTTGTAGCTTGACTTAGAGCATGTAAGTTTTCCTGTGCTTACTGAATGCAACATATTCAGAGGATTAAGACTATCTACTCAAGTTTTATATCAGTTAAGTATGACTGTTAGATGGAGTTGTTTGCCTCTGGGAGACAAATACACAAGTAAGCCAGGGGCTCTATTTAAGATGAATACACACCACACAACATAACCAACCACCAGTCCCATTTTCTAGCCAATTTCATATGTAAGTCACAGTAAAAAATGTGTTTTGATGGCCATGGGTGGACTGTACCATGTTTTTATCTCTATAGTTCAAGAAAAAGCAAATAGAATAATCCTAGAATTGTTTCACTACTCAGCAAAATTGACCAAAAATATTTCTCAAAATAAACCTCAGATGACCAACCTGGACACAGCTCATCATCACAGAGCCAATATTAAGAAAATGTAGTCTCCACACTTGCTGCAATGTCAACAGATGGCTGTCTCTTAATAAAGAAGCACCAATCCAAAGGAAGCCATCAATATACAAATAGAAGGATTAACCTTACAGAGGGCTAGATCATAAGTGAGGGATAAATATATGTAATTAGGTGGCACTCCCAACTCTCAGCATTGCGCTCTGAAGTGCCCCATAATTCTTTTGATTAAAATGTTACATCCCACAAAGTACCACAGGTAGATGATCCTATCATATTTCATCCACCAGCAATACACCACATAAGGCACAATGGCACAGAAAATCAATACTGTGTGGAGTAGTTGGAAGCAGCTTAATCAGAGTCTTTTTCCTGGATTAAAAAAAAAAAAAAAAAAAAAATCTGTTTTGCACATATGCTTTGAAACATCACTCAAGCTGACCATAAACCAAAAAAGACCAAACTGAAGATAGAGTGACCAGGAATCAGTGTTCTACAGGAAATCAATAGTTCTACAAAGTGCTATTGGATGCTCCTTTGATTTTTTAGTCCTAAGACTTGAAACCTGCCTTAAAAGTTGAATGGTAGCATTAAAGCATTTTCCAGCTAAGTATACTGTAAAACAACTTTTTTTTTTGAATAATCTTTTTCCAAATTTGCTTAAATTCTTGATTAGGAAATTACATACTAGCAGAATTATTTTTTTTAAACTCTGCTTCAGTTAAAAAATATATATATTTTTATCCACATTTTGGCTTGCACAATATAAAAAAACAGTCCACACTATGCAAATATGTGACTTACTGTCCTGCATGTCCTGAATCCACACAGCTCAGATCGTGCAGATTAAGCTTTGTGGTCACCTACAGCAGAGGACGGGGTGTACGTCCCTTGTCAGGAGACGGATTTTTTTCTTCTGTTGAGCTGCTAGAATTTGTTTGATAGCTAAGAGTGCAATAAGGCCAGACTGTATAAGTTTTCCACAGTGGGTGCAAAAGGCAGCACCTTTCTGATTAGGAGCAGAGAGCGCCAAAAAGTTGATCACATTTGTCTGAACAACACATAAGTGATGGTCAAACACTGGTGGACTGTTAGAAGACACAGTATTTCCGAGGTATCTTCTCTAGTATCTTGGCTGTCTCTCATACACACACACAAAAAAATGTTTCCTAAACTGGCTTATCCCTAAACTTTCTCTAAATAAGAAAAAAATATTTTCTACCCCCACTCCACATGGTGCCAGATTTAATACGTAGTGCTGTGTCCCAAAACAGCCTGACTTGGGCAAGAGCATTCAATGTAAAGAGACATTGATAAACTAGAGAGGGTAGAGAGTAACCAAATGGTTTGTTGGAAGCTCCCCAAGAAGCTATGTAGCTGACACAGTATGTGCATCTCATTAGGCTCCCTGGCTCCCAAAGCAACAGCAGTGAGAGCAGAAGTGTCTCACATATTTCTGTGTGTTTCCAAAGTCAAGCAGTTATGCTTCCCACCAAGATATTTCGTTATTGACATCAATTCATGTGTGCCCATAGCAAAAGACTGGAAAGCAAATTAAGGTTAGTATTGCTCCAGCAGGTGGACACGCCAGTAAAGAGCAAAACCTGAATAATTAACAGTGATTTGCAAACCATCTCTTCATTGTCGCACCTCAAGGCATCGTTGATGTCTCACTGAGATGAGAAACACACTTCTCTTACTTGGAGAGATTAAAACAGGAGGAAATCCATAAGGATACCAAGTCTGCACTATTTACAGCTTTTGCCAGAGTTGGAAAGTATTTTTAAGTTCAAAACCCTTTGAAAGGATTCAGTTTGGAAGACAAGACAGTATTTCTTCCAAGAACTATTCTGGCCCCTCAAGAGCCTCTTCACATTCTTGCCAGCTCTAATTTAGTGGGGAAGGTAGCAGAGAAGCCAGCCTCTCCGTAAAAACAAACAATTTTAGCTCAGAGAACTGATACTCCCTCTTTCCATCCACACACTAAAAGCATAATCTTTTTGGGTACCTAACATGAACTCCAGCACTGAAGAAAGAGGAAGGGCTAAAATTATACCCTGAGAAAAATATGTTTCCAGATTATTTTAATTAGGATAGTTAAGAGAAATGCTAGGCATAGACAGTAACTGGTCTGTTAATGAGACTTCTCATGTGCTTAATGTTTGTAAAGAGTTGGCTCATGAATCATTAAGCATTAGTGCTAATGGCATTTACTTCCTGTGATCTCTCAAATCACACCAAAATTTCATAGATACACTGGAGGCTATGCACCACAGAAAGGATGTTATGTCAAATTTAAGTGACAGTGCCACTTCCTCAGACTGGAAACCGCTGTGCTTCAAGACCAGACCTTGACAAGCCATACAAAACCACGTTCACCAAAGGAATAGGCATGTGTCTGGACTGTGTGTGTAAGCAGTAACACAACATAAAGAGTGGGAATAAAATCTAATCATTTCAATATGAAATAACCTCTGTACCTCACTGTTCTGACAGGCCATCTTTCACTTTTACCCTGCTGGGACATCTCTTCAGTTTCTAGCAACGTTCATGTATTTTTAATGCTGTAACCAGACATACTGTAACCTGTTTACTTCACTTAAATAACAATTGGAGCTTCATATAGCGATTTCACATAACAATTCTATGTCGTGAACAAGAAAATACAACGAGGAGCAGACAGATTCACAGGCACATACACACCATGTTATTCTTTTAAAGCCGTAACAGGAAAAACTCAAAGTACTAAGAAAAGCACTAAAAGGGGTTCAAAGCCCACACTGCAATATCAATTGGTGACATTGTGCTTGTTCCTTCGTATCTAATTGAGTAACCATGAGTCGCTCATCTTTCCCCCCCCTTCTCCCAAATAGATGGGCTTTTAATTGTACAAGATGACAAGGGCTTTGAGCAATTGCTCATTTTGTGGCAAGCACTCCATCTTACAGCTTCAAGCTTTATATTAGCTCAATATTTGCCAGTTCAGAAATTCTTAAAAGCAGTCAATATTTTCCTACAAGCTATCAACATCACCAGAAGGGCAAGACCCAGCAACAGATGTGCAAACTGGGGAGGAGGAAGAATAGTAAGGGGAAAGCAAAAAGTTCTACTAATACTAACACAAATTTGAGGTGGCACTACTGGTTCAGTATATACAAATTTGAGATTAGGTAACTATGGACTAATGTTCTGCCCTCTCTACTTGACAGTTATGTTAAGAGCTGGGCTTCAATTTTTGAAGTAGAAGATGCTTAGACCTGGAGGAAGTCACAGAGAAGTACAGTTGGCATTGAACTAAGCTCTAAGTGTTTTGGTTTGCAGAATGTTTTTGAGAAACATCCTTTCAGTCCCTGTAATGCTGCTGTAATTAGTCAGGATGCTCCAAGCAGAATAGACTTGGTGACCCAGAGGGTCTGCCAGAAAAGCACTCTGCACAAATCCTTTCAACCCTGCAACTGCTATGTTGGCATGTTTTAAGTTTGCCAGACACCAAATGCTTTATTTTTCCAGATGTTTTGTAGGAAAAAGCTTGTAAATTGGGCACAGGAAATTAAATGCATGCAGATTTACCAGAGGTCAGTTTCTGATTAACAGTTATATGGAATAACAAGAACATGGTGCAGGCAAAATAAAATAAAAATGAGCAAAAAAAAATTTATGATGTTAGATAAAAATAAGGCCTTCCTTCAGGAAAGGGGATGAGAAAACTGTCCTCAGCTGCAAGAGCTAAAGAGGAAAGCTTCTTTGGAAGAGTTTTTACTTGAGTCTGATAAGTTTGAGAATTTTGTTTACAGGATGCAAGAGGCAAACAAGTACCTTTACAATTGCTAACCCTTCTGTAGTTCTTTATTTTCCCCCACCATTATTTTAAAAAAAAAAAAAAAAAAAATCATACTTTTTTCTTATGCTCACACCATCACACAGGATGATGGAGCAACAGGCCAAAGACTAGATACATCTCACTATTTTTAATGTATTCAGCTAATCAATCCATACTTTAATTAATGCAAGGTAAGGAATCTTTCCATTCAGCCTCCAGATTCATTCTATAACTGACATTTTTCTGCAGCAAAAAGGCAGTGGCTTACCCTGTAAGCTTGTTGCACTGGGAATACAACTTTAATATTATCGCAAAAGAAGGCTGTGCTTTGGTTCATTCTTGCAACAGACCACATCCCTAGATGTGGAAGACTAGCTTATGAGCAGAGCCATCATGAGATGTTTTTGTATTTTGTTTGCACAGATTTCTGGTATAAGATTAGATAATCTTTGTTTTTTTTTTTAAAAAAAAAATGAAATTCAACCCTGAACCACAGGAATAACTGAAAATAACTCAAGAAAATTGTTCCTTTTTGAAGGCCAGATGTGATGATCCCAACCTATGAACCTAGATACACCATCTTCATGTTTTAGTTTTTAAATAAACTGTGAGCATTCCAAAAGGATGCTCTGTAACACTAGCACACACTGTTGTAAAAGTAATCAGAACTTTCTCACTGTCTTGTAAAGTCTCTGATAAATCTTATAATTTTATGGGCAAATCAATTTCTTATCTCTACCATCAAACACTGAGTATTGAAAATCCATACCCCACCACTTTCTCCAAGGACTTGCACTCTAAACATAACACTCATATAAAAAGTATTTTATGCACTTCTGATGAATGGTACTGCATACTTGATCTTAGTTCTGCAACCTATCTTTCCAGTTATTGTAATAATAGCAATTAAAAAGTATGTGCAATCATACTGTACACCACTAATAAAATAATTGACCTAAAGTATAGATATTCAAGTTTATATTCAAGTATAATATTCAAGTTTAAACAGAAATCCAAAGTCAACTAAAGACTTGTTTCCAAAATTTGTTGTTAAGATGTTTAGACAAGAGTTACAAAATTCTACTATAACATAGTACACCAAATCTTTCTCAGATAATCACATAACAATGTGTTATATAGTGTGTATATAGTGCACACAAAAAAACCTCACAAAGCCTCTCTGGCAGTGCTAGGTGTCCTTTAATAGAGAATCAACCACTTGATTTTCAAAGATATACTTAGTTCCACAAGGACCTTCATTTTAAGTTCAGGCAGAAACATCTTCAAGGCAAAACAAAAATTCCAAGCACCTTTACCTTGATGCCTTCATGGTACTGTGCAGGAAGAAGAGATTCTTTAGCATGATTACTAAGGACTTGAATTTAGGACACTTCTCCACAGTGATAAATACCATGGCCAATGCACTACCAAGTCACCACCTCTACAAAGAGAAGCACATAATTTATTGCATTTCTGATAAATCACTGTGCACAGTATGAATGCTGTGCTGTTTTCCATTGGTTTTATGCCCCCTAACAAAACTTCTGACATGGCATAAAACATTCCCACTACAAAGTTAATCCATAAACATTTATTTAAACAATATTTCACCCTTCACTGAGAGTTCTCTGATCTGCTTTGTCATGCAGTCACAGCATTTTTGATTGTCCATCACTGACTCAAAAGCCAGGATTATTATATCATCAAGCCACAGCTCAACCTGCTGCTAAGCCTTCCCTCCATGCAGTCATCTGAAGTCTGGCTGCTGAAGAAAACATGGTTTGAGTTCCAATTCCTACCTCTTTGATCCCTCTTTTGTTCAGAAATCAATTTTCAGCACTAAAACGCTCTCATCTCATAGATTTGAGATGCTTAAATAAGGCAGTAGATAAACATGCACTTTTCAGGCCTTTTGTTGAATATTTCTCCACAACTAGACACAAATGACTTTAATATAGGGAACAAAAGGAATACTGATTTTGTTTCTGTTGTTTCAGGAGTTGCTTATACATCTGAATTTCCTAGAGCTCTGAGAGATTACAGCAGGTACCAAGAGGTGGTCAAATAGTTTTATTCCTGTAATCTACACTCATTTTGAGAAACTTGTGTTGGAAGTGCTCCCCTGACACATTTTCCAGCCTCTACACTGATATTGCAAAGAAACTTTCTCCACAGTCCGGACTTCACGTTCCTACAGTTTTTGCTGTAGATTTCTTAGTGGAGGAGCTATACACAGGTATGTCATCAGGATTTTAGCTCACTGATCTGGACGGTTCCCTAAGCCTCCTTTGCAGTCTCCCACCTTTGAACACTTCCATCCCTTCCCAACTCAGCCGGACCGATGTTCTTGCCTCCCTGAGCCCGTTCAGGGCTCTGCAAATCCCAGGCTGTGCCGCCTGGGCTCCATTCCAATCACTTCATGCACAACTGCATCTGCTGCATAAATTAATTAAGTACTCAGTTTTTCCACATTGATGAAGCTATTCCAGTGGCAGCTGTGACTTTCTTCAGTACCCAAGCCAATGCAATCAAACCAAAGAGAGCAAACACCAGAAACATGCCTACCTTTCACTAACAAAAACCAACAAGAGCAAGCAAAATTAAATTACTTCTTCAAACACCTCTTCTCCTTGTCTGCCTGCTAAATTCTCTTTTAAACATTCAGTGACCCTTCACAACTCTTTCAAGACTGAAGACCTTTCAATTATCACAACACGTTAGCTGACCCCCATTCGCAAGGCACGCTCTGCTGGTCACCACAGTGCTCCTCCAAGGCCGTGGCTGGAAGCCTAGCAGATGGCTTGGCAGGCAATACCATTTACAGTGCGAGGAACAAATAAGATGACTGCACAGGTAAACAGATTAAAACACAATGCATGCCTTTGAAGTACACTTCCAAAAGCACCTTACTGGATTTACAGAATCCCTGGCTTCTTGGAGAAGCTACTGCACACCAGTCTATGTTTTAGTAAGCAATCTGTAAGCACAGAAAAAATACACTAGTAGTAGCACTGGTAGTAGCTACCCTGCACACCTCTGTTTGCACATGCCTTAAGCTCTTACAGCACCTTGAATGCTAGGAACCAGTCTGTGGTACAAGAGAAGACCATTTTATTTTCAACACAGGGAAACCTGTTGCAATTTGGTTGTGTTTAAACTCAGCCAGAAGTGGAGATTTGAAGTGCTGAAAGTCACATTGACAAGTTAATAAAGCATGCCCACTAGATTTCTCCCAGTAGGGGTAAAAAGGACAAAAGAAGAATCTAGAAAAATACCACAAATTAAGTCACACTACAGCAGCCACAGATGTTTTGGAGAAACCCCTTCTCTTTTGCAAGTATTTCTGTGGGAGTGTGCTGAGCTACAGCTCTTTGCTCGCAGATGACAGCACAGAGCTCCTCCTGCAGAGAAAGGGAACCAGCATGATCTATTGCTGCAGAGAAGATTGCACATTAAGGCATTTCTCATCTGTTTGTTTTATTTATTTAATTATACCTAAGCCATACAATCCAGGAAATCTGGCCAGAGCTGCATTGGAAGTGCACCTCTGAATGTATATCACCAACTGAGCACCTGGATGGACAAAGGGAGCTTGGAGTCATTTAAAGACAACTACATAAATGCCATGATGCTATTTCTGTGTGTACTTCAAATATTTTTTTGAAACAAGGATTTACAGGGCAGAGCAAATGCATCGTGCACCACAGCCAGCTAAAAACTGTCAGCAATTAGTTTCCTTCAATAGTCATTATGCTTTTTCTGTGACAATAAAACCCTGTGAATATTATGCCTCCTAGCAGACTGTAGCGCATCTCATCTGTAAATTCCCCAAAGCGTCAGTAAGAATCTGTGTATGGTGTTGCAATTAAAATGAGGAATGGTCCGAATGTGCTAGTCTACCTTCAACCATCTGGAGCATCTCCTTTATTAAATTTGTTTTCAATGTTTATACAGTCTCGTGGTAATTAATTTAAGAGAAAGTAGATTTGTCTCATGTTCAGAAGCCTGTCATTCATCCACTTAATGACAATTTGAAAGATTAAAAACAAAGCAATAACATAACTATATCCAGTATACTAATATAGAAAAATTGTGTCTCCTAAAAAAAAAAAAAAAACTTTTGATGAGTGTATTTGATACAGAGAAAGTAGATGGTATAGTTTTACTCATTACTGAGTAGTTCCAAATCACATTTCAGCAAGGTCGTCCAGATGACAACTGCCATCCCATCATACTTTATGTGATGTAGAGATACATCAGATACACCGTCCTGAAGGAGACTTGAGCTTCAGTTATTCACAGTTCCAGCAGAATTAAGCAGTCATAAAGGGGCATAATCTTTCAAGCCTTGGTAGCTGAGTTTTTAACATTATAATTACCAGTAAACCAAACAATGCACAGAGATGTTGCATAAAACTGCTAATTGTCCCAAATGTCTACAGGACTGTGGTTTGAACAGTTCATAAACTAAAAACAGAGGTGGGTTTTCTGTTGTTTGCGGTTTTGTTTATGCTTTCTCTGATTAAATGCAATTCAAGCTTGTATTTAAAAATAATTACACCATAGCATGGATGTGCCATTATGGGCTAGCTTTTTCTTTTAATTTCAATCAGCGATTTGAAGCATTAATAGCCTTCCTAGGTTTATTCCCCACCTACCCATCCACCTCCCACAACAAATGTGACTACAGATGCTAGTCTTATTTGCATAAATATCTCATTGGATCACTGTTTTCCAGGTACCAACTAAAACCCACTAAACTTATCACACTCTGTAATTGAACAATTTATCCGTAAAGAAGAGTGATCATTTTGAAGTCCATTCAAATCCTGACATCAGCCAGCAAATCCTGCCTGAACCAAGGTTGTAATCAGTAAATATATTTATTTGGATAGCTGGTGCTCCCATGAAGGATATTATTCTTCGCAAGTGATTTTCAGGCCTCCAGGAGGCTATTCACCAGCAGCAGTCCAATCCTAAAATACAATTAATTGTGGACAATGAGGTATCTATTGGCTGCCATAAAATCCAGGACCACCCAGGCTAGATCCAGTAAAACCTAGATGCCTGCACACGAATCACCCCGCATTTCCTACAGAATTTAGTATTTCATTGTTACATCTTTATTTCATTTTAATAAATGAAACTTACTGATTACAGCATATATCAAGAACAGTTTTTACCAGATTGATTTTTTTTATAGTAATACAATTGGAATTTTAGAACAGGTTACCTTTTATCTTTCACTAGGAAGCCACAAACACTGAGTAAACATGACTAAACAGATTTCAAAAGCATTTTAAAAAAAGTCACTGAAGAGTGGATACAGGCAAGAATTAAAACAATCTATTAATTCTGCAATTTATCTTACATTGCCTCTCTTAGGGAGAAAGAACAGCTGTAAGTGAAATAATTAGCTCTGCTTTTCTGTATTGGAGACTACAGTGAAGTATTTGGAACCACTCAGAATTCCAGAGCTGAGTTCTCCCTAAAGCCACATACACATTACCTTGCAAAGACACAATATCCAATCGCATGAGAAGAAGGATGTCTGCAGCCTTTGTTTGTTTGTTTCCAAATTTAATTAAATGAACTGTAGAAGTTTTTCCCAACCCTTTACAGGGCTGCCTGAGGAAGTATTTCAAAGTGAACATATTTCACCTCGTCTCTTATTTACAATTTGGGATTACGTGGCCCATTTGGGTTAATTATAGTCTTTTTAATAAGCCTACACCTTTCTGATGTAATGTGCTGAGATCTAAATGCTAGCTAGGCTAACTTTATTTGAACTTAATACTGAAATAGACCTAAAAAACACATCAAACCAGTGACCCATATGTCACACAAGGTGGCTGAAAGCTTATAATAAAATGGCTCAATGTTCAAACATTCCTGCAAGACCAGAATACGACCTAAACTACATCCCTGAAAATTAGTCTCACATAGGGGTGAATCAGAGGCAAGATTTCTAGTAACTCCAGAAATAATATTAAACGTGTTTATTTTGTCTTACCGAGGACATACTCTAAAGCTATAACCTGAAACAGCAAAAAAGCACAAACCCCAAGAAGATTCATTCTTTCAGAGTTGTTTTCCCACAAGCAGAGAGTTTTCTTAAAAACTAGAAAATGAATTTATAGCAATGGCAAAAATACTTTAAACAGTGAATAAAACATGAAGTGCATCAAATCAAAGAGTTAATGCTGCTGCCCTAACTTTATTAGCCTATGACCATTGCAAGTCTTCTGCAGCGTAAGATTGCCTGATGAAGTTCAGAGAGTTCATTAGCGATGTCACAAGTAATCAGTGCTACAATACAAACAGACCTGCTGCCTAGGACAGCATCAAAGCTGTAAGAAATACCATATCTGGGGGCTGGAGTGAATTCTTCATGCTACAGAGCTTTGCACCTAGAGTCAAGACATTTCTTGGGGAAATAGAACATTTTGAAGAATTCAGTGGGAAAGATTTAGTATGACAAAAGGAAGCACTGTGGTCAAAAAAGCTATAGGCAGATCCTTAATGATTGGTCTTAAGCACTGAGCTATGCCTAGTAAAACAAAGACTATAGCTAATCTTAAAGGGAAAAATGATATAAAGTTCTGAGAAAACATGTCCTGGACCTGCTTTTGTATTGTGCTGTTATTGGACAGCAGAGTAACCATGTACTTGAATTTGAAACAAGGCACTACACAGAATCAAAAACAGCCCTGGGGAAATAAAATTTACTTTTCAATTTGCTATAGCCATATACACATGCAGTCCATCAAATGATAGAACTTATCTTTAGATGAATATAAAGTAGAAAAATATTTAAGCTTATCACTGTTTTCATACATTCAGTAACTTCCAAAAAACTTTGTTTCAGTGCTGGAGGCTGTCGTCAGCTCCTTACTGTAGTTACCTGCTGAACATCTCCGAGCCTGTCCAGCTACATGCTGTGAGAACAGCTACCCACATCTCACCCACTATTCAGAAGCAAAGATATTTCTAATCTCAAGCTATTGACTATCAAGCCAAGCTATTTCCCCAGGGTCTGGCACTCATTGCCCATGACACCACTGCCCAGACACCCAGCCAGCAGACCAAGCACAGGTCCTTCCACCGCAGAGCTAACTTTGAAGCAGTCTCCTACCGGCACACATCTGAATGCGGACCACGATGTGCTGTTGGAGCAGACTGGCCTACAGAAGCATTTGTGAGCACTCATGCGAGTCCAGGGCATTGACACAGATGAAGAGAGCAAGCACAGACCAACCAAGCCCGGTTTTACAAGGCACTCAGCACCTGTGGAATATCCCCCTGGTTTAGCAGCTGTAGAGGCGGGATATTCACAGCTGACCTCACTCAGCTCTACAAACCCACACAGACTTGAACAAGGCTCAATCAGCATTAAACACTGTTAGAGACACCATGCCAGGGCTTTATTTTCCTTTGCAAAGCATGACTCCATCGCTCACCTCCCTGTCCTGCTTCTGCAGGAAGGCAGCAGAGGCTGGGGAACGGCAGTAGCACAGATGTGCCGGCACTTGGGCTGCCAGAGCCAGACCCTCCACCATGGCAGGGTTACAGCTGCTTTCTGACACAGAAGGGAGCAGCAGGGGCCTCTTTCTGGCCTTCCCCTACAGAAAGAGGCAGCCAGCCCCATCCGTCATCAACCACCCTCCAGCCCAGAAGAGCTTTTCCTTCCTCTTCCAGGCCATCTTCTTTATACGGATGGCATCAGTGTCTGTTCCTAAAATAAAGAAAGTAAACTCATAGCTGCAGATTTCCTAGGATGTATCCATCCTCTGACAACTCCCTCCTGTCACCAAATGCCTGTCTTATTCCTGTCACTGAAGTCAAAATCACCTCCACCACCCTCACCGTCACTGCTGTCTCTTAGTGAAATGCACTGCAGGGGTACTTCAGGTAGAAAGGATATCATCATAACACAAAGCTTCATCCAAGAACAGTTTCTCTACCCATTTCAACTCATTGTTTCCATATTTTTGTAGCAACAGTATCTTTAACCTGCCCCAAAAAGGGCATAAAGGGATAAAGAAACTGATTTTTAGATACTTTCCAATTTGATATTAGTACATTTAGGGAAAATAGAACATAGAATCATAGAATCATAGAACCATAGAATATCCTGAGTTGGAAGGGACCCTTAAGGATCATCAAGTCCAACTCTTGACACCGCACAGGTCTACCCAGAAGTTCAGACCATGTGACTAAGTGCACAGTCCAATCGCTTCTTAAACTCAGTCAGGCTCAGTGCAGTGACCACTTCCCTGGGGAATCTGTTCCAGTGTGCAACCACTCTCTCTGTGAAGAACCCCCTCCTGATGTCAAGCCTAAACTTCCCCTGCCTCAGCTTAACCCCGTTCCCGCGGGTCCTGTCACTGGTGTTAATGGAGAAAAGGTCTCCTGCCTCTCGACACCCTCTTACGAGGAAGTTGTAGACTGCGATGAGGTCTCCCCTCAGCCTCCTCTTCTCCAGGCTGAACAGGCCCAGTGCCCTCAGCCGTTCCTCATACGTCTTCCCCTCCAGGCCTTTCACCATCTTCGTAGCCCTCCTCTGGACACTCTCCAACAGTTTCATGTCCTTTTTATACTGTGGTGCCCAGAACTGCACACAGTACTCGAGGTGAGGCCGCACCAGAGTAGAGCGGGACAATCACCTCCCTCGACCTACTAGCGATGCCGTGCTTGATGCACCCCAGGACACGGTTGGCCCTCCTGGCTGCCAGGGCACACTGCTGGCTCATATTCAACTTGCTGTCTACCAGGACCCCCAGATCCCTCTCTTCTAGGCTGCTCTCCAGCATCTCATCGCCCAGTCTGTACGTGCAGCCAGGGTTTCCCTGTCCCAGGTGCAGGACCCGGCACTTACTCTTATTGAACTTCATGCGGTTGGTGATCACCCAGCTCTCCAACCTATCCAGATCCCTCTGCAAGGCCTTTCCACCCTCATCCGAGTCCACAACTCCTCCAAGTTTGGTGTCATCAGCAAACTTGCTCAAAATACCTTCTATTCCTACATCCAGATCGTTTATAAAAATATTGAAAAGTACCAGCCCTAAAATGGAGCCTTGAGGGACCCCACTGGTGACCGCCCGCCAGCCTGACGCAGCCCCATTCACCATAACCCTTTGGGCCCTGCCCGTTAGCCAATTGCTCACCCATCGGATGATGTTTTTATTTAGCTGTATGGTGGACATTTTGTCCAGTAGGATCCTATGGGAAACTGTGTCAAATGCCTTGCTGAAGTCCAAAAAAATCACATCAGCTGGTTTCCCTTGGTCCACCATACGGGTGATCTTATCATAAAAGGAAATCAGGTTAGTTAGGCAGGACCTACCCTTCACAAACCCATGCTGGCTGGGACCAATGACTGCTTTGTCCCCCAGGTGCGCCTCAATAAGTTTGAGAACCATCTTCTCCATGATTTTACCAGGCACTGACGTGAGACTGACAGGCCTGTAATTGCTAGGGTCTTCTTTCTGACCCTTTTTGAAAATCGGCACAACATTTGCCAGCTTCCAGTCTACCGGGACCTCTCCAGACTCCCAGGATAGTTGAAAAATAATTGAGAGAGGTTCCGCGATGACGTCCGCCAGCTCTTTCAGCACCCGGGGATGAATCCCATCCGGACCCATGGACTTGTAGGGATCCAGGTGGAGTAGCAAATCCCGCACACGTTCAGGGTCAGTTGGGAGTTTGTCATCCCCACCGTCCCGGTCCTCCAGCTCAGGGCACCCTGGGTCCCGAAGCCCATCATCGGCATTGAAGACAGAGGCAAAGAAGGCGTTAAGCGTCTCTGCTTTGCCTATGTCATTGTCTGTGAGGAGACCTCACAGTCTGTGAGGAGTTAATCTCGAGGCCTCTCTTAGTTCTGTAAAGAATAATTTATCGGCGCTATCGTCCTGGCCAGGCGGTCTGTAATAGACTCCCACAACTACATCCCCTTTATTCGTTCGTCCCTTGATCCTTACCTAGAGGCTCTCAACTTTGCCATCGCCGTCCTGAACTTCCACACAGTCCAGCCCCTGCTTCACATACATCGCCACCCCACCACCTCGCCTTCCCTGCCTGTCCCTCCTGAAGGGCCTGTAACCGTCTATCGCAACACCCCAGATAAGGGGGAAAAAATTGAAAAGACAGTATAAAGCTCCATTATCTCAGATAATCTCAGAGCATGGATTTTAAAATCTGGGAACTGCATTCTCTACCTTCCCATACCCTCATTTTGGTGCTTATACACTACTAAAATGTATCTGTCCTCTTGCAGCTCCTCAACAAGGTTTGAATTTCTGTGTCATTCACTGTCCATGCTTCCAAAAATTGTCAGGGAGTGCAGTGATAGGACAAGGGGAACAGTTTAAACTACAGGAGGGTAGATTTAGATTAGATATTGGAAATTCTTTACTATGATGGCAAAGACACACTGGCACAAAGTGCCCCAAGAAGCTGTGGCTGTGCCATTCCTGGAGGTGCTCAAGGCCAGGCTGGATGGGGCTTTGGGCAGCCTGGGCTGGTTGGTGAGAGGTGCCTCTGCCATGGCAGGGGTTGGAAGTGTGTGGGCTTTGAAGTTCCTTCCAACCCAAGCCATTCTGTGATGAATATAAAAAGAGATGCAAAGTCTTTCAAATGAAAACCTAATTAAAAAAAAAAAAATACAAAAAAAAAACCTACCTGTTCTCCATGGCACAGATGCAGTGCCATTTTGGTAAGGCCTCCCACTGAGACCACAAGAGCCTTCCTTCCCAACTGGTGACGTACAGCTCTGAAATCTGCCTCACTCCTCCCACAACCAGGAGCATATCATTAGAGTGCCGACAACACACACCCCAATGATACTAGCACTGCATTACTGTCATCAGCATTGAAGACACTTTTCCCTCTTTATTCTTTTTCCATCCTGAATTGAGTTAGCTCATTGTGGCCAACAACAGAGCCAAATCATTCCCATTTGCACCTTCCCTAGCCTGCTTTCTCAGCTACCTTCTGTTTCTCTATTGCAGCGTCCCAGGAGCTACAGCATCATTCAACTCACTTTAATTTCTATTGTGGGCACAAATGCAGTGGAACAACATGCGCTTGCGATCCTTTTTAACAGCACCAGGCTGCAGAGATTGATATTGATCCGACTGTTTGTTGTACGTGAATGTCTGGAGCACAACCTCCCTGCCTTTTAACCAACCACATCCAGCTGCACCTAGCAGAAAACAGAGCAAACAGCTGTTCAAAAGCTTTTACAGAAGGGACCTCCTCTGTAAGATAGTTGTATTATGTCCCTCTTGTCCCTCCCTGCCATCAGATATTAAGTTATCTTATTTTTATACACTACATACAGATAACATCTGTATTTTCTCTCTGCCCAGTAGTGCTGAGTATTACAGAAAGCTGCACTGAGCTAAGCAATGTGCTTTAAAACTATTAGCACAGCAAATCGAGAAGCCCAGTCTGAGCATGAACAGCTCACTAAAAGGCAGTGGTGTTTGCTAGACCCAGGAAAGAGCCTAGAATGAAATAACCCTTACCTGCCACATGGCAGACATCTATTACTGTGTGGTAGGCGTGGGCTACCTAAACAAGGTACCACACCTCCTTGTGAGGGTAGCATCTCACCCTCACATCTCTGTGCCTTGTTTTCCCTTTATAGACGTAGATAAAAGACAGTGATAACATTCACTTGGTTGTTGTCAGATGTAATGGATGCAAAGCATCAGCAGAGCTAAAGATGAGAGGTTTCAGCATAAAGAGAGCCTCACAATTAAAGAAAGTCATCACTGCTCTGTCTCACGCTTATTTGTTTTAATGTAATGCACAATAAAGGCCAAGGAAAGGACAAAAAACAAGGAGCAGTTCAGATAAATATTTTCCTTCCAAGCTCCACCAGCTGCAGAGACACAGGTAATATTCCTCACAAACAGAGCTGCTCCCCGGACACCCAATAATTCATCTGCCAACTCGTGACCCAGGTGGGAGGGCACAGAGATGGCAGCCCCCAGCACCACTAACAGGAGCAGGGCAGGTGGCACCCATCAGCCCCCCGCAGGAACCCACCACAAGCACACCTCACTCAGACGCAGGAACCCAGGCTCTTGCCCTGAGGATTTCACAGCTTCACAGAACAAGTGGCAACGAAGGGAAGGGCTGGTGGCTTTGTGAGAAGCACACATTTGATGCATCTGACCCCTGTAACAGTTGTCCTCACAGAGCAACTCCCGCCTTTGCCGTGACACTGTGGCATCAAGGCACACAGTGCTGCACCAGTCAGCAGATTGAACTGGGAGCCAGCCACTCATCCTGGTTCACACACCCTAGCCACAGGCTGACAACTACTTTTTTGTAAACCTAGGTTTTTATTTACTACTTCTCATAACCTTCACAAAGGGAACCTAGTGGAGAACTGACATTTTCTAGAACAAATCTATTCAGTGGGTGAGGGAGAGGAGCAGAGACCGTAGATAAAATCAAAGAGCAAGATCTGCAGAGGGCTGAAGTATTTATGTTGTTCAAATGCAGATCGTTCCCCACCCACCCTTGCCCCCCAGGAAGAATCCAGCAGCAGTCCTAGCTCATAACTGCTGTCCCTCTTCCCTAAGAGGGTAGTGAATTCAACTGCAAAACAGCCATGCAGAACTTATTGCACAGTTGTGCGTGGTCTGGCTGGGGTGGAATTTACTTTCCGTGAAGCTGAACTACAGCTGCCCAGCCCAACCCATGCACTAGTATACCACAGGACTGCAGCAGGTTCCTGAGGTCAACGGTCAACAGCAGCCAAACATGCAACAAGCAACACAGCCAGGAGCACGGGCACAGATTTCTGCAGCTGGGTCACATCTGCATGGGCATGGGCAGGGAGCAAACAATACCCCTACTTCCAAGTAATACTTAAAATATTGCTTTGTTCCCCCCCACCACCCTTGAATGCATAGATAAAAATAACACTAACCTCTTTTAAACTAGGCATCCAGACCTTCTTGGCCCCCTCCAGGCAGCCAGCTATCTCTGTGGCTTCCTAAAAGACCTTTGAGTCAGCTGCTGGGAATCAGGGCTGATTATTGATTTATAGCTTTCACCTTGCCAGCAATTTAGCTGCCCTCCTCCTAGACCCCCCTCAAAGACCCACGTATCCCACTGAGGCATATGAGCTAAACCATATTCTCAATTTGGAAAGGGAATGTCTTCTATTAATTTGCTTATTTTTTGTATTATTGTGATTTGGCTTTTGCTTTCTGGATTAAAAGTTCTTCTTATGTGGGATGCCTTCCCCTTTATATTTACTGAATACATGTGCTTGAATTAATTTTATTAAATTTACTATACCTTTTATGTTCCCTCTCAAAAATTACTAATTTTTAGACTGGGAAAGAAACTGCTAGACCCTGATGCCACAAATTGAAGGGTGACTACACTGCGCTGAGGCAGCCATAGCACTAACTTCATGGAATTCTAAAGCTGTTCTCTATTTTTACCAACAAATAGGAGCAACTATTGCTTAAAGTAACAAATATTTATAATGCTGTTGCTAACACACACTGCTGCCTTCAAAAGTACCCGTTTCCTCAAAAAAAAAAAAAAAAATCATTGGTAAAGCAGTTTCAAAAGGATTAACGTATTTGGTATGGCAGACACAGTTCTACTTTAATTTGGTTTTGACACGCACACAAACTGGTCTGTTAGAAAATAAAACAGTTATACAACGACAGTGCTGTCATGAATAAAAACACATGACAAAGGTAGTATTTGGGTTTCAATTTCTTTTGTCATGCTATCAGCAGTTAGCCTTTCAAAGTGTCAATCTCTAGGAATCGAAATCATTAGAAACAATTTCACTGAAAGCCTGCAGCACACTTACCAAGATGTAAGCGAGGGCAGTCTATCCCGCAGCAAATGACATTTGGAGTAACAACAACAGTCATTAGAACTTTTTAAGCACTTCTACAGTTACCAAAAATAAAAATAAAAGGAAGGAAAAAAAGCTGAAGTGTTACAGTGGGCTTTGCCTTTTCATCTCACAGAATCTAAGCAGGTCCCATCTTGTACTTCTTGAAACAGAAAATTTCTTTTTAAGCCAAACTTTTCAATGAAAATCCTTAAATAACAACTTCTGTCAAGTTTGTTCAACAACAGAAGGCAAATATTTAAATGGCTATATGAGATATTCTTAGAAAATATCTTTTCTGTGCAAAATTAGAGAAACGCATTGAAAACAAAACAACGTAACAGCTTTGCCACTCAGAAGTTTGTAAGAACTTTCTGTGCATGTGAGTTTGAAAGATGCACTGATACTATCACCACTGCATCACTGCAGTAGTGTGATCTATGCACAGATCAGTGGATCTGACATTCATTAACTTACCCTTAAAAGAATATGTTTTATAAGTTATAAAGTGTTACTCTAAGCTTATACATACAGGTCAACAAATACTAGGAGTTAAATGAAGTTAAATACATAGGAAGGGAAAAATATATCAACTTCTGACTTCCCACCCAGATCCCCAAGGTTAAGCTTTTTTCCCAGGCCAAGCGTAGTTGGCTGAGTAAAACCTGGCTGAGTATTGGATCCTTCACGTGTGCTACTCTGCTTTGTCATCTTGCTTGCCACTTGTTATTTTTGTTTATGAACAGAGCAACTTCAGGAGACAATGTTCGTGTACCCTCGTGTCACAGCTAAACCACCACCATTTTCATACAGCTTCTGCCAAACTTTACCCTTGGCTGTTTTCCCTACAGATCTATTCTCATTAGAGACATCTAGACATTTGCTATTGGGTGTTTTTGAGGTGGTGGAACACAACTTGAGTGTCCTCTCTCCACACAAGTCAAACAAAGAATGATGTAAATTACCTAAAGATTTTATATATATATATATATATATACATATATATATATAATGATGATTAGAAAATCTATGTATTCTGGGATGGATCTAGACCCCTTCAGGCTAGAAGCAAAAATTGCGCCACTACAAAAAGATTTGCCAAACAGTTTCTTGCTTCTGTTTCTTTCCCCTAAATCTTCTCTCTCCCTAGCAAAGGACTTGATAAAGTGCGTTTTTTTCAGAATCTTTGTTATGAAGTTAGAAGTCTTCAGTTGTGTAATTAAGATTCAGTGGGCAAAAATGAGAAAGGAAACTAAGGTCTGCAAAAGGACTTCTCCCCCAAGCGTTTCTTAGCCTGGGGAAAGACAGAGGTGCCTGGCCCTAAGGCATAACATGGGGCAAGTATTCAGGTTCAAATGGAGAGAAAGTCCAGAGCTAAAACTGGGCGGGGGGCAAAAGGGGGCTGCAAAACAAAAACACGGGCATTTTTTAGACTTCATCTTTTTAAAATGCATTCTTTTTTTTTTCTTGGTATTGAAAAGAAAATTCAGACAGCTTATGTCCACAGTTCTGGTTTCAATTATTTGATTTGACACATAGACATTTCCATGACTTACCTTTGTAAAATTGTAATACCTTCAGACAGAGATATGTTGAGTAGAGCATTATCTTGACAATGGCAGAGTGCTGGGAAGAATTAAAGAAAGTTTCCCAACACTTTCTAGACGCCTAGATTTGTTATTCAGATCATTTTCCTTTCAGTATTGGATAAAGTACCAAAGAATGCAAGGTGTGAAGGTTTCCAAGAAACTACAATAACAATTGTGTACAGTGCTGTCATGAATACATAAAGGCAAACCAAATAAATGTAGGGGAAAAACATTCCTGAAATTGTTTCATATGTCATATTGCATCTAAACTAATAGAAGATGCTGTGGAAAATGCAACTTGCTTTGTATTCGCATGCTGATGGTTATATTACAAGAAAATACTTTTACTGAACGTATTATATTTTTCCAATTTTAGGCAAGCAGTTACACTTATGCTAGATACTTTTAAGTGATTATAAGACTACAACCTTTTTTTTTTTTTTTTTTTTTTTTTTTTTTTTTTTTTTGCTTTTGCTTTGATTGCATTAATCAGAAGCCATTTTAATTTAAGGGGAAAAGACTCTGACTTCAGACAAAGAGGATACAATTTCTGTCAGCTCAACCATCTAGAATGGAACCTTAAAGCTATGTATTATTCAGCCTGTCATTTCTGTTTACTTCAGTGAAGAAAGTTTTTTGCTCTTTAATCCCATTAGCCCTGGCGAAATCACAGGCTGGAGCCTGCACCATCTGGAGCCAGCCAGAGTTAAATGAGCAGCTCCACTGCGCTGCTCAGTTGTGCAGACCTTTGGACGTGCTGCTGTGCAATTTAAGCAATGTTGATCTTTAATTACTCACACAGAAAGAAAGGAGGGACAACAGAAGTGGTTTCTACCTTCCACTCCCTCATCTGCAAGCCCTGTTCTCAGGACTGGCAGCTAGAATAAAAATCCTTCCCCACTGAAGGCATTTTCTGTGCCTGGCACAGACAGCATGAACCAGGCTGCATGCTGAGTCCAAGCTGCGAACCCCAGCAAATCCACCTGTAAATCCATGCCTGACTCTACAGGGACAGTAAGCCCCTAGCTGGTGTGGGTGCCTGTGACCCGCAGGATTGCCCTGAGCAATTACTCGGAGCTGGGGAGTGGAGACAATGCAGGTTTTGGAGAGGAAAAACTGTGGATAGTTTTAGAGAAGGTGTGACAGCACGTTAAGCAAGATGTTTCAGAGAAGAGCAACAACAAAATGCTTTTTACTCTTTCTTCACTTTTCCAGGATTTTCAAATGAGGTATAAAAACAACCCACTCTGGTTTCCAGAATTATTTTTCTTCCTCTTGTCTTGTCCATTTTTGTCTTCTAAACTGCAAGTGAGGACAAAATCCCCATGATGGTACTGAATGAGAAAGAGCAGAAGTGTAGAGGAAGTACTGATCTACCATGCCATGTCCAGAACTTGTGCTATGCTGTTCCTGTGCCCAGCATGTGAATTAACCTTCCTATATTCACCGTATTCAGCCCACATGCCACAGCCCAACACTCTCCTCTTCAGTTCTTCCATTTCAATCCATCACATTCCTTATCCCATCAGGGTGATTTAGGTGCCTGTTGCTTTATTTTTTTTTCCCAGTTTTCAGCTCAATTGACCACTTAGTCACTAGAATCTTAGAATATCCTGAGCTGGAAGGGAACCCCAAGGATCATCAAGTCCAACTTCTGGCTCCATACAGACCCACCAAAAATCAGACCCTATGCCTGAGGGCATTGTCCAAACACTCCTTGAACTCCCTCAGGCTTAGTGCCATGCCCACTGCCCTGGGCAGCCTGTCCCAGTGCCCGACCACCTGTGGGTGCAGAACCTTTCCCTAGCACCCAGCCTGACCCTCCCCTGTCCCAGCTCCATGCCATTCCCCCAGGTCCTGTCGCTGTCCCCAGAGAGCAGAGCTCAGCGCCTGCCCCTCCGCTCCCCTCGTGAGGCCACCATGATGCCTCCCCTCAGCCTGCTCTGCTCTGCGCTGAGCAAACCGAGGGACCTCAGCCAATACTCATGCATCTTGCCCACTAGGTCCTTCACCATCTTCATAGCCCTCCTTTGGACACTCTCCAATAGTTTTCTGTCCTTCTTATATTGTGGTGCTCAAAACCACACACAGTACACACAGTACTGGAGATGAGGCTGCACCAACACACAGTAGAACTGAATCTACCAATCCCAATACTGTATTTAGCACTACTGATGAGTTTACCTAATAAACATAATAGTCAGCAAAGCTTTCTATTTCTCTATTTTATCTTCTAATTAAGTTAGTCTATGTATTTAACCAACTATTTTATAAGGAAACAGATACAGGCTGCTACTCCTTCCCCTGTAAAATGCAGGCTCTGTCACTTGTATTTGAAATTGTTTCAGTATGCTGAGGAAAAAAAATATATATATATCTGCTGAAGTAGGTATTTATATCAAGAGATGAAATATGTAACAATTTAGCTGTAAGATTTTGGACTTATTTGTCACTTCTGCTACTCTTTTATTCTATGAGCACATAGCTTGTTTTGCCATAGTGCATGACTAAACTGATTTCGTGGCTGTACTGCATCAGAATTATCTTCTCTAAATTGCAAGGTAAGAAACATTGACCTATGTACAAGCAGATTTCCTATACCTCTTTTTCCTTTTAACCATCTCTAATGATTCCCTATTTTGCTGTCAGCCGTCACCAAATGTTGGAACAATTTCAAGATGTGAGGGAAAACATTGCAACTTCATAGGTTTTAATATTCTGAGACTCCCCTGGATGAACCTCTTTGTTTCAGTTTTCCACAATCTCTTCTGGCCTCCCTGAACTTATATATTGCATTTTTCTTTAGTACACATCAACCTTAATTCTGATAAAAGGCTTGGATAAATGTGGTCTAGCTCTGAAAACTTAAGAACTCTTACACCTTTTTTAGCCTGTTAAAGCAATGTTAATAAATCTTGTTTCTTTCTTTCTTTTTTTATTTCTCTTTCTTTTCTTCTATTCATCTTCTGAAATAAACTCAGAGTCTTTGCTTTACTGAATTTATTCTTCACTGTGTTTCCAGATTTTCTTTCCTAAAAGTTATCCTGATTGTATTTGTATATTGGTTCAAAATAAAGAGGATGAAATGAAACCAGCGTTAGGCTCTTAAACATTTGTTTAGAAATGAAATGTGAGCTTTGAGGTTTAGGCAGTCTGCACAACACAGTCCTACAGGGTCATGGTGGGACAACAGCATGGATGCTTTCTGCAAGAGGCTCTTCATGGCCAAGCTGCCCCTTCAGCTGTGTCAAGAAGCAGCCAGGAAGCTACTTGCCCTGCTGAGCTGGTGGCAGAGGTTCTGCATGGTTTATGCCATCAGTAAGCATTGACTGGGAGCAATTTTATAGTTAAGACTGCAGCTAGCTATCCCAGAAGAATTTCATTTGACATGCATGTCCTCTTTTACCTACTGTAACTGCCCATTTGCCAAGTGAGAACTACCTATATAGGACTCAGATGTACAAAGGAGAGGTGAGTTTTTACTCATCTCTTTAGAGTATTATTAGCGGTATAAGAGGTATGTAGGGGCTTTGAGAAATATTTTTGAATAAGGAAGAGGTCTAAGAGCAAGAGGATGGTAAGAGACAAGATGGGAGAAGTAAATATTGCATGAAATATAGGTGTTTTCACTTTTTTTCCTATTGTTATGAGAGGATAAGCACTTCTTTATATATACATACACCAATAGTATTTTTTTTTATCATTTTAGCAGCAGTTACCTGCCATGAAATGTTTGCTTTGGACAGCAGGAGAATTTGCTCAGTAAATCTGGGCAAAAAGACAGTTTTTAATGGAGTATTGCCAGTGAATACCCAGATGAGGGGTCTGCCTTGCACATAGCAAGCTCAGCAAGGCCTAGAGCTTAAACACCCATCCTGCAAATCCAACACCACTGAAGGGACAAAATCTCTCCCTGACAGAGGATCCTGTCCAAAACTCTAAGTAACCTACTTGTAGTCCAGCAGCTGACTTATTTCAGATGCAGACCATTTCTCTTGTGACAGGTGATCTATGCAAGCAAGTACCAACAATCGTCACAGGACAAGTGATGGATGACTCCACGCCTGCTGTCCAAATTCCCATTTTAGCCCACAGCTTTCTTCAGAGTGGTGCTGTATATCTGCACAGCTGCAGAGGAGCCTAGGTAGAAAACTTAAGCTAAAAGGTTTGGCCAATTAGTCTTTAAATAAGCTTTCAAAGAGTGAAAAAAGGGTTGGGTGAGATGTTAATTTGAAGCAGTTTGATCTATACATATACACATATCTGACAGGAAGAAGACAGAAGAGAACTAATAAAAAGGAAAAAAATATTAACTGAACTGTGGGAAAGGAAACAAGGGTAAAAATGGGTTTAATGCAATAAGACCTATCATGCAGAGTTGAAAAGTCAGACTGTGAAAAGCCAATTAGTGCACTGAATATGAAAAGCACAGAAATTAAACATAGGGAGGATCATCAAAGAGAGATGAAATATAGATGTTCCCAGCATGCAGACATAAAGGAACATCAGTTGAGTATATAAGAAAATGTTTTTTAAAAAGAAATGAAATGCACTGAGAATTTGATAAAAACAAGCCCATATTCTGTAACAAATGGGGGGGAGAGTTCTGCAAATTATTACTGAAAAGTATCACCAAACATGTCTTTAATTTTTCAGGAGGAAGAGAGATAATACAATAGCAAGTTAACATGCAAATGATAGACTGTAAAATGAAAGAATATAAATTAAATTTGTATATAGTGTCTAACACCAGCAAGGCACCTTAAAGCATATTATGTCCTGTGCCATAAACATCATAACTTAGAAGAACACATCAATAAAAAAAAATGTCTTCCTGTTATTGACGTGTTAATGAGCAAAGAGTTGAACTCTAGTGTATTTACTAGAACAAAAAATAAGGGCCAGAATCAGTATTCATCTTTTAAATGATCAACAAATGTCTTGAAAATAGTCTCTCTGATTAAGGAACTGGGTGCTTATTGTTGTCTGAACACATTGAGAACTGCTTTAATATAAATATTGAATTCATGAGTGATTATTCACTGTTTAGAACAGTCACCTGCTGACCTTTACTCAAAGGAGGTTCAACAGGTTTCTTGGTGTCTTCTCTTAAAGAAGGATAAAGGAAAGTTGTAGGCAGTATGGGAGATTTTCAAAATATTACAACTGGAAACAAAATATAGCTTGAGTTTCTAAAATGACTTGCAAATTTATGCTTAAAATCTCCATATATCATCAGAAAATACATTGGCAAGTATTTACATTGAGCTGTGAGAGCCTTGAATTAAGTGGTACAGGTGCTTCCTGCAGGGAGGTCTGGCATCCACAAGCAGGGGCCAGCGAGGGCCAGGCCAGCAGCAGCTCTGGCTGCACCTCTGCTCCCAACAGGACTGCACGCACTGACCTCCACGAGCAGCACGGCATATGGCAACCAGGAGTTGTGCTGGTCTGTTAGGTAATCTTTGTGGTGTAACAGCCTTCCAGGGGACAGTCATAAAAGTTATCTGAATTGACAGAACGGACAAAAACCCTTGTGCATGAATTTGCAATTAGTGCTCCAAGGTTATCTATGACTCCATCTGCTGAAAGCTTTGTGGAACAATTATGCAAAGGAATTGTCCACGTAGTCAGAGCAGAGAAGCTTGTAATAAATAAATAAGCCACTACAGACACCTTTTTTTCCTTTTTTTTTTTTTTTTCTCTCCTCTCTTCTCTCCACTGGTGCATTTTACTCTTCAGTGGTTCCGAGACTTTTTCATGTAATATATGTAGGCAATGTATCTTCTAGCCTTGGGGAAATTATTTCTGTGTTTTGAATAGCTTAAAGCTGCAACGGAAATTGGTGTGTTTTAATATGTGAGAAGTACCTGAAAAGTAGAAATTACTGTAGGATGCTCAATCCTTTCTCATTCCGCTTGATATCAGCCTCAAACTTTTTCCCCATACTTAAAAAATAAGTCATTTAACACAAGTACCTCATATTTCTTGAAGCAGACTCAAGCTAATGTAGAGTCAAAATCCAGGATTCTTGTTGAGCTTTATTTTAGTTTAACCATTATGTCAAAAAGTTCTGCAGTGCGTGTGGAAAGTGTGATATGCCAGTCCTTCCGATGAGGATTTGTTCCCTCAAAGAATAAAATTTCTACAGTTAGATGCTAGCTTTGCATTGTTTATTCACAGTCCTGTAAATTATAAATAGCTATGAAACCTAAGCACATAATCTTTGGGGATGTAAATACTATCAGAGAGGTTTTGCTCATGTTTTTAGATTAAGACTGATTTATGTGGCTGTTGTCTACTATATGTAGTATCTTCCTTCCAAAGCATTACTCTCTAAAAATTTAATTTTCAGTTTTATAATTCATTTTATATCATTCGTATACTGAAAATAAAAACTATTTGGAAGTAAAAGCAATCCTTAAACTTCCAGCTGTAATTCTTTAAAAATAAAACCAGTCTTAGTACTGTCTGCAATTACAAGACCAATTATGCTATTAACTTGAACCAACTATAGAAACAACCTCTCCAAAACTTCTGTTATCAAAGCTGCTAGCACTACTGAAGATAGATAGTTTCCATGACAAGAAATCAAGAAATCTGCCAGCAGCTTTCTATGCTATTAGGCAGCAGTTATAATATCAGGTGGCAAGACTCTTCTTATTAGTCAGAGCAAGCAATTAAGTGACAACTACCAGCGGGGAGATGGAGAAAAAAAAAAGAAAAAGAAAAAAAGAAAAAAAAAAAAAAAAAGACATTTTGAGCTGTAGACATCTCAGCAAAGCTGAAATAGCAGAGGTTTACTCGTTCATCAGTAGTGTAGTCATCATGCAGCTGCCCATCACTTTGTAAAAGTCAGAAGGCAGCTTGCAGGATGTCTCTTTATCCACTGGCCATTTCCAAACCAAGGCACATCCTCTAAATGTTGCTAAATCCTGGTAGCACTTGAGTCTGTGTCTAATGATCTCCAGAAGATGCTGTTTCTAATCCAGAACTGACTTGAAAGGGGTGAGTACAACCATGTACACAGTCCCAGGTATCTCAGAGCCAGTTTCAGTGAAGGTCTCCATATCAGACATCCATTTCTGCTGGTTGACAATGACCAACATCTCGGGTGCCACTCCAGAGCGGAGTGACCTGGCCCTACTCTGTGGGGTGCACTGACCCCACTGAGCATCCTCATCCCAACACTTCTTGGCAAGCAGAAATCATCTAAGGCTACGCTAATCAGAGCAATTAAATTTCTTGCTGATCTATCCTCACTCTGATACACCAGAAGTGGTTTGTAAGTCCTGGCTGAAAGCTAAAATTGCATCATGAAATATGAGAGAGCTGGCAAGGCATGGTGTGTTGTTCAGCACAACAAACTGGAGGATTGTAACGCACTGGGTGTTTTAGTTCCAAATGAAAGCAATTCCATGAAGACTCCTTGGACCACTTAATTCTAGCTTTGAGCTAAAAAGACATAAATTGCACATTAATAAAGAGCTGAATGGATAAGCAGTCCTGATAGGATGAGCCCTCCTGCAATTTCACCTTCAAAGTACACTGATGATGCTTGGAGTTGCGTGTGGGCCAGCTTTGTCTGGCTGAGAGCTGCCATGTAGGTATCCTTGTGCCACCGAGCCATTGCTGAAACCTCAAATGTTTGGTTTTGCAGCTTCTCGAGAGTTCTTCTAAAGCTGTTGATTAAAGACAGCATTTAAATTCCTCTCCACATGTCTTTTTAATTATTCAGCATGTAAAAATGTTGCATTTCAAAAATTTCCGATTATTCTGTGACTCTCTTTAACCCATTAAAACTCAACACTAATAATAAAATTATTGTTGAGATTTTTGTTAATTTTCTAAAGAAAATTAGATACACAGTGTGTGCATATATGTATATACACACATACATATAAATACACACTTATAATACATCAAATGTTTCTGGGAAGGAAGAAATTCTCTGTCCTCCTGGAAGCCTGACTGAATTTTCCTGACTGATTTTTCGGACAGCACTATTTTATTTTTTTCTAAACTCAATATTAAACTCCCTATATTTTACAGAGCAAATAAAAATCCTACCAGATGGCTAGCCAAGGCTATTACAGACTGTCATTACTTTCCACACCCACCTGTCCCTCCAGATTAGGAAATATGACTGAAGAGTTGGTTTTCCTCATACGCTCTTTCATTGCAGTGCTGCCAGCGAGCAGATGATGCCTCGCAGTGCTCCCCTGCTCCCCCTGAGCACTCTGCTCCTGTTCACTACACTTGCCTTGCTCTCCTTTCTCTTTTCTCAAAGAAGAAAGAGGCAAATTACAAGGAAGTATATCTGCTTAGAGCAAAATGAGAGCCGATTGAGAGTGTAATATTTCACGGTGTGACTATGATGGGGATGTGACAGAACTTGAACAAAAATCAGATTTGTGCCCAAAAATAAATGCATGCCAGAGCTATCATGCTTCTGCAGCCAACAGGAGGTTTCATGTGATCTGATTTGTGCTGCGTAGTATTCATTTACAAAATGGACACATAGGCGGTTGTAACCAGCCCTCAGTAACCTTGCCCAGTTTCTCATAAACCAGCCATTTGCTTCCTCATTCCCAGCTCCTGCCCTCCCTCCACCTATCGCTTTGCAGGATGTTGAAGCAGAGCAGCACACACACATCCAGGACATGGAGAAGTCCCTAGCATTCTGCATATGTTCACCAGACAAATTGTACACGGATGGGACACCCCATCTCGCTTGACTCCCAGTTTTGTCTCCCAAGCTAAACAGCAAACTGAGCTGCATCCAGCCCCTTGGTCAGCTAATTGGTGTTAATGTGGAGGATGTGCAATTACCCTAGGGCAAATGGAAGATGATTTGAGTTAGCATGAGTTAGTCATCAATGAAAGAAATCGATTTCAAATCATGTCATATTTGTTAGGGCTATGTTCCTGGGCAGCTATTACGGATGTTGTCACCTTCTAACTCATCCTTTCATGAGAGTTTAGGGGCTTTCTTCATCTGGCTTATTTTCCTTATTTGCCCAGATGTATACATAAAATATAATTTAGACCTCCTTTTGCAAAGTGCTGTAAAGGCTATTCATTAATTTTAGCATGCACAGCTGGGCTGTAAGCCCTGTGAGTGTTACAACTTCTTTAACTTAAATCTTGCTCTGCAGAACAGGCAAACACAGCTGAGTGCTAACAAACATCACCTGAGCAGCAAGCATCAATTCAGCAGAGTCTTTAAGGAAGAATTTGGAGGAATATTTTGCACACATGAGCAATAAAGGGAGTTCCAACACACATGGCTGTTGAGCATCTATCAGTCTTTGAGGGTGTATGGATCTCCTGGGAAGGGTGGTGCTTCCTGCACTGCTTGGGGAGATGCACCCAACATGTATTTATTTGTAAATTCACATACTGAGTTCTATGCTTGAATTTACCACATCACTATGTAGGGATGGTGAAGGACAGGGCCCTTAAATTTTCTAAGTGAATTATTTCATTATGTAATTCCAGCAGCCCTGAAGTTACTCTGAACGCTGTTGTGGTCACATGGGAACTGTTTTGCTTAGGGAAAAGGCAAAGACAGCTGCTAGTAAAAAAAAAAAAAAAAAAAAAAAAAGTTTTTAAATTTTAAAGAGCTCAGATGTGTTTATGGGTGATGAATAATTACAGTAATTTCAAATATTTGTTGTGTCTTTGTCTCTATTACAACACTTTTCCAGCTGTTAAGTTCATATAAATGGAGGATGAATGACCTCAAATTTGGCCTAAAATTTTTTATAAGAACTTTCTGAGATCCAAAGAAATGCAACAGTGTATTTAAATGCAACTTACTTCACAGTAGTTAATCTGCTTTTTCCACTTTTCACTGTGTTCCCCATTTTGCTGTGCATTTGCATGCCACCACAAAAGCAGGGCGATCACAGGAGCAGGGGAGAGCAATGCAGATACAGGTTACAGCATTTAGCACATACTGCACCTCTGTAAACTTTTTGTGGATTTTGGCTACAAAATCTACTTGAAATTATCCATTATTTTTATTTTTTGTTGTTTTGGTGAGGCTTTTTGTTTGTTTGTGTCATTGACATCGTTTTGTTAACTGTCCCAGCCAGTCGAGAGAGCAGAGCTACTGAAACAACTGTTAAACAAACACCTACTCCTGTCCAACCTAGGGATTGATCACTGATGATTTGGTTTTTGTTTTTATTGATTAAATAAAAATTATTCATTAAATTTTGTTGACATAACAACTAATCACTGCAGGATGTAGCGCAGATACATTTGCTTGGTGACAATTCCTTGTGTCTGGTTATGTTTTGTGACCTGTTACTCACACTTCAGCATGCTGTTTCAGGTCACGAGCTGAAGGAGTCAGGCTGTGAGGCTGTCTGTGCATGCAGCAGCTTCAGGATCACAGCCAGAAGCTCTCGGTCTTCGTTAGGAAACCTGCAGGTGAGGTACAGTGAGCCACACTGCATGGCTGCTTTGGCAGCATTTGTGTCCTGCAGCCAGCATGTGTGATTAGGAGATGTCAGCTGGGTAGCCAGGTTAAATGTGAAATGCATACAATGGCAGAATTTAAAGGACTTCTCCTCCTACCCCCTCAACTTAGGTTCTGCATTCCAAACCACTGCTATACCTCAATATCAGGGTTACCACAGGGTACCTTTCCTTTGTGGTTTTGACCTCAACTATGATCTATCTGGGCTTGATCATGTTCAGTGGTGATGAATCATAAGCAGTGAAGAACCTGGCTTAACTTTCATTGCAAGAGTGCCATTTGTGTCCAAAGCAGCAAGGCAGAAGACATTACTTTTTGTTTATGAACTGAGCAGATTCATCTGGTGAGAGTAAAGTGATAAACAATTTCACTTTGCTGCTCTTAGAGTGACTTTTCAGAACAGAATCATACTTACCTTGAAAGTATGTCTGCCAAGTAATAAATGTGAAATTTTATTTATAGCTCATTAGTTTTTGCTTACTATGGCTAGGTAGCTTAGAAAGTGCCTAGGAGCCTACAACCTGGTCTGGCATTCATCAAACCCACAGGATGTATTGTCAATGACTTTAACAGGGTAAAAATGATCCCTTGAAAGCCCGATGTCTTAAAATTTTCAATTGTGCTTTTTAATTCCTTTTCTATCAAAAAGATTTCTTACTTGCACATTTCTATGAACCCAAAAGTCTTAAGAACAATCATAATGGAGCCAATACCAGCTGAGTTTAGCGACAGGCACGGCACGAAAGCAATTAAAACCTTGAAGTCTTGAGTAGCTGAAAGAAATGCCTGACTGCCTTTCATGTTCAGAAGGTCACAAAAGTGAATTTGAAGCTGGTGTGATAGAACTGAATGGCTTCTAAGTAAGAACCTGACACGGAGTTAGTGGAGTTTGACAGTAAGTGTCAAATAATTTCTGGAGAGCTAGAAATATTCACTCCTGGTTATTTATAAAGAAAAATATCATAAGAATATGGAAGAGCCTTTTCAAAGTTAGACAGAGGAATAAGCTTTAATATTTTAAGTTTATCCATCCAGTAAATACCAAGCAACTTCTAGTGTGGAATTTCTAACCCAGCAGAAGAGGCCAACACAAGCTCCATGGAAGATAAAGTGGGTCAAAGAAAATGCTTTTGATAGTAGTAGTGACCTTTAAAGCTCTAAGGATGCTGAAAAAGATAACGTCAGCTTTTAGAAACTATTTGAATTCTAAGAAATTGCTGTTACACAAAACCAAGAATTGGCACTACCATTTTTCTATCTTACCCAACCAGGCAGTTTAAAGCTGTGATTGCTGTAAAGGGAGTCTTACGTCATAAAATCATCCACAGTCTCCCACTAAGGGGGAGGAGGATGGGACATCATGAAAAAACTACCCCGGTAACAGAAGAAATAGTAATCACGAAGACTTTACACAGGCAGCACCTAATTCTGTGCCATCATCAACCATGACAGGCCAATGACTGAAGAAGGCTGAAACTTGCCGGGTTTTTCACTCTTCTGTCACCCATATGCAAGTTTCTCTTTTCTTGTTCCATTAGTCCAGTAGCCAGGAAAAAGTGAGATGATTGATAGTGATGTGTCCCATGATAGAAGAATGCAATAAAAAACAGTGCAAGCAAGGAAGGGTGGCATCTTTTGTTACAAGGAGAATTTGGTGGAAGTGTATATCCTTACTGTTAGTTATTTATTCAGGGCCACCCCATTTCTATTACTAGTGATATATGTAGTGTCAATACACATAAATGCGTGTGTACTGAAGTGGAGTCATTAAACATTCAAAAGGCTGTGAATCTGTAACTTTGCTTCTTCAGATGTTTTTTGTTCTTTTCAGGTAATCTTGTGCCGTCTCAGGGCTGGTATTGCTTTAGGAGTAAATCTACTGCCAACAGACCCGAATCTCACTCTTTGTCTCAAGCTGTGACCCTCTGAATCTGCGAGATAAAGATTCCTACCAATACACTGACAGAATTGCTGATAATCATAAAACAATTCTAGATCATACAAAACAAGTCAATAAGAGGACTCAAGAGGCCATTTAGCCCATGCCCTACTTCACATCAGGGGATGCATTTAATCTATCTTCACTTACATCAGTGGAAAGGACCTTTAATTTCTTCTGTGCCTCATCTGTGTCACTCTAGAAACCTCAGAAGAAACAACTGGTTCAATACCTTTCTTCAGAATGAGCAGTTGTACTTTGATTCTCCTATTAGCTATGGATATATTGGTGAGCTCTACTAATGATCCTGCAGGTTTAATCCTTGTATTATCTAATAATTTAGCAGGGAAATTCTGATTAAGTTTAATCACTATTTGTTTTCCCTTGGCTGAAATCTTTTATTCTAAATTAAGTACTACCTAATAACAGCCTTCCTTTATCTGTCGGTATCCTACAGATTTTAATGAAGTGGTCCTCAGCACCAAATGACTTTTCTCAATACTAGTGGGAACTAGATGTGGCCTGACACTGAAAAGATTCAAAGACCAAGAATCAAAAATCTCCCAGCAAATGCTGAAGACAACAGTTCTCCTTACCATTGTTAGATTTTTATCCTATGATTCATTTGTCTCTGCAAATTGCATAATTTGTGTGTGCTCACCTTTTGAGTACATAGTGTACTCATGTCCCTCACAGTTGTAGCCACGATGTCCCAAGTCAATATTAATGAAAGCACAGAAAGAGCAGCTCTGCAAAAGATGTCCCCATGGGCAGATTTGAGGGAAGACAAAGCAGTATATTCAGAGATGTGGGGGATACTTCTTTCAGTCGTGGGAATTCCCCAACTCCTCCACAGCCCTCTGGAGATTCCTTCTCCTGAGCTAAGGGCCACCTGAGCCCTAAGCTGGCAGTAGAAGCAGCGTGATAGACAAAGGTAAATTAATAGGATGAAAGAGCAAAATCTGTGGGGAATACCATTGTGATATCTCACTGGGAAATTCAAGAGTCAAACTGGGAATTGTAAATGTCATTATTTCCAAATTGCAAAGAAATACATGGCCTTTATTTTTGTAGTTGTTTTCAGCTTTAAGAATAAGATTTTAAATGGGTTTTATTCATTTTATTATTATTAGATGTACCTAGTTTTGACTTAATGATATATTTACAGATTCATGGTTGGACTTGATGATCTTAGAGGTCTTTTCAAACCTAAATGATTCTATGATTCTATAAAAGCATTTTGTTTTTAGTTTTGGTCAATTTTTTTGATAGAGAAAATGCATCATACCATAGCAGTGACAGCAAGCAATACTAAAGCTGTTATAGGCAGCTCTTTATGTGTGATTTGAATAACAATAGAAGTTGGACTTTTGGCTGATTTCCCTGGGAAAAAAAAAAAAAAATTAAAAAAAAAAAAAATTGATTGGAAATATAACTGTCATTTGCTTTGGAACTATGCATTTATTTAACTGTGCAAAAAATAATGTGTTTTTTTTTTTAAATAAAAATTGAAAAACTTTAGAGGGGAAACAGAGCAGAAAATACTATCTTTTTCAAGATAAATTCATTAAGGCAGCATTTAGGACTTGGACATCTAAACACTTTGGTATAGTGATATATATTGATGTTTGTTTGCTCCTTATATTGATTTTTGTCCTTTTTCTGTAAACTATGTAGACTGCACCACTTAAGAGACATATTTTATATATGGATGCAGGAAAGAGATTTATATATATTGATATCCTTGGCTTTTAATCATTTTCTTATTAAAGCAATGACCAGGATTTTCTGTGGACAGCTTTGTGCTTTGCTTTTAAAGATAAGACAATTGTATTATCTGCCTTCTGGTATTCATAATTACTCCTTTTAATAGCTAAATATACAAGGGCACATGAGCATTTCCAGTCTCAGGATTATTGCAGGTAGCATGCTAAGCCAAGTTCCGTGCCTAGTAAAAGCTGATGATTTAATGAAGCGTACTTTCCGATTTTATAATTGCTAACTTTCAAATAATGATGTTTAAAATGAAGGGATGTCATCGGGCAGCTGAACACTGAAGCATATATCCTGCATTCTGCTTAGAAGTGTTCAGATTTGCTGTTTTGTTCCAAGGTCATTTCTTGCCTGAGTATGCCTGGTCCATGGTTAAATTAGGCAGAGAGCTCCCCAGTGTTCCTGAGCAGTGTCTGTCCTTGTTTTGGTCACAGCGGGGCTGGACACAGGCTTTCTTGTTTCCTTTTTTCTTTCTTCAATTGCTTGCTGTAGTTGTTTAGATCTGTTCGTGCTGTCGGTTGCAGAGTATGAGAAATGAAGCTCAATAGGTGGTAGGATTGCTAGTGGCAGCCTATCTGTTATCATTAGCTAGTAGAAGGAAAACAATGTTCAAATATATTTTTTTAAAATAGCAACTGATGGGTCTCTAATCTCTGTACATAGCATAGTTCTTAGTTTAAACAAAGCCTCACGGTAACTATCCATCAATTTTCTTTTCCTGAAGAAATACATTCAGAGGGTAGAATACATAGCTGAAGGTTTGCTAAAACTGTATTTATTTGTTATCTATTTAGAACAAAAAGAGAGAGCATGACTCCTTTCATTCATTCCCGTGTAATTCAAGAGGAATGCAGCGATTCCCACCGAGTCACACCAGACTGAGACCAAAGACATACTATAAACCCGTTAAGTATTTAGCACAGCAATACTAAGATCAGCCTGCAAGGAATTTCAGTGATGTTAATAAAAGACACCGGGTCCCTTGGAAGTATTCTATCACAACTTGAGCCCCAGACCCAAAAATGCAAATGTAACTAGCCTTCTAGGACAGATTTTTTACTCTGAATGAACCACTCCTTGGGTTAAACAGTAATGGGAAAGCGTTTTGCCATTTGACACTTACATCAAGGGCTATCACAACTAAAGAACAAACTGCAGAAGAATCATGAGACAGACTTTTGCCTTTATTTTCCTGTTGTTCTTAAACATAGTCTTTCTGAATGAGCAAACACTTCATATACTGTATCTTTTGGTAGGTACTGTAAATAACAAATGCTGCTTTTGTGATAGTGTAAGAAGAAAATACAGAACCAGATTGGCACATACATGTGAGACAGTTTATGGACTTGCAAATAAATAAATCACTTGCCTATAAATAAATCACAGTGACCTGAAGATGGAGCTTACTGAAGACTAAAGCTGGCATGTAGTCATGTTGCTGTACTGACTTCAGAGCCATAAGCTAAAGACCAATTCCAGATGAGAAGCCATCCCTATTGGTTTTAGCTGTGTTATTTGTGTAATTAGGACCCAAGGCTTGAAGCGGCAACAGGGGCAGTTCAGGCTGGATATCAGGAAAAGGTTTTTCACCCAGAGGGTGGTTGAGCACTGGGACAGGCTCCCCAGGACAGTGATCACGGTACCAAGCCTGCCAGGGTTCAAGAAACATTTGTACAACCCTCTCAGACACATGGTCTGATTTTTGGGTGGTTCTTTGGGGACACAGGAATTGGACTCAGTGATCTTTGTGAATCCCTTCCAACTCAGGATATTTTATGATTCTATGAATAACCCATGCAATTGCAGTAAAGTGAGCAGTAGAAGAAAACAAATCAAAATTATTTGGGGATTGAGCCATTACTCTGTAATTTTCAAGCTGAATCCCAAACTCTTGATGCCACTATGCAAATTGCCAAAGTCACCTATGAATCCAGACTGGCAAAGCAGCAGGCTATTAATTCAGTCTTGCTTCTCTTGCAAAGTCCACTGCAGCTGCAAATCCGCTACTGAAAACTTCTCCCCACTCCTGGATTCATTAGTATGCTGCTCTGGTTTAAATGTCAGCAGCAGAACATGTAGTATATGATGAGTTTAGAGAGAGTTTCGGAGAGTAAACTAAAATGAGCCATCGTGGGTGGCATGTGCATTGCTGTGAGTGTGACAAACATTCATTATAGCAATTCACTAGCTCCCCAAATACCTCCCCCCCCCCCCCCCCCCAATTTTAATGACACAAATGTACATCAGAATAATTATCCAGGATATTTTGCTATAACCATTTCATCTTAATCTCTTCTTATATCATATTGTCTGAGTTTTGGGGCAGCTTCATATTTTTTCATGTTCTGGGACTAAAGAATGCCTTCTTAATACTGAAAATTTAAACTAAATTCTTAACACCTCAGAATACTTGCAGTGGGATAACTGAGCTGCCTGAAATTGTTCCTGAATGAGGAAATCTTGAATTTTATTCACACTAATCTCATTGATAATCTTGCCACTGACCTCCCCAGGTATAGGCTGTGGTAGCCTAAAGGAGCAATTGGCGTACAGTTATCGAGCCAGCGTATGACCTTGCGTTCATCCATGTATCAGAAACATAGGCCAAAAATACCACCACCAACAGAAGTTATTCTGCAGACTAAAAACAGAGCCTCAAAACATCTGCACATTCAGTAACAAACTTAAGACCTTGAGTACTAACATGTTGGAAGCAGAAAATATTACAATGCCCCAGCCAAACACGGATTATGCACTGGAGTAGGGAGTTTTTGTGTGTGTGTTTTCTTGCAAGGAAGAGAATGAAACACAGCTGAATTTGGAGAACCAAAGAGACATTTCTGGGACAGATTGTAGTTGCCATCTGGGCAGCCGCCAGGCAAAGCACTCCCTGTGTGTATTGATCCATTTTACTACAAAGAGACCACTGAAATCAGGATGGCTGTTAGTGGAATAAATGAGATTCCTTAGACCAGTGAAAGCAGCCTGGCATATGGTGATTGATGGAAGTGCATGATGGATATTTGAGCTCAGATTATCCTTGGGATTCATAGAGCCATGGACTGTAAAGCCAGCAAGGATTATCATCACCTTGGTGAAGGCTGTAGGATTCCTCTGATTTTACCTAATCCTTTCCTTCACAGATGACACCTGACCTTGACTTATAGGTTGCCTCGGAGGAAAATCTCCACCAATACTTAAAATAACATTCCAGTGTTCAAAAATAACTTGTTAATACTGTACCTCTTACTTCAGTCTGGCTTTGACTCCAACTGGCCAAATGCTCTTTAGCAGGTGACAACATTCTCACCTGCCCTTCAGTTTTAAGAAGTAGATTCATTTCACAGGGTTGAAACTAGATGATCTCTAAGGTCCCTTCCATCCCAAGCCACTCTATGAGTCTATGATTCCATGATGTATCCAAAGCCTTTTACACATCCATCAGAAGCAAAGCAGGCCTGTGTAGTGCCAGATCAGGGTACTGTCAGTGCATGGTGAGGGCTGGCTGTTCCCTAAAGGACAGGGAGCCAGGGGGATCCCCGGGTTGGCAGGGCAAAGGCATCACCTATCCACAGAACCCAAGCAAGGCAGACCCAGAAATGATCCAACCTAGAGGTCCTATTAGGCAATATCATGGTGATAAGGCATGTCCCAGGTCCAGCAGGGATCAGGTCAGGGGCCAAGCTAGAGAGCAAGCCCATGAGTGGGATCCATGACTGGATCAAGGAGCTCAGTGGCCCAAGAGGGCACATCTGTGGCCGAGCTGAATAGCAGCACTCTCATAGGATTGTCCAGGCAGGAGGTGATGTGCCCCGTCTGAGCTTAAATACTGTCCCTGATGCACCAAGTTCTTGTCTGAAGGTGGAATTCTTGCTCCTTTCTAACCACAATGGCTGAAATATACATTTTGGCTAAATTTCTTTTCAGAGCTCCATTTATAAAGGAACCTGATGGCAGTGTAAAATTACTTAATTCTTTCTTGTATACATAGATTGGATTTAAACAGTTTATATTGTCAGTTCAGTCACAACCACTTTGTATAGATGAGTTTATAGTTTTAGGATTCAGCTGTGCTGGAGAGAAAATACGATGCTGTGCTGACTAGTAATAGTAGAAGCTGCACGTTACTCATCAGTCTACATGTATTTGGGTAACAATTTTTTCAAGATGATTTGAGGATTTTGTTCTAATTCTTTAGTTATGTTTTAATGAGGTATTTTGAATGAAGTTCAATTATAATGCATGTTGAGTGTGCTTAATTAGACTAATTCCATTTATTTCATATAAATGTTTTAGATTTAATTTTATACTTTCTGCAAGAATACATTGTGACTACTACATCTTAAGTCTTATGAGATAATAGAAAAGTCACAATTTCGTGTTCTGCATCAGATATAAATGGAGCTGTCATGCAATATTAGATTTCTGTCAAAAAAAAAAAAAAGAGAGAAGAAAAAATACACACACACACACACACACACACACAAAAAAAAATGTAGTGATTGATGGGCACACATAACTGAGTGAGGATTTCCATGAATAATGTTAGCTACACAGCATGCCAAAAGACAGAGTTACCAAAGGGAATGATTTTATGATTAGATGTAAATTGTAATCACGACCAGTATAGTTCTAGGAATTAAATGCTGTTAAATGTAGAAATTAAGAAAAAGGATAACGGCTCTCATTTCAGAGTTTTGTTTTTCTTGGCATCTTATCTTGTGGCAGCTGTCCTGCCTATATTTATGGATTTATTTATTTTTTTAATTGACAAGACAAAAATCTCAAAACAAAATCCTACCTGCGCTGCTGAAAATACTACATGTTATTAAATATGAGAGAATTTTTTAAATCTCATTTATTTTTCAGTAATTTACCACGATACAATAGATGTCTTAGGCAATAAAAATGTCTGTGGTCACTTCACGTTCTGGGATGTCATGTTTTAATGGGGTTTTGTAACATGTGAAGTGCTGAGAGAGGTTTGTAGGCAAATGTTTAATTCATTTCATTTCAACAAAATGAAAAAAAAAAAAAAAGTAAAAGACTTTAATCAATATTTGAGCCTGTAAAAATGTGTTCTACCTTCCCCTCAAAAATAAAATAAAATAATCTCACAACATTAATAGAGGCAACTGAAGTGTTGAAGAGGGAAAACCTTTGAAATTAGGTTTTAGTGGCAGAAATAACACAGTCTTTCCAAGCATAATATTCTAGCATCCACCATAAGCCTGTGAATGGAAATGGAAATTCAACCTAAGTCCAAGCCCAAGTCTGTGTAAACTCCCAGTAGGCCTCTGAACAACAAGATACCCACGGGATACCTGCAAATGGTCTATGACAACCTTATAATGTCCTTTTTTTCTCATCTTCCATTTCCCTCAAGTAATCACCAGACCAAGTTGTCAGTGGTGGGCACTGGAACAGGTTCCCCAGGGAAGTGGTCACAGTACCGAGACTGCCAGAGTGCAAGAAATATGGTTTGAGTTTAGGTGGCCCTCACATCTCCTCAAGAAGTACGACAGAGCTTGATTGCAAAGGGATGACAAGAAGGATGTATGGATTGAATTTCTGCATGGTTTTTGTCTTTGCTTATCTTATTTCTGTGCTCCTCAACAGGAACACACACACACACACCCCAAAAAAGAAAAAAAAGAAAAAAAAAAAAAAAAAACTGCTGCCAGTGAAAATGGTATGATGAGAGCAGGATAGAGCACCTGGGAAATTTTCTTTCATTCTTCAGCTTTCTGCTCTAAACAAGAGCATTTGCTACAAGCATTATTATTTTATTTCACCTCCTTTATTTCTTTTTAAGATTACTTAATGCTAATAAACACATCCGTTTATCTTATGTCTTGGATCCTGTAAGGAGGGACTGGTCTTGCGCAGTTACTCTCACACCCAGGTCTCTTTACTTTTCTGTAAGCTGCCTGTTTCAAGAGAGGATGAACATGGAAGGAGTGGTGGGAAGTTTTCAGCAGAACTGGCTCGCCATAGCATGGCAGCCAAAGCAGGAGGAACTCCTCAACTGCCTTGTCAGTCAGCAAAAATAACTCTTTTTCAATTGTCTTTCCATGTCTGACACCATCAAATCATCATTTCATGTACTACTTCCCACAGCTAGCGTTGGGGGAAGACAGAATTAAGAGAGGTTCTGCGCTGCGTATTTATGGTCAGTATCCCAGTACATTATATTACAGGGTCAGCAGAGGCCCTGAAACCTGCTCATCCCCGGCAGAGGGTAGGACCAGAGTCATCAAATCATGCTTTGCCCAGTCTTGCAGGCATGGATGCCTTCCACTAGTCTGGTAGAGGCCAAAGACCTGCAGGCAGGGCTGTGGAGGCAGCAGGTGGGGCTGGAACCATGCAGCCACCAGGCCGCAGGAGGCTGCTATAACTTAAATGGGCTCCTAAGAATGGGGTTCTGCAGGGTTAAAGGCTCAAGGTCATGAAGGAAAAGAGATTCTTTAAAGTTATTTTATTTCTCTCTGTGCTGTGTTCTCCTACAATTCAGCCCACAGCACTGTGAACAAGCAGGCCGAGGCCCTGGGTGCCTCCGCGAGGTGTGTGCCTGTCTGCCAGCTACAGCAGGCTGTAGCCACCTCCAGAGCCTGCCCACAGCTCCACGGAGTGGGGGAAATGGCCGCCAAAAAATGCTGGCTATGCACCTGGAGTTTTGTGAGTGATATGAAACCATTAGAAGCCAACGGTACAGATCAAACTGAGCATCAAGCACCCCAAATAATGCTGGTTACACAAGTCACTTCTGCAGAGGCCTACCCACACCACTTCCACATCATGTTGGTGCCCACTGCACACCCATCTTCTCCACCACGAAGTACACAGCAAGTATTGCTTTTCTGCCAAGAAAGAGTGAAAGGCAGTGCCCAGTCTGTGCTTGAGGGCATAGCTCAATACACAACTGAGCTATGTTTAAGCCATTTCATATTTTTGCATCCTGCACCATGGAGGTACTCAGAGCACTCGTAGCATCAAGGTCTCTTTTTTGAAGGGAAGGGTATCTCATGAACACAATCCCTGCTTGAGAGAAAAGCATTGTCATTATCTTTTATTAAGAATGCTATTTAGAATCAGTCTCTTGTGTACATTAATAATGACACACTAATTGAATCGGGAACTCGTTGCTTAGAAGTAATGGATTCAGGGTTAATATTAGCATGTTACAGCTTTGGATAAAATGCAAGCGAGGGCCTTGCCAAGAAAAACACAAGGTTTGCTTTTATTGCTGGCAGGCATTGTTCAAGCTCCACTGTTACAGCTGGAGTTCAGCAGAAAGCTTAGCCTCGAGTCTTTAACTCCTTGCTGTTCTGGAGGTGAAGGCCTATATAATCTGCATTGAAATTCTCTTACTAGAGAGAATTTTAAGAAATTCCTCTGCTGTTTTCCTTCTGAAGGAGCTTTCTTTTTGAGACTCAGCATGGAAAAGTCAAAGATTGGGTCTGGATTTCATTGTTTGACAGTGCACACAAGGTTAAAAGATGATAAATTTATTATCTTTGTGTTCCAGGTTGCCGCTGGCACCTGGAGTTTATCACCGGTAATGGGGAAGGTTGGATAGGAGCACTCTTTTCCACTAGAAAGCCCTTGTCAAAATACTGGAAGCATATTTTTGAGCCAAATGTGGTTGTGTACCATCAAATATTGCATGAGGAATGAAGGAGACTGTACTGTTCTTGTTTGCCCTAAAAGCTGCATGAATGACTGATATGGTTTAAAAGACATTTAGACCAGACATTTTTTCCCCTCTGTATTCCAATGGGTTTTTTCAATCACTCCCTTAGGTGCCTCAGAATATATCGATCCAGAGAGCTGTGCTCTTGATACAGACCTCGAACACATCTACCTTGTCTGCATAGCTCTGGAGGCAAGGTGTTGGAGAGCTCCCTAACAAATCTCAGCAATTGGTATGTATTATTGCGTTTGAAACCTGCTATATTCCTAAGGGAACTGCTCTCAAAGATGGCAAGCCATCTGTCTCTGCTTCTGGTGTTTTTTCTGTTTCTACATCCGTATGTTAAGTTATAAATAATGTTTTCAATTCAAAGGCCTAATTTGGTCTGTAAATTGTAGATTTGTAATGATCAAATCTAGTTTAAGCCAGACAGTGAAGCTTTTTCCCTCACTGTTTGCTGACAGGAAATCCTTCCTCATATGATTAATGACTTGCATGTTGCTGCCCCAAGATTTGAATTTAGTATGGTATATTTTATTGCCACCAACTCTCAGCTCTGGACTCCTGTTTTTTCCATCCAGATCCTTGATCACTTACAGTAGACATTCTGCTGCATAGGCCTCTCTCCCAGGGAAATTTCTTTTATAATAAATGATATAAATGTGGGCAGTATAAACAAAATGTTGCAAAACATTGCTTCAATTAGCAAAGTGCTGCAAGAATGCACTGGAGAGTCTGTGCTATATATGCAGACACCAGGAATGAATAGCAATAAAAAGAAAATATTATTTAATTTCTCTGCAGGCACACTGTGTGTGGGCAGAGCTGAGTCCATCTTGCAGTCAAAATGCCTGACTCTGCAACCAAGGAGAAATGAATTCAGACAAGATGCTGCAGTTCTGCTCCAGGCAGGACAGGCTTCTTGAATTTTGCATGGGCAGGTTAAGGGCATAAGAAGCCAGGAGCATAAGGAATTGTTGAGCCCTCTCGGCAGAAAGAGGGGCAGAGAGCAAAGCATATAATCTCAGACTTTTGCTTTTGGCAGCCTGAGGAGATACTGCATTTAGTGATGGCAGAAATATCTGTGGGGATGGGATCATCACAGAGGAACCCTTCTGAAGCTGTTGTCACCTTTCAGGGTGCTGTGGGTACAGGGACAACACGGTGCTGTCAGCTGGCACCCCGGCTCTTCCACCATAGGTATCCTCAAAGCGAGGTCCAAAGGTCCATCTGTCAACATTCAGCCATCCAAGAGCTTCTCAACCATAGGAAGATGGCCCTACTTCATACAGGGACTGAGTTTCTGTAAAGACTTTGGAAATTTTACCCCCAAATCTATGCTACATATTGATTTTCTTAACAATTTTCAGAGGTTAAAGTTGTATGAACTTTTCTTTCCTTTCATTTATTTATTTATTTATTTATTCCAGTCATCTTCAATTTTAAATGAATTTGGTGAACCTCATGATTCTGATGTCCTGACAGGCAAAAGCATAGGATCTTTCAAGGTTCTCCTTGGGGCTCTGGCTGATATAATACTGTTGTTATATCATATATATATGATATAATTCATTTTTCTTATGTACATGTAGACTCATTGAACTGAATATAGGTTCATTAAATATATATTATATATATATATATATACATATAGGCGCATTGAATTTGTGCCTGTTGTGAAACACATTTTTCCTTTCTACCTACTTTTGGAGCTTCAGTGTTGGCCAAGCACAATTCGTGCAGTGGTGTTAGCCTACAGATTATTTTAACTTGTACTTAGCTGAGCTGTAATTGCTTTATCCTCAGTGCTTCCAGTCCAACATCTGATATGATCAGCTCTGCCATTAATTATCTTGTACTTTAACTATAAACCTCCTGCTGAAAACCAAGGAAAGGTCAATGCACATATAGAAAAAAAAAAAAAAGAAAGAAAGAAAAAAAAAAACAGTACCTAACGAGATAGATTTATCAGCAAATTAGGCACAATGTGTGCTCAGCACAGGCATGCAGTCTGAAGGATTTTAGTGGTGTGCTAATGGTGCCTGCTGTTTTGCTAAGCATATATGCTGGAATATATAACAGGTATATAATGGGCTACTGTCTAGCTCAAACCTCCCAGATATTTCAGTGTACAAGAAGCCTTTACACATGATAACAAGTAAACCTGATTAAACAATGGAAATGATATTTGATAAGTAGTCCATTCGGCACAGATACTGGTCAAATACTTGACCAGATGTTGTTAGATACTGTTTTGGAAGTGTTGGTTTTTTCTTTGATTTTTTTTATAACTCTTGCATCAGTTGTTTGTGTCTTTGTTTTGTTTTGTTTTGTTTTTACGCTCTTGCATCAGATCTGCCCTGTTGCCCCTTCATCAAAAGAGGGGTAAGAGTTTGCTTTTGGTAGGATGTCCTCTGGCTTTATCCATAGCTGTTCACTGACTTCAACTCTTACTTACGACTGTTTTTTAATTGTTTAAATTTGAATCAAATAGAAACATTTTTTTTTTTTAAAAAAAAAAAAAGGAAAAGAAATAAAAAGTGCTGTTGCAAAACTGAAATAAGCACACATGGCTCTGAAAGCCCCTGTGTCCCTGAGGTGGGTTCTCAGGAGAAGATGCACTGAAGCACCTATGGGGAGAGGGGACAGGTCTGTTAACTGGAGCAGTTCAGTTTCCCTACATAAGGTAATGGTTGCTCCAGGAAGCCGTATTTTCAGTCAGGAATAATATATCCCTGTTTACTGAGATGGAAGCAGGCAATCAGTCATTTCATACGCTGCCTCCCCCTCCTTACAAGCAGCCCAGGACTCAGGCAGCGGTTTTCTTTGGAAGGAGGGAGAAGCCACAAGCCCCAGATCACATCGTCCATCAGGTATTTGTTTCCCTCTCATAATTACTGCACAAGTTAACTGTGCCAAGCACAGCAGAGAGCAGGAAGAACGAACACCTGGGGAACAGCTGTAACAGCATCTGCAGCACAATCCGACGGACATTTCAGCAGCGCAGCAAAGTTTAAATACCCTGGGCAAAGCAACAACTTGTCCAGCCTGGGACTAGAGGTACCCAGAGCATTTAAACTACATTAGGGATAGAAGAGGTAGGAATGCACTAGGGGTGATTATTGGATCCAGCTCAAGGACAAAGACTGTGGTACTGCAGAGGCAGATGTGGAGGGAGAAGTGCTGGTTCCCTCCTCACCGCCAGTCAGTGGTGCTGGGCTGGGTAGTGCTGGGAGCCAAAAACATTCACAGGTAAAAACATTCAAACATTTCACAGGCAAAACATTCTGGGATGGTTATTAGTATCTGTATGTGCTATTCCCAGGCTGACAACGCAGTAAATAAAAGGAGGATAGAATTGGTATTTTGCAAAGTGTGAACAAATGTATCCAGTCTGGAAGAGGCAGCTTCTCTGCAAGCACAGTAATGCCTAGACAAAACAAAACTGGTATCATTTCCCAAGCTGAGGTTTACAGTGGTGTAGCTGTGGCTGGATTTGACATTTGGGGGATCTAGGGCGTTCAGTTGATGCCGGGGGAAGCTTGGCAAGCACACTGGTAGGGCTGCTGGTGTCTGTATCCCATCCCCATGCTGCTTCCTCCATTGTGGCTGAGAAGTTGCTGGGTTCTAGGAAGCTGAACCAGATGAAAAAGCTCTTTTATTTCCAGCTGGGTAGCTCAGGCTGTGTAGGAGCAGCAGGTTCACTGCTTTCTTTCTAATCCTCCTCCATCACATGAAGTGAGAAGAGAAGCAATGAGACACTAACCTGGAAGAGTTTAATAACAACAACAACAACAACAAAATTATATATATATATATATATATATATAGGTAATTAGGTCAGCCATAATGATGTAGATAAAATAGAATTTTACTGTAGATGTTAGATTCATATATTTTTCATGAGTGGTTTACCTGCACATTTGCGCTGATCATCTAAGCACCATGAAGTCCCACCGTACCTCGGGACTAGGTCTTTTGTGCCTATAATCTTCCAATATACCAAAGCTCATTAAATACGTGGTTCAAAGTAATTTAATCTTTTCCACATCTTGATGTATTTATTAGGAAAACAATAAGAAAGAGAAAGCATTCTGTAATGCCTGATGTCTGCAGGAACTAGTGCTGCTCTGTCTTTCATTCTCAACACCAAACTTGTGGACCTGGACTAAGGAGGTTTTAAGGTTGCAGCCTGGAACTTGTTCTATTTCTCTAAATTATTTTTCTCGTATATTATTAATATACAGATGACACGTGCATACACATATGTGTATGTAACGCAGATATATATATGTATATATGCATTTATACCTGTTAGTTCATACAGTCACTGTCTCAGTTCAGTTACTAGTTTCTGTTAAGAGCTCTGGTTTTTAGTTTTGTCAGGCATCGCTGTTTTCTAAGTGGGTTATCTCTTTAGAGAATTTCACAAATCATTCAGCAGGAGATGTCATTACATTTCAATCAATAGTGAAACTTGTGCCACGATCCCATTAGCAAAGGATCTTCCAGTGCCTCAAACCACATAAATTTGTATAAAGGATGGTCTGAAAAACAAATCTAATCTTGTTTATTGACAGGGCCCAATACTGAAAAAATGGTCTCTTAACAAATCACTTAGCCAAAACATTCTGCAGAAATAGTGCCACCTCCATGAAGGATCTTTTTAGGTTATTTGCTTCTACTCTCTGGCTGCAATTCTAGTTTTCCACTCGGCAGCACCATCATTATTTTCTCCGCATCTAGCTTCCGCAGAGAAGCTGAGGGGAGGAAAAAGAGAGAGAGTGTTTGTCATGAAATGGCTGCGCTCCCCTTTCCCTGAGGCTGCCGATGTTGTATTGGCAGAAATGAGCGAGCTGCTTCTCCCTCAGTTCCCTTCCACTGCTTCCATCCCACTTCGCCTGAGAGAGCCCCCCCGGAGGCTGCTGGGGCTCGGGCTTATTACTCAGAAATTCCACGCTGTATTTTCTTCGTCCTTTGTACAGATGGAAAAACTGGGGAAAGGACAATCGTACCCAAACGTGGGCAGAGAAAATCATGAAGCCCACGAGCTACAAACAGATGAATAACTAAACGCTTCACAGTACCCAGAATGAGCCTTGGCTTAGAAAAATGTGACTTCTGCCTACGGTCAAGCAAGCTCCTTCTGGATAAGCTCATGAGCAGTTTCTGAATCAACTCTTTCCCTACTCACACACTCGGAGCGGTCTGGGGCATAATTATGGCTTTGGTTGCTTTTCTGAGGCCATTTTAACAAGCTTACATTAAAAGTTATCTGAAGATTTTTGTGGCAGAAAGAGACGTACAAGGTCAACTGCTTTTTCTCTTCTCAGACCTTTGTTCTCCATTACCATGCTTTAAATAGACACACTTCACTTCTGTTTGCCTGAATTTGTACAGATCTGAAGCTGGTTTATTGACATATAAAAGATGCTTCTTCTTTTACAGCCTTCATACATAAAGGAAGCTTGGAGAGTCCTCAGTTTTGAAAGTCATCATGCTGAAAGCTCCATTCTTCACACACAGCGGAGAGAGCAGCTCTTCCACTTCAAGGTGTGTTTTGCAGGGCTCTCACCCTCCAAGCCACTTTGCCGAACAGTGATGCCGCAAGCAAAAACAGTGCTGGTGATCAGCTCTGCTCCGGTCATTGAAAAGTTTCAGAAATAAGACAAATATTTGTTCTTTGGGCTTTGCAACCAAGGAAATGGAAGGTTATGCTTTTCTGCACACGGGCTGCTTTCAGAACAAACTCTGATAGGAGTGCATATGATACAAGACCATGAGTAGTGCAGTACCGGGAGTAACTCCATTAGCTGGTCATAACCCTGTGGGCAGGGTCGAAGATGGCTCCCAGTTTTGATCCACCAAATCACAACAGCTAGTGATCTCCATCTTTCCTTCAGAATGCTTCCCTGCTCTGGCTGGGAGCTTTGTGGCACCCACAGCCGTCTTCTGCTTTCCCTCTCCTCCTCCCCATCACCACAGGAAAGTGCTAGTCCTTCTTTGTTGGTAATGTTAGAAGAGACTGCTAGTAATCAGAGTCTGCAGCAAATAAAAAACACTCACAAACTGTGGAAATGTGGAGACCCAAAAGGTCTCTGCAATCTTATGTACACTGGAGTAGATCCATTGGGCATTAGGAAGCTAATCCTAATTTACAGGTTGGAAAATCAGGTACAAATCTAGAGCCACGGTCATATTTTATGTTAATAGTTGCTGTCACAGAAGTCTGAAGACAACCACCAAACTCTTCTCATTCAATCAAAGTAGTCTGTCAATGACTTACAGTTTCAGTTAAATGGCAAGAAGGCTTTTGAATATTGAAATCGGCACACATATTTGAAGCAGTATTTCTCAGTATTAAGCAAGAATCCATGGGATACTCTTTATTTTTTATTTAGCACTCGGGGAACATATCCTAATTCAAAGTGATGATAAAAAATAAAGTCTGGGGATACTTCACTTGGTCTGAGAAATGCAGCACTCCAGAGGGTTGCTCTTGAATGCTCATTCCTGTTACATTCGAACACTCGGTCTCCCCAGACTAACACCTTGTCACTGGCACTAACTGCCGGTTGTTATTAAGGAAAAACAAAAGGCTAGGTTTTATTATTCATCACAAGAAAAAAAAAATAACATATGGGGAGGAAGCAAGGAGAACATTATTACGAAAGCATCATTTTAGACAGGATTTGTAACACATTTGTCATACTGCAGACACAGTTATAAATATTAATATAACAGTCACCGGGAAAAAAGGATCAGGACAACACTAGCAGCAGCTACTGAAAAACTTCAACGCTATGCAAAACATCACGTGGCCCAAGCAGAAATTATTTGCCTGTGGTTCTTTCACAAAGATGTGCTAGGAGAGGTTTCCAGAGGAAAGAAACGTTCAGTGCCAGCAGAGGCAACAGCGGCTGAGAGGCAGGAGCGAGCTCTTTGCTTGAGCTGAGCACCAGGCTTTTCCAAAGGAATCTGTTTTCAGTGAAAGATTTGATTTCATTCAAATGGGAATCTTCTGGAGTTGTATTGGATTTCTTGGAGAGACTCCCAATTTTCACCTTAGAATTCATTTATAAAGATTTCCCCATGAAAATTAATCTTCCACAGGAGGCCTCGATGGAGAACTTGACTGTACCAGAGCCTGCACAAGCCTATGGAAGGAGGACCAAAAAGATGGGAGCTTTCACTGGAAACTGAATAGCTTTCCCTTTTGTTTTTATATTTTTTGTTTGTTTGTTTTTTCACCCCAATTTATTCTTTCCACTGTGTAGTGTTCCAGTCTATGCCCTTCACTTCTGCGGCTTTGGGCAACGCACCCATAACCTTCTGTTCCTGCACACATTCTTTGTTATAATGTTATGAGAATTAATTGTTTACGGAAAAAAACGTATTCGCCCTGGGGTCAGTTCAGAACAGATTAAAGCGTAGCAGAGAAAATTTCAATGTTTGTATATGGATTACATAGCTAAAACGTTTAGATAGTGGTGGATTACGAGACCTACCACTCCTATTCAGAAAAATATGTGCTGTATATGGTCTGCCTAGTAACATGGTGCAGCCCACTAAGAGGATTTCTGCTGATGAAGGAATATGTGCACATCTGGAGGAGATTTCAATTCATTCTTTCAAAAAAAAAAAAATGGAGCCAAACTTTTTCATTGTTTTATACTACCATTGGTTACATGGGCACCTGCTTTTTGATTCAAAAAATGCTAGTTCCTGTAGCTGCAGTCAAATTTCTATTCTTAAAACTAGAACCGATTCTAATGCTATGTTCCCAAAAACATTTCTCTGCTCTAGCTGGTCCTCACTCACTTGCAACTTGCTCCTGTGCATTCTTCCATTGCAAAGCATGCTCCTCGCCAGCCAGGATCCCTTGCAACAATTCTCACACATTAATTAAAATGTTACTGTTATCATAGCCCATCATCTTTGGAGTAATATAAGAGAGTGAGTAAGGCACTTTCAGAGCTATGTAATTCCTCAGATTGTTTAGTGCTACACAGAGCTGAAAAATCCATCCTCATGATACCTAAGGTGAAAATGAGGCCACTGTTTTGTTTGGTTGGTTTTGTTTGCTTGAGGGTTTGTTGCCTTTTTTATTGTTATTATTTCAATTCTATCTAACAAATATAATTGTGAGGCTCACAAATCTTGGTCTTTGGTCTACAGAGGTCTACAAAGACACAAATATGTTGTTCTTAAATAAAAGAAAACTTCCTTTGACAAACTTGCTTCCCAGAAGAAGACAGACTTTGACAAACTAAAGCAAGTCTGGTTGGAACACCAAGATGACCACAGGACCACAGCACATTGCATGAAAGGAGATGTCAAGGAAAGACTTGAGAAACCATACAGGAAAATCACATTTTTATCCTCAGCTACCTCATGTGAGGATACAGAAAAGACAGACAGACTATTCTTAGAAATGCACTGAGAAAAGACAAAAGGCAACAGCCAAGCTCTACCTGGGAAATCAGAGTTATATATTAGAAAAAAATAGCAATAGCAGTAAACATTAGAATAGGGCCAAGAGAGGTGATGGATCACCATCTATGAACAAGGCCCCTAGCCTTGATTTAAGCTGACCCTGCCTTGAGCAGGGAGTTGGACTAAGGGTCCCTTCCAGCCTACTCTGTGATGAAATAGAAAATTTTGCTGTAAAGAGCCATGGGAAGTAAGGTATTTTTAATTACAATAACCAAAATATATACACAAGAATGTGTATTTTACATATACTACGAAAAAAATACTGCATTTCAAAATGCATTTACTGCGATAACAGAAGCAAATAGTCAGTAGTAAGGTTAAGTTGTTGATATTATGAAAAGCCACAATTCGCATGTAAGTTGAAGCTAGAAGAAAGCTACAGAAGCTCAGTATTCAGAGACACAAATTCAAAGGATTTCACACTACCCAACTCATCTCAATTTCATTAAGTGATAAATAAGCCTGGACTGGCGCTCTCGACCTAGATTGTTATCTAGCACGTGCAAGCTTCAGATTCCTGTATTTACATTTACTATTTTGAGATATTAAACTGCAAGGTCAAGGTAAGTATTTTAGTTCTCGCAGCTGCAGCCTAGTTTCACTACAGTTACATTAATTACTAGACCAAAATATTATTTTAAATTGTTCTTCATTTCAGGAAGTGTGAACACTGAACTAGCTGTAACAAACTTCTAACGTTTTCAAAATCAAAGATTCATTTCTACTTTAAAAATAATAAAACTCATAACAGAGGCTTAAAAACGTCTTTATAAAATCTCCATAACACTTACAATAGTAAGAAAATGATTCTGGTTGCTAGTTTTTAGTAAATAGGAACAGCTTTGTGTCATCTGTGTTAAAGATGGTTGTAACTACAGTTCACATTTCATTATTAAAAGGTGGGCCAACAAACGTGTCAAGAAAAGCAGATTATTGCTGTTTCTCAACAAGTCCTTTTTAATAAGGACATGCTGCCTTGATAGACAAAGCATGTTTGACAGCCAGCTGAGATAGAAAGAAGGAGAGAAGTAATGATTTGCATGCCAAAGAACCTCTTCAATGATCACTTTATATTTGGCAACTGTACAATTAAACTGATAAGATCAAAATCGTGTCATTCCACCCGTCTCTTGAATGATGGTGCTGATCTTTTCAGAAGTTTGCTTGAAGTGACACAGGAAGGCAGAATCCGAGCGAGTTCTGGACTGCAGAAAGAAAGTCTGGTGCTTATCCTGTCACCTCTGACTATGAAAATAGTAGACGTTCTTCAAAATGTTTTTCAGCAGATCTGTCAGACCACCAGGTATGGCTGTGTAGAGAAAATAAAACACATACATAAGGGAAATGTGAAAATATCAAGTTTTGAATTCCTGCAGTAGTACTAATAAAATGAAATACGCCAACATTCAACTTCAAGAGGAGTCAAAAAGATCCATCATCCTTTTTGATCAGTTTTTAAACACAAAAATCTCCTGAAGTCTACTTTTTGCGTACACAAACAGGCAATTAAATTATAAAGAGAAAGAGCTTACAGCTGCTCATGGGATATCATTCACTGTTCATTTCAATAAGCTACCAGATTCTTTAACTTATGGTTCTAAGTTAACCTGCTGTATTCGGAGATCAAAGTACTTAGTTAATACATCAGAGCTTTAATGCTCTGCTGTATTCCACCCCCCAACAGGTCAAATACCTTTAGTACTATTTTTATCAGCAAGGAGACGCAAATAAATACTGGTGGCTACTCACCAATTGCTACTGCAACTGATTCTCCTCATACATAATTTTAGCTGAGATAGAAAACACTTCTGACTGGACTTAATTAAGAGGAAGTTCCAACCGATATCAAGAAACAAACATCCCAGGACAGAAGACTACACAAACATCTGTGTGACAGAGGCTGTACATAGATCTGGTCCCCTACCTCTTCTTTTTGCTTGCAAAATTCATCCTTCACGTGAAGGAGGCCAACCCCACCTGATTGCACAGGTTGCGATTTTCCTGACTGCGGTTTTCCTTTTTTCCTACTGCAGAATACTTACACAAGAATATTTTACACAACGTATGCAGAGATGCTTCTCCTTATGTAAAAAAGATCCTGGTGTTGTAGTGCGCAGCCTTCCCAAGATACTACTAATCATTACATGCATCCCAGGGGGCCCTGGCTGCCCTCCCACTGAAACTTCTGGGATCTGAATGCTAGCCTCAAATGCTGTACAATCAAGCAAGAGCTAAGAGAAGTTCTGAGTGATTCCTAACGGTATTACAGCTGCACAGACATCCTTGACTGTGCTTTCTTGCGTGACATCCTGCTAAACTATCTTCCAACTGTGGAGTTCTCAAAAACACAATTATCCCAGTGTCTGCTGAAGCTAAGCAACAAACCCACTTCTGGTTTTGTAGTGATAAATTACTACATCCCATGCCCCCCAGTTGAGACAGAACATTATTTCTGTATCAGTGAGTTCCATGTAATTTCACCCTAAGCTGTCATAAAGAAACAAAAGCAAAGAAAAATTGTGCAGCTATGACCTGAGATTCTGCAAAAGCCATTGTGATAACTGATGCACTATTGTCATAGATGTGCTGCCAGCATCTTCTTCCTACTATTTAGCCATGCTAAATAAAAATAACGCACATGATCAGCTACAAAATTTCTTTTAAAAAAAAAAAAAATGATGCCATCACCTGGCCATCAGAAGCATTCCGTTACAGAAGACTATAAACATGATAAAGTTATCTAGAATATCCCTCTAAAAGTCAAATATTTCTCTTCATGTCAGCTATTTATGTACCTTGACACCATCAGTTCTTCTGAAAAATGAAGAAATACATCAGAAAATGTCTTGTACAATTCCAAAAAAGGCACCACAGTGCATATTTCTTGCCCCTTGCCTTTCAAAAGAGAATACAGTCTTCTCTACAACAGCCAGTGATGCAAAGTGGTACAGATCCTTAGGTAGGAAACACGCAGCTTAAAATAAAAATACCTGCAAGTATATTTCACATTTAACATGCTCAATTATACGGTGCATTTGATTTTATTTCAAAATGAACCAAATTCCATGCTACCACATTTCATTTGTTCTGCTGAAATTCTTAAGCTACACAAGCATAAAAGGATACCAGTAAAGGTCTCGTTCGTTAGTTTATCAGTATCAATTTTAACAGCCCCTTAGGTGAGAAGTGACTTTTTCCCTGGCATACGTGTGAGCAGTTGGTCAACCAATATTACAATTGCATATTGCAACACTGGAACGCTCTTAGTGCTCTTCAATCTACTGCACTATAAATGAAATTTCATCATATGCACTATCACCAAGTTTTACTATATTTGAACATTCACTGAACAACTAGACTAAGAAAGAAACAACAGGACAAAGACAGACCACATTTTAGAGTTGTACTGGCAATTATCACATCATACCAAGAACTGTACCTAATACCTTTTGGGAAGGAAAGGGGAGTACTCTAAGACTTCCCCTGCATTTAAAAATAGAAATTGTTTTTTCCCGTCAAAAATCACACTTTGCAAGTTAACTGCTTCATAATTTAAATTTCAGAGGAAAAGGAGGTCTAAACTGCAGCTGACTTTGATATAAGTATTTCAGTCATATTAGAACAAACTTACAAATTCATGTACCCATACATCAATGTTGTGGCTGCTCAGGACTGATATTCATAGTCCTGTATATTTCTTTCAGGAACAGCAAGGCAGTGTCTTCAGATGCCCTATGGAGTATTTAAAAAAAAAAAAAAAAGTGTTAATTTGGTGCGGCCCATATTCTAACTCTTGTAAAGCATACTTGATCCCATCCCAGCTCTCTAAACTGTCTGCATTACCTATCACCCTTGTCCCTCTCTTTTGGGACCATGATGCCTTACCTCTACCAAGTTCCTTTTTGAACTACAGTTCTTCATCCATTTTACATCATCCCTGCTGTTACCCCCAGCCCGTGTGTTTACCTTTTACTAAGGCATTTTCCCCCACCTTGTCCTCCCTAACACTTCTTATGCTCAAACTTGAAATTCCCCTCTCTATACACTTCTTTGATGTTACTCACTTGTCTCAAATATCGTATCACTGTTTGCCTGCCACGGGCTCCTGAATATATTCTACCAGCTTGTCAAAACTTTCCTATTTTACTTACTCCACTGCATCTATCAGTCCCATGTCAAAATGCAGCTTTCTAACAGCACAATTCTACTATTTCGCTCCTAACTGGCTGACACTTTCTTCTAAGTAAGATATATTAAATAAACATAGCCAAGGCTGTAGTAAATATCCATAGCCATCTTCTCTTCCTTACTATTATCAAAAAAAAAGGAATTTCTCAAATCATTTAAATATTAATGCAATTCAAGTGCCATGTTTCCAAGTTGTTTTACCTCTTCTTCTTAAATGGGCAAGTTTTAACAAAATTCCAAAGCTGTAGGAGATGTTAGATAATAACAACATTATTATCAAATAATGAGAATATGAAAGAAAATTTAAAAAATTGGCATAAAAAATGGCAGGGGGCTTAGAACTAGGTGATCTTCATGGTCCCTTCCAGCCCAAGCCATTCGATGATTCTATGAATAACATCTCATTGCTTTTAAAATAAATTATGTAGGGAGACAGCAAAGATTTAGATGTTCAGAATTGTGATCTCCAAGTGTGAAGAACATCATTCACAGAGAACAAGAACAGAATTAAGCATGCAAGCTAAGGGTCTACAGACATTTTCCATAGTTGAATCTGGATATGGTAGTCTCACATCTTGATTGTCTCTGCTATTAAACAACCATGAAAACAAGTTGATCCAACAAGGGATCAACGTGGAAGTTCAATTCTCTGCAATGCACAGATTGATTTATTCCTCACCACCCTCCTCAAAACAAAACAAAAAAATCACAAATTTGGGTCATGAATTAAGAAAAGACGAGGAGCCAGTTTTTAAAACCTGGAAATGATTGGCTGCCACCTGGTGGAATAAAGCTCCAATTCCTTCAACTCCACCTGTGAGACAGCACTGCCACCACTGGGTCACCGACTGCTCGGGGAGCTCTGCCAGAGCACAGCGCCCAACAGCACTGCAGCCTTGATACTGCCCTTAATAAGCCCCTGCAGGTAACGCCTTCCAATTCTGTATTTTACCCTCTGAAAACGTGCCTACCTCTGAAAATTATTCACTATTGGAAATAAATACCTTAAAATAATTTTTTAAAAAAATTAGAGCACCACTTGTACAGCACCTGCTCGACTCAAAGAGACGAGTGTTTTGTTTACCTAAAGACAAAAAAAGTCTCTCTCACACCCCCCCCTTCACCAGTATCATTTTTTGTAGATCAGCAACTGATATCCAAGCTCATTCATTGCACATAAAAGGTGTGTTGTCATGCTCCCAAATACTGTTTTGAAATTAATAAAAGCTATATATTTTGAATTTTAAAGTTCAACAGACGTGTATGCAAATGTCTTGATTGCAAACAGGGCTATAGATTTGTTTACTTCGTGCTAACACACGATTTTATTTGAAATGAAACTAGCGAATCTAGTGACATCTAGGTGGGACATCTTGAGACCAACATTCCTGGACAGTCACTTTGCCTCCTTACTTGAATGTCTCAATCATATAATACTTGGTCATCCACAGTATAACAGATTTATCTTCACAGTGTGCTTGAGTGGGAAGAAAATCTTTTCCAAACATGAGATTATTTCAGAATTAAGTGATGAGGACCTCATGTCCAATTGGACAGCCATCTTTTCAAAACATTTCAAACACTATAAAGACCCAAAAAAGTCAGGTCTCCTAAATCCCATGGATACACTGACACCTGGAACAAGTCTGAAAACGTATTTGGTATAAAAACACAGCTATTTTTGTCAAAAATGTACTCAAAGCATTAGGGCATAATTTCTGACATTTAAATACAGACAATTACATCAGAAAAGCAGTATTTATAGAGTCATGCATATTTCTTCTTACCAGTAGCACAAATGGCTCTGTAAAGCAAAAAGGTACTCATTGAAGCTTTCTATTGGTTTTTCTTGTAGAACGTAGTCAATGCGACGTCCTCCATTCAGCATTCCAACCTTCACTGAAAAATCCTCATCTTTTGGAGGGTCTGGACTTTCAGTGATCTTTTCAGCTACAATTACAGATTTTTAAGATTTCAACTATTTTCAACCACAACCTGCTTGATTATAATCAAGAAATATCACTCATTTTCCCCATTATAATTTCCAAGTGCTTGCAATAGGACAAATTTAACTGACTAGCACGTCACTGCAGAATTCAGAGATCTACTGGAACTGTAAGCTTATTTCTTTCATAGCAGTTTAAACAGAGTTTGAAGAACAGCCCACATAAAGGAACCACATAAAGGAATAGCTAAATCATTCAAAAAATAAACCTCACTGTTTGTACAGAGACTGATCAGAGACTGATCCAGTCACTCTGCAAACAAATGTTTTGAAATTTTATAGAAATATATATATATATATTTACAACGTGATAGAACAGAGTCAATCACTGTCCTCAACTTCAGCCAGAAGGTATATTTTTTTTTCCTTTTTAAGTATAGACAAAGCCAGCATTATTAAACATTGACGGATAATTCACAACCAGGAAGCCTGCTTTTGTTATATATAACCAGGGACAGCACTTGTATCTGACCCATGCAGATTTTCCTCAATGCCATTTTTTCCCTTGTTGGAGAATGTGCTTAATGCTTCTCAACTCATCCCGTAACTCAGCAGAAGATTACTAAAGAGAATAAATCCCAGAAATAAATATTAATTTGTATTAAATTGCCCTGAAAGGAAAGAAAATTGATCTGGAAACTTGCCAGATCAAAACTTTTCTACTGGAAAGTTGAAAGGTTAAACAAACCCAAGCTCTTCGATAAAAGCTGACAATATTTCCTTTCCTAAAAGGGGAAAAAAGGGTGCGTGGGGGAATCTTACATTTAATATTAATACTCCAAAAACACGTAGGCTTCCTTAATAGAGACAGGAAAACGAGTATCAAACAAGAACTAGGATACTCAAGTTTCTATAAATTTGAAAACAATAAATTATAAAGCCATAAATGTGCCCACATACCTTCTACCACGTGCTTTTCTTCTTCCTCTTTAATTTGGTTAGCTACTTTCTCCAGTTCTGCTTGTAGCTGAGTTGAAGATGTATGAGCACGTGCAAATTCATTAAGAGTCTGCCATGCACTCTTCAAAGAACTAATAAAACCCTGTTTCAGATCAGATCCCATACGAGAGAGAGAGTCTTTCAACTCTGAAAAGAACACCACAGTAGAAGGAATTAAAAACTTAAACTAAAACCAGGATGATTAAACTCCATTCAAACATCTCAATTATTAGGAGGACCAGGCCTGCTGTGGCATGAACGTGAGTTTCTTGCATCTCTGTTCCAGTGAAAAAGATTAGATGAAATATAATTAATGCACGATTAATTTCTCACTGTATGGGTCACTGAGTTATCACTGTCATAGGAAACAGTCCAACAGCAGGCTCTGAAGGGTCCACAACAATATCTGCCCCAGCCAATCTCTCAACACAACCACCCACCACAAGCCCTGCTGCCACCCTGCACTAGGTACACTCCAAGTACAGAGGGACCAGTCGCAAGCTCCAGCAGAGCAGGACAGAAGTGCTGCCAATGACTCTTGCATTAGTAGTGAATTTTCAGAAGCACTCCAGGGCAACTCTAGCCTGTAATTCTGCTACAGCTCAGTAAATGTGTCAGCAGCAACTTTAGGTGCCATTCAGTACTGGTGGCACTTGCACAATGGCTCTGAACTTCCGCAGCAGTGACAGTCAAATAAACAGCAAAATTGACTTTCCTTAGCTAAGTATGCAAAATTTAAATCACTTTGATCTGATGTGTACTCAACGAGCAACAAAAACCCAATCCCTGCCCACCAAGCCATGGAACGGCCTTTTTCATCAACATTTCCAATCCTGAAAAGACTGGTTAAACACCTCATGGAGGTTGTTTGGAACAAGGTAAAAGCCCTAGTAAATTTAGTTTCTGTTTCTCATATTCTCAGAAATTAAGGAGAACAGAACAAGTGATCATGGAGACATGTATCCAGGAACACTTACTGGTCTCTTGAAATATTCTAATGCATCAAATGAGTTAAGTTAGGAGGGAGAGACATATATTAAGTAAGTTTTCTTTTTACCTAGATGAAGCCTTTTTCTGCCTTTATGATGTGGAATAAGAACTGGTTTTAAATCCAAGTCTTGAATGATCATTGGTTCTAATCTGTAAGCTACTGGATCCAGCTGTTAAGGAACAACAGATCAACATTTAGTTACCTTAGAATTTATTCCAACCAACTTATTCTACCAACTTGTCACTGTTTAATTCCTAAACAAGACAGGACAGAAGAGGACAAATGTAATGCATTTACAGACTTTTTATTTTTTTGTATTTTTTTTTTTTTTACATTTCCCAGAATCAATCTAGAAACTAAGAAAAGTGCTGTAAGTGGCTCAAACACACTTTCAATCTATTCTTGAAGATTTTGTAAATTAATGAAAAAAAATGTTGTTCAAACAAATGAACAGGGCAAATATCATCAAGATATCCACAGGTATGGTACTTATAAGCCAACACCATTTCACTTTTGCTGTAAAGATCACAAATATCTGGAATATATGTTCCAGACAGGTCTTTTGAGAAATGTACATGGGGGAAAGGAGGTATAACACTGAGAGGTTTTAACTTAGCATTCTGCGTTGTTGTCTGCATCAGCTAAAATCAAATCTCAAGAGTACTGCTTACTCACTGGATGATAAATATTGAAGAAACCCTTGCAGGTTGGAAGCCTGTAGTTTTCATCAATCTTTTCCAGTCCTCGCACAGTAAGGAACACACCAATAGGAGAACCAAGAGCAAAGAAAATATCCGGTTCAAAGTCCAATGCATTGTAAACTACTGAAACCTACCAGACAGAAGTTAGACAAATAATCTCTCAGCACCATGAGCTCGTTAATAACATGCTTAGCTAAGAAGTATTAAATCATTCACATATTCACAGTACCTCCAGGAGGTTTCAGCCGCACTGCTGCACCCCCATACTAATACTATAGTACTAGTACCTTTTAACATTAAAGTATTAAAATGCTTTTCTTAAAAAAAAAATCTTAACTACAAAATACAGAGATCTAGATGTATAATCATTAAGAAATATTTTTTTAGAAAAGTTTATTTGGACAGGAAGCATTCGAGGCTTGATTTCAGAGTTAAGTTTGAGGTAGAACAAATATAACATCATATATAGACCAATTTAGGCTACTATATTTAATACACAGCCACAGAGCCCTTCAGTGTTATGGCATGCACAGACTTGATTTTGTGAACATTTTGCTGCTGAAAGTTAAAAATAATAATTGTCCTGGCATCCTTATTATAGTTTTGTTTTTCAGTAATCTAACTTACGGTCCCAGCCCTCTCTCCCACCAAAGGGTAAAGTTCTACATAAACATCCCTTGATCATTGCGCAAGAGTTAAGTAGCACGAAGTCGTCAACATCTTTAAATAAATAAATAAGGACAAAATGGTTTCAGAGTAATCATTTCAATTTATGTAGTCTCACCTGGCCAGTTCCAACTTCAAAATACTCATAGTCAATATTCACAGAAGAAACAGACGCACCAACTGGGAGCCTCCTTTTTGAGTGTTGCTGACCTGATTCCGAAGGGGAAATAGAAGTAACTGTCTCTTTTGCCTTCTGGGAAGCTTCTTGAGTTTGGAGGGTGGCAGCCAGTACTGCTTTCTTTTCTGCTGCTGCTTTCTTTTGTTCCTTTTGAGACAGGTTTTAGAATCAGAAAAAAAAAAAAAAAAAACTTTTTCCCCCCAGTTATCAAAAGTCCTCTAACATTTTCATGATGTTAAAAAGTGTGTTAAAGAACAGAAGCTACTCCACAGTGAAAAGTTACCTTTGCTTAACAGCTCCTTATTTCACTCCTGAAAAATGCATTTACCTGCTTGGCTGCTCTGTCTTTTACAAAATTGGCTATTTTCTTTCGTGGTCCAAGAGGTATCCCCATTTCCTTCAGGTCATCGATTGTGCACATAAGCTTAAGACAAAACAAAAAGTGTACATATATATATATATATATACATATATATATATATATATATATATATGTATACACACACACAAAGAATACTTTATAACTTTTCTAGTAATATATATCACTCCTCATTATCAAATGAATTTATTACAACATTTTATAAAGCTACAGAAATTACAAAAAAAAAAAAAATCCATGATATACAGTGACATAAAATGACTGAAAAACGAACAAACCCAAGTCGTGTAATTTATTTTTCATATCAGGCATTATTTTTCCTTTGCAACTATTTTCATTCCTGATGGTACACTAAAAAAAAAAGCCAAACAAAAACAACAAAACCCACTACATCTGCAGCCTGTCAATCCCCAGAAGTCAACTGAACATTACTGTACCAGAGACTCCATGTCAATTCGCTCCTTTTCAAATGTGCTTGCGTAGTCTGACAAACTAAGCATTTCCAGAGTCTTCTGCAAAGTAGGAACATCATCGTCTATTTCAGGTTCACAAAGGTCATCACCAGAAGTAGTAATTGAGGAGCCCAAGGAACTGGTATCTTCAGTCATCTTAACGGGACAACATAGAAAGAGAGTCACCATCATTGGACAGTGAGAAGCCAGTATGCAGCAATAAATGCAACTTTAATTACTTTATCTTAAAAACATTATTATAAAATAAGATTTGTTAATTTATGCTCATTTTTGGTAAAGAAGTGTACAGATTTTTCTACTACTAATAGACGAGCAAAATATATATTTTAAAATTACTAACAGAGGTAAGAAGTTTCTTGAGCTTTCCAACACTCAAAACTATTTATTTTTAATGATCAAACAACTGGTTACCGCATCAAGCTTGACAAGAGATAAAATTCTTTCCTTCTTACAAATCTCCCCTACCATTCAGATACTGTGAAGACCAAGTTACATGTCCACATGGGTCAAAGCTGGTGTTCAAGACAAAATCCCACAATTGGTCTAGTTGGAATTTCAGAGAAATGCAAACAGCTTGTACTCGACAATGTTTACAAAATGGCATCTTACTGTTAACATGTCAAAATGCAGTATCAGAACCCACAACAGTGTTCCAGCTAATAAAGTCTAATGATGTAAGAAAGAGATGCTGGAAGTATCAGATCTATTTGACTTGAAAGACTAGCATGCAAGTTACCTGTTTATCATTAATATCCTTTACAGTCCCGTTAACACCAGAGAAAGCCCCAGTATTGACTGATGAAGCCAAGTCCTTCTGGTTAGAGAGTATGTCAAATAAAATTAAGGAACCTGGAAACAGGAATTAAAGTTCCTTTAAGAAAAATTTCGGATTTTCTTGTCCCTAAGTACAAAGCAGGGTTTATACAGAGTGATAACAGCAATGTATATAGACTGATCAAAAGAGATCAATACAGTATCAATCATCACACACAGGAATATGATCATTCTCAGCAAAAAGCACACAAAATCTGCTCATGTGTAATAGCTTTATGCTGTTGCCAGTATTAAACTACTTTTCCTTAACCATCCTAGACTGCTTACCAAACTGGAAGAAAAGTCCCAGCCCAAACCCATAAAAACGGCTTTACTTTTACTAAGGAAGTTGACCAGCTAACATGACACCAGATAACCCATCAATTTTTAAACACAAATTAGACTTTGTGAAGAAAACTAATGCAGGGACAAATATACACATATCCAGGAAGTATGAACTCACAAAGCTTTATAAACATAGCTATTGAGTGGTGTTTTAGTTAGCAGTTATTTTTTAGTTAGCAGTATTCTGGAAGACAGTCACAGCCTAGTGGCTAACTTTATTCTTATGCTTAACAAAGGATCCATTTTCCTTAGCGTATAAATGATGGTTTTATCTCCAGAAAAGTTTTCTAAATAATTACCTAAGCTGTGTCCAGCCACAGAGACGCCCCCTTTGAAGTCTGGGTTGCGACTCATGAAAAGTGCATACAAACGGTTCATTTCCATCCCTACTTTGTCCACAATCGTCTGACAGTAGGTGGGGCTGTTGTAAAACAGGATGTCGAGGAGTGTCTCGTTGGTGAAGTGGCGCAGCCGTCCAATGCTCGGCAAAGTGATTTTTTTTATGTTCCTAGTAACATAGAAGCATTAGAGGCATGAATGCCTTTAAAGAAACGCAGTATGTTGTTAACTTTTGAAACAACAGGTGGTAAAGCTGCAGTCTAAATACCACAGATATGTTCTTTATAGACATTTAAAAAATCATTTAGTTTTCTGGCCTGATTGCATGTTCATACATCAGTGCACTCCACTGATAGGACGTACTTGATAAAGATACGGCTTCCTCTCCCCACCCTCCAGGCTGAATGCATGCCTGAAATAATCTCTTCTCTCTTTGAACGTTGCTGTCACTGGGAAGTTTTGTGAAAAGACTGGTAAGAAGTGGAAAAGAACTCAAATAAAAATTAAAGATGAAAGGAAGTATGAGAGGGGAAGAGAAGCCTTAATGGGGTGAAAGACATGATGATTTGCAAGTTGGAATTCATGTTAATATCGAAGTAGAAATATTCCACATCTTCCCAGCTTTCCCTATACTCCACATCAAAGTGTCAATTACAAAACAATTTGTGATTCTTTTTGTGACCCAGTCATACACTTATTCATCTAGCCTAACAAGCGTATTAACTTCTCTATTTACTTCTCTGAGACAATAAACAATGTACTCACCTGTCTACACCCGTTGCATCTCCATGCAGAGAGCTATGCCAGTGAACTGGGAGGAATTCCACCCTGCTCACTTTACGTTCCTCTAAAGATTTCTTGAAGTGAGTCTGTAACAACTTCAGAGAAACAGTCCTAAAATCATCAACTGTAGAGAAGCAAAGTCATGAAAATCCAGTGGTAGCAGTGCTCAAGTAACACACAATTACAAGTGTTCTCTTCCTCCCCTCCCCCAGTTTCAACAACCAATCAAAATACAAATGAAGGAAATGGCGAAGTGGCAAAACTTTTGCAAAAATTACTTCTCTGGCTATAAGAAAGTTTTTTTAATTGTCTTTTTAGTGAGCTTCTATTTAAACCACATGAAAATGCATTTTAACTTCATGACCGGACATGGCCTTCTTAATTCACTCAATTATCTTGAAGTATATTACAAACAAACAACAACAATGACAAAAAACCACCACTGTGCAAGTCTAATACTGAGGAACTCATAGCAACAATGAAAGCTGGAAGCCTGACAAAACAAATTCTACTTTTGGAAAATAACTGGGAAAAAAAAAAAAAAAAACTACCAGAAATTGAACTTAACAGTAAAGACTTTTTTTTAAGATATGTTTATATGCGTAAGAGATCTACTTTTAAACAGTTAAGAATAAAACTGCCAATTAAACAAGGAAACACTTACCACATTCAACAATGCTTCTAAATCTCAAGTCACATACAGGACCTATGCCATGAACCATAAATACTAGATGGTCAATTTGGGCCATTTCTCCTGGAGAGAGAGAAAAGGAAAGATTCAGAGTGCCAACATTTATTGCAGCAGTGAAGCTTGGAATCGAGCTACCTTACTTGCTCTGTAACACCTATTGCATAGCATGGGGTCAGGAAACCATGCAGCCCACAAGACTGCTTTGATCAGAAAATGCCACCAAATAACCTCATGCAAGCAGCTCTGATGGAAGGAGCAACCTTAACCTTTAGGCTCTAGACACAAACAGTGCATTGCTGCTCCACCTGCTCCAGTCCAGCTTCTGAACTGAACCTAACTGACAGCTGAAGCTGCAGACCCCCACGCACTAACCACATACCATCGGGAATGTCATCGTGGTCATCATCAATTCCACGTTTTACTACCCTCGGTCTTGCCTGACCATCTTGAGTGGTGCCCCATTCATCTGGCGTGGCAGAAGGTTGGAACTGAACTATGACCTGAAAAAGAACATGTTTTCCAATTATAAATACAAAAGACATATGATTTGTGTTGGTAGTCTAAAAGCACTGTGTGCTTTAACATGCTTTGTTTCATTGCTTGACTTGCATATGAAGCTCAAATGATTTCTTCAGCTACCACACATGAAAAAAGTGTTACAAAACCCGATGGACTATTCCATACAGCTTCCTCTAAACTAGACCCCAAAATACCACAGATAATTTTCATTATTTTGAAAAGCAACCATGTGACATAGTAACCACTAGCTGAAGATGCTGGCCTGCTCAGTGATTCTGAACAATTTTAATTCCTCAGGCAAGTATTATTCAGGCTCCTCTTTCCAGGACTCCAGTGCCCACTGTTCCTTAGCAGATGACTCTTTTTGTGAAGAAGCTGACCACTATTTACAACTATTCTATCTCAAGGCAAAAATTGAGCAGTGCTTTTCAGGGAAGGAAAACGCTTGAAATAACCTGGAAACGCTAGAAAGCGATGAATTCAGTAGCCTCACTGTTCATAAGACTTGAGCTGACTCTGTAGAGTCTGACACTAAGTGGCTTGAGTGCTTCTTCTCTAGGGTTATTACTGGATGTTATTTCTAAACCTACGTTAATGTGTGGTTAATGTAGAAGCAACCCTGATTTTTTATTTTCAATGTCATTTATTACTGCATCTGTGATTAGGGAACAGTTAACAACACTAGTCAACAAGGCTGAAGTCCACAGTTTAATCACAAGAGACTACCAGCAGAGCATTTATAGCATTTAAAAAAAAAAAGCTTTAAAGTTATTCTAGAATCATAGAATATCCCGAGTTGGAAGGGACCCACGAGGATCATCTCCTATTCTGCTTTCTCAAGGCCTAAAAATAGCTGAAGACTTCTCATGACTTAGATATGCAAAGTAATTTCCTTACAGTTAGATTAATGCCCTTCTCCACATGAAAGCTCTTTGTTTTAATTACCTTCCATTTGGTACAGACTGTCTGAGGTTGAAGTAATTTAAATTGCCTCCTGTTTGCTGCCAGTTATGCTTAGTAAGTATTTCAACCAATCTACACCCTTTTTCTTCCTAGATTTAAGAAAGCATTTCATTTTAATCCTGTGACAGCACACTGAAGCAAGCAGCAGTTCAGTTTCTATAAGCATTATCATCTTTAATACACACATATCCAAAACAATAAACAAGTAAATTTCAAGACTAACACCGCATTCACTTCATGCTCTCGTCCATGTGTGCATTCACCCCAATGAATTCTGTGAGAACCAATTGCCAGAACCTATTACCTTGGGATTATGCATAACAATTGTCTCCCCATTTGGAAATTCAAGTCGACGGTGCCATTGATTTGTAGTTACAGCCCTTTTATATTCTGCCTGCAACAGAAAACAAGTTACATGAAATCAGCATGCATTCTCAGACAGATTACTCTTTGGCCCTGTGTATTATTATCTGTAATGTTAAGGTCATAATTTACATAGTTTTATTTATTCTAAAGTGTCACAGGTGAAGCACTACACAAGCTGATTTTAGGCAAGAGCACTGCAAGACCCACACGTGAGAAATGCAGGTTTTCTGCTCCACTTTCCAGGACTTGCTTACTTATGTGCCAGAAAGCACATTTGGGAAATCATTGTAGTGAAACAAAAGGAGGTAATTCTAAGGTCACAAACACAAAGTACCTCCAAGTTCTTCATGAAGTTTATGCAAAAGTCATACTAACCTCTAGCTTATCACTAAAATCCTCAGTGTAAGGAATAAAGCGGCTGTCCTTGTCTCCCTTATAAAACCACATGCACCGTCTCACTTCAGAAGGCTCTTCATCCCAGTAGACAGCTTTCCTCATTCTGTCATACAGGTACACATCATAGCGTCCCCCGTCAGTGCTCAGGACCACGCTCTCAGGATCAGGCTGGACTGTGACACAAAAGCCATGCTCAGTTACAATCCTAACATAGGCATTATTTTTTTTTTCTCTTCCTCGATAATAACCCATTAAGACAGATATTTATGTTGTGGAAGCGAAGTTTCAGAATCTCAGGCAACCAACGTGTAGCTACTAAAATGCTCCCATGTGCTCTGTATGTCCACGGACGTGTACACACAAACATTAACAAGCTTTAAATGACTCTCAAATCATCATATTTACTCCAGTGTTGGCAGAGTTTAACAAAAAAGGAGTGAGAAAATGGTAAGTAGTACATGTGAAAACGCAGTAGCCATTAGGGATGTACATCTTCACACTGACAGCATCGAGCAACAGATAATTTGCCACAATTTATGTCCATCAAGTGTCACAAAATACATCTTTGAGATAAACGCTTTGAGACACTGCCGTGTCATTCTTTTATATGCAAGTGACATTAGAATCTTCTGTCTAGTTTCTTTCGCTAACCTCTGAGGATACAATTACAAAGTTCATAACCTACCAGAATTATAGACTTCTTCCAGTTTTGCAGAATCCAGAAGGCTGAATGGCATCCACACTTGCTTGTCCTCCACCTCCTTACAGTAGAACCAGTGTGGCTGAACTGGCTCGTACTGGTTCTGCAGCAGCACAGGAGGCGCCTGGACCAGTGGACCCGCCGGCCTGGAAGCTGGGAGCTGCGACTGAGGCTGTGGAAACTGAAAATACGTTGTTAGCCCCTCAACCTCGCACGGTTGCTTTTTTACATAACTGATTTATCTTTTGATAGTCATTCTGAGCATTTATTTGTAACATATTTTCCAAAAACTTTACCTTTTAATCAAAAAATGGTACAGACAAGCTGTCCACTGTATTGTTGTTTAAAACTTACACGTTACCAATTAATGGGTGTGAATTTTCTTCCCACCTACACTGTTCAAAGCTGTTACAGTCTAGCACCTTAAAGACAGTAACATGTAAAATATTCTCTTATGCTTTCAAAACTCAGGCTGACCTTACTTCTGATCTGACAATGAAAACAAATTACATTTAAATGATTAATGAGAAGAACATATTTAACATTTCTGCATAAAGAATGATCGATTTTAACAAGGACTACCCTCAGTAATAGCTCTCTTCCTGCAAAACGATCAGGAAATGCAGATTTTAAACTTCAGCGTAGCCTCAGTGATCCAAGTAACTGATTTTGAAAGGGCTGTAATTTACACAGTGCTGATGGCATACAAATTGTACAAACATCTCAGTACAATTAACAGCAAGTGATGTCAGCAGTAAAAACTGCTTTGGTCAATACGTTCAAATAAACAAACATAATGAACAGTACATAAAAGCAAGCAGAAAGAAGCCCTGAAATTCTTTTAAACTCCAGGTTGTTCAGGTTTTGCTGCCTTTGCTACGTTTATTGCCGCTACGTAATCTTTCTGTTCCTTACTTGCAATAGCAGCAAGAAAGCTCAGGCAAAATGTAAACAATTTTTGTCATCTTGTTTTATGGAGAACTTGTCAGGTTATGTGTGACTAACACATTCACATTACTCTAACAATGATATTATGAAGGTAATAAAGGATGGAGATTAATACTTTACATCACACACAATCCTTGACCAGTGTTTCAAAGAGCTTGCTGATAATTTGTGTGACAGCCCTGGTTTTAGCTAGGAGAGAGTTAATTTTCCTCCCAGTAGCTGGTAGGGAGCTATGTTTTGGATTAGGATGAGAAGAGTGCTGATAACATGCTGATGTTTTAATTGCTGCAGAGCAATGCTTACACTAAGCCAAGGACTTGTCAGCTCCTCGCTCTGTCCTGCCAGCGGGCAGGCTGGGGGTGCAGCAAGAGCTGGGAGGGGACAGACCCAGGACAGCTGACCCAAACTGGCCAAAGGGGTATTCCGTACCTTATGGGGTCATGCTGAACAATATATAGGGGTGGCTAGCCAGGGTGGGGGGGCGGCTGCTCGGAGATAGGCTGGGCATCAGTCAGTGGGTGGTGAGCAATTGCATTGTGCATCACTTGTTTTGTACATATTATTATTATTTTTCTGTCCTAACAAACTGTCTCTATCTCAACCCACAAGTTTCATTTTTCTTGTTTCTCTCCCCCATCCCAGAGAGGGAGGGGGGAGGGTGAGCGAACGGCTGTGTGGTGTTTAGCTGCCGGCCGGGTTAAACCACAGCAGTGACTTAAGACCATAACTTCAAAAAGCACTGGCTTCACCAGCAAAATCAGCTTGAAAAGGTATTTTCAGCTGGTATTTTGTGAGAGCCTAATGATCTGATTTACATCAGAGGCACAAACAATGAACTAGCACGGCTGAAACAGCAGCAAAGTGTGGTAACAGACTGGAACAAGCAACAGAACTTCATAACCTGGCTTTGTTCCTGAAGTCAGAGGCTCACACATCTACAGCACCAGGGTACATTCACTTCAAGGATTGGGATGTTTTCCTAAAGCAATAGTTCCAGGCTAGTTCCAGTTAAAAGATATTGCTATAGGAAATAATTCAAGACTCTTCTGGTCTTTTTTTTTCCATTTGCTGTGTTTTTGTTGTTGTTGCTTTTTCCTTTTTGGGGAGTGGGGTGGGTTTGGGGAATCTTTAAGGCAATTCAGACAAGAAAGCATCTGAAAATGTTATATTCTGGTTCCACCGTGTGAGGAACGAGCTCCTTACCTGCGTCAATGACCCTGGAGGTGTCTGGTACATCTGGACAGGTGGTACAGAGGATGGTGGGTGAGCAGCTTGGCCTGGCGCAGGACTCTGCTGCAGCTGCGGCGGAGTAAGGTAGGGGTTAGCTCTGCTGCTCAGCGTGGTGTGGCGGTAAGGGTTATACCCCTGCGGAGACGTGCCGTGGGGGAGAGCAGAAACATTTGCAGGTGGGGGAGCGCTCTGCTGAGGAGTCTGGTAAGCCGCCATTCCCCCCTGTGAAGTAGGTGGTGCACCATAAGAGGCCTGGGACTTGGGAACGTGCGGTGAGAAGGCATTTTGCCCATCCTGTGGCCCAGACCCAAGTGGAAGGGAAGTTGGAGGCCTGGAGAAGGCTGGTGCTCCAGCAGGCGATGCAACCGTTGTTAGAGGTGGCTGTCCAATGCTTCCAAAGGGATCGCTGCTGCTAGGTACTTGAGAGAAATAGTTGAAAGTCTGTGGTGGATTCGGGCTCGCAGTGGTCTGACCCAAGAAGCTGTCCTCTTCACCAACGTCTGCAGTATCATCTGCAAAAACAAGAAAAAGATCACTAGAGATGTCCTGAGAGGTTCAAACCAGTCAGTATACGTAGACAAAATGTTCTGTAACATTATCAGCTATTTCCAAAACTCCACTGGACCCCATAAAGCCAAAAAAATACAAATCTTAGATATCCTTGAAGATTAAATGTGCCATAACATGAACAAAAAAGCTGACAAGTCTTCAAGAACATTGAAAACAGACCTCAAAACTCATCGAGTACATACATACAAAGCAATAAAAAGTAAAAGTTTGAAATAAGAGGCCAAAGTATGACTCAAGTCAGGACCTTCGCAAGCCACTTTAGCAAAGAACCCTGCTTCCAGGGCACTAAAATCTCTTTCAATCTCCCTTATACCTATCAAATGCAAAAGCAGCTTTGGTTCATTTCCTCTTACCATGAAAACAGTGACTAAGCATAAGACTTTATGCTATAATTTTTAGACTTCCAAGTTCTAATACAAAACTAGCTCTTAAATCCCAAAAGGACCATGCCTATCGGTTATGGCTCTTCATGGATTAAGGCCATTCTTACCTGACCCTTCAGCAAACCTCTCACAAGGTTTCCCACTTGACTTGCAAGGTGGCCAAAATTCATCACTCCAAGTCATTTGATGAGTGAGACTTATTCCAGTTCTGTCTAAAAATCCTACTCTAGACTGGCACAAGAGGTAAATCTCTAGAGCAGAAAATTAAGTCCCCATCCTGCATAATTACAGGAGAGGGCTTAGAACAGTGCAAGGCCATGACTGTCCTTTTGCATCACAAGAAAGTACTTCAACCACCTCCTGGACAATTAGTTTTCTGCAGTGACCCAGCAGCACCTGGAAAGGCAAGGGGTTCGATGGTCTCACAATAAACTGAGTTGGACCTGGGGTGGTGTGAGTGTGGCTGCCTGCCGGCTGAGGGAACAGCACCTTGCAAGCAGCCAATGTAATTTACAGAAATCCTAAGAGTGTTGTCACTGCTCTGGCAGTCAAATAATCCCCAGGCAGGGAGGATGAAACCACTGAGCTACCATTGCTTCTCTGCTACTCAGTCCCCAGCCGAAGAGAGACCAAACACCTCTGCAGCCACGAGTGGCCAGTAACAAACGTCTTCATCAGCAGCGAAGGGGAATACAGAGTATCAAGGGAGCAGGGGGGAATCTACAGAGCAGTCTCCCTGGGAAGCTGCAGCTCTAATTAATTAACAAGAAAAGCAGTAGCTGCCGTGACTAAAACTATTTTAACTATCTTTTATTTAGCTGTCTTCTCAGATGGCATCAGTTTCAGGCAAGCATCACCTGTACTTATCGTTTTCTCTTACTTTCACCTGTGGTGTTTTATGCCACCTTGAGGAACAAACCCCCAAGTGCCCGTAGGTGAATCATCCTGTGCAGAACATTAAAGCCATTTATAAGCAATGACCATCAGAAATTCAAGCCTCTGGATCACCTCCCAGCTACAAGCAGAATAGCCGTTTGTATTTAGCAAAGGGTCTTATTTTCACGAGTAGAAGTTTCTTCTTCCCTTCGTGTTTCATAAACACTGAAATAGGGAGGAGCAAACTGCATACCTCACTGCCAATTCTCCACTTTCCAAAATAAGCGGTAGCGGAGCAGGCAATTCATCTCACTGCAATGTCAGATCACGACAAACACAGCAACGTGCTGAGCAGTTTTCAGGGCCTTTACCACATACACATTCATGAACAACCTAAATTTCAATTAGGTTTCAGAAATTTAGTCAAACCGTACATTTCTTAGAAAAGGGGGTTGACAAGAATTGTATATACACACGTATACACTCACAGTTTTCAAAAACAGCACATAACTTTCTGCATTGCTTATTTTCTAATCTGCAAAATCTACATTGAAATATATGCACAGATCGGCAGAAAAAGCACTTAATACAAATGAAAAAAATAAAATCCTGTGATCCTACAGCTTTGTCATCCAGGGCAGTATTCATCTCCTACACAGGAGTCTTCCTTCAACAGTGACTGTGTGACAGCCGCCTGTACGCCCCTCACAGATGGTACCTCGTCACTCACAGACTGCCACCCGACAATCCCAGGTGGCAGAAGTCCACTTCCTCATTGGCAGCGCTCCTCTCATCCTACGCTAAGGATGTTGGTTACTTTGTCTGCATTTGAACCAGAGAATGTGTCTTCTCTCCTCAAACTGCACAGCCCAAAGCACATTAATACTCTTCAAGATACAATAGATTAACACACAGCTTCCAAACGTCAGCTGTCATAACATAACAGGAAGAGGGCCTTTCTTGAATAAATACAGGATGTGGCATAACCTCGGTAGACCTTTAGCACGGAAGCTCACTCCACTTGCAAGACCATGGACCTGCATCCAACCAAAGCTTAAGTGAAATGGAGAGCACGCAGTTAATCACACCTTATTAAAGAAATCCTATCAACAGATTTTCTCCCGAGCTAGTCTTCAGGAAGCTGCCACATGAATGTCATCTGCGCAAAGCTACCTTCCAGACTTGCCATTTAAAGCTACAACTATAAACAACTTATATTTGCATGAAACCATATGTAAGTACTGAACAAATGGCATTAGTAAATGCATCAGCTAGGTACCTCAAGTAAGTAGGAATAAAAATATTCTAATGCTTCTATTCCCTCTCTCCCCCAGAAAATGTAGATCTGAAGAACGTTTTAAAGCCACACTTGGCAAATATTTGTTAAGCCTACAGGGACGTATTCCATTTATTTCCTGATACATTAGTACTTACCTTATTTAAGATAAGACAGTGTTGAAATCGAGGCTTGGATTTTGGACTCAATACATACCGATCTAATGAAATTTAAATAATTAATGTCTAGATGCATTTCCACTGCTTGGGGGTTTCGATCCCTAAGCTGACATCCAGACGCACACCCAGAGAAATCCGCTCCTTTACCTGCGGCTGTCCGAGCACAGGGCACTAAGCTGTACGTGCACGTCTCTGAATTACCACGAAGGCCTCAGAAGGAAAGGCTGATACAGGCCGTGGCTAAATAAGCAAGGAAATTCGAGGTACCTGTTTAACACCTTATAATCCCACAGGGAAAAGAGAAGGTCACACGGGAGAGGCGATTTCCCTTAAAACGCGACCTCGGAGCGCTGTCAGTACAGAAGCACCGGCAGCTTCCAGAGGCTCCTGCACGCCCCCGGCAAGGAAACGAGGAGGAGGAAGAGAAGAAAGAGAAGGAGGAGCAGGGACCCCTCTCGCCCCCAGTGCCCCCACACCGGTCTCTGCCACTGTGTCCCCGTCCCCCCCGGCAGACACCGAGCAGCCCCATTCCCCCCTCACCCCCCTGCCGCCTACCCGCTGCCAGCAGAGCGGGGCCCGGCGGCGCGGCCGGAGCCTGGCTGACGGGGATGAAAGGCACGGTGAAGTTGAACTCGGTGGCGGAGGAGGAGAAGAGGAGGTTGGTGCCGCCACCGGCCCCGGGCTTTGCTGCCGCCATGGCTGCGCCCCGGCCACGTCCCTTCCCTGTCACCACCCGGCCCCTTCCGCCCGCCCCTGCCCGCCTCTAAGATGGCGGCCGCGGGCCGGGCGCGGCGGGAGAAGGAGGAGGAGGAGGTGGAGGAGGAGGTGGAGGAGGAGGAGGAAAAGGCGGGCCTGGGCAGGGCAGCGCCGCCATTGCTGCGGCTGCCGCCTTAGGAAGAGGTGGAGGAGGAAGAGGAGGAGGAGGAAGGCGGAAGCCGGCAGCCCCCGTGCTGGGCTTGCGAGCGGGACTCGGCGGCAGCTAGGGCGGCGGGGAGACGGCGGCGGCTCCCTCCCGGCTGGCCACCGCCATGCCGTGCGTGGCCGACTGGCTCAACAACCCCTTCAGCATCGTGCAGGGCATCTTCGGTGAGCGCGGCCGGCCGGGCCGGGCTGCCCCGAGAGGTGGCGAGCCCCCGGGGGCTGGGGACGGAGGGAGGAGGGCGGCGGGCAGCGCTTGGGGCTGCCCGGAGGCTGCGGGCGGGCAGCGGGCGGCTGCCTCCCTCTCCCCGCCTGAGGTGAGGGGCGGGTGGGGAGCCGCAGGGGCTGTCCCGGCCCGGGGAGCGGCTCCCAGATTTCAAATTTTAAAAAGCCAAAAAGGTTTGTTTTTTTTTTTTTTGGCTGGGGGTACCGGTATCGCTGCGAGGTGCTCTCGAGCCAGCCTTGCCCGAGCACACGGAGGCTGGGGGCAGCCCCTGGGGGCGTCAGTTCTCTGCTCGGTACCTGCCCGCATGGCTCCTTGGCCATCGTGCACCTGTGAACTGCCAGGGCTCTTCAGTGCTAGGCTTGATCTTAACGACCGTAAAATAAAAAGAATTCCTCAGTGCCCACACAAGGGAAGGTGGTCCCTATCTTCCTCCGGTTTCTAGCAGGGTATGCAGCAGTGTTGCAGAGCCCTTCTGCATTTCCAACAGCATTCGTCCTAGTTTGCCTAAAAGGGGGTAAGATAAGGAAGTTGGTACAATTGCAACACCCCTGAAGTTGTCTAAAATTAAGTCGTTTGCTAAGAATAGGCATAAATGTTTAAATTGCTTACAAAGTTAACGCATTTCTCTTCAGCATTTTTCTCTTTGATGCTAACACTCATGTAAATGCGTCTTGTTTTGTAGCCCAAAATCTTCCAAATTCTGATTGGGAAAAGAAGGTAACTGACTATTTCAAAGAGAAATTAAAAGAAAATAATGCCACTAACTGGGTAAGGTTCTTTTTTGTCATTTTCCTACAGTTATGGAACTTATTAATAGCATTCTTTCTACCTCTTAATTATTGCAGTGACCTGTTTTTAAGAAGCTCTTCCTTCTCGTAGGCGTATTTCTAGATTTTAGGCCTTTGTGATACAGATTAAAGCAACTGAAATGTAAATCACTTATGTAAAACAAAGATGTAAAATTCTTATTGAAACCGTAGAAGCCAATCCACTTGACTTTAGTGTACTGTTTTGCCCTGGGCCATAACTGCTAAATGCTGCCTGTTTGTAGCGTTATCCAGCAGATGGCAGGAGCTGACAAATGCTGTCACTTCTGAAAGCGTTAGTCTGCAGTGTTTGTACAGCACGAGTTTCTGAGCTGCTGTTCATAAACCCCATCTCACATGATCCTTTACTGCAACGCTGGAAACTTCATGTGGGTTGAAGAAATACGTGCTTAGACTCTTGCATTTGAGGAAAAAATACTCTCTGCGAAAACCGTCCTTTATTAGGCTGGGTCAGGCCTAGTTCTGGAAGTTCAGCACGGAAGCTGTGCTTTAGGTTTAAAAACAAAGCACACACACTCTTTAGTTGTACTGGTAACTTTTTTTTTTTAAAGACTGTGGCAAAAACAGCATCCTGAAACACCATTTCTGCAGTATTCTGCATTTAAGTTTCAAAGACAGTTTACATCAAAGTATAAATGGCAAATTTGTGTAAAATTTGCAGCATAAGGAAGGAACTAAAAGCAAGCTCTCTTAGTTGCTTTTGAGGGAGCATAGTCTTGTTTCTTAAACTGCTGTTCCTTATAGGGCCACTTCTGTTTTTTGCTGCTTTAATATTAGATGTGCTTTTTCAAGAAAAACTCTATCCTAAACTATTCTTATAGCAGCAGGTCCCATTATTTCAAGGTATACTACATATGTGCTGTTTTGTTTTTTTTTTTTTCCATTGTCATGTTAACGTATGTGAAAAAGAGTTGCCCAACATGAAGGATTTGGAAATTCAAATACAGGTTTTCTGTGGTTTTTTTTTGTTATAGAAATTGTGTGTACAATTACTACAGTATCACCAGTATATGATGGGTTGTAAAAGTGCTGTTAAATAAGATTAAAATAAGAAAATAAAATCCAATGTATTTCTGCGGTAATTCCCAGTTTAAGAGTCAATTTAAAATTTTGTTGTAGAGTTCACGTATGCTTTCAATGAACCAAAATGCATTTGTTAATAGTGTAGTGTTGGGATTGAAAAATGAATGAGACTGGTGCCCAGAGAAGCTGTGGCTGCCCCACCCCTGGCAGTGCCCAAGGCCAGGCTGGATGGGGCTGGGGGCAGCCTGGGCTGGTGGGAGGTGTCCCTGCACATGGCAGGGGGTTGGAACTGGGTGGGCTTTAAGGTCTCTTCCAACCCAAACCATTCTGCGATTCTAACTTTGGAACTAGAAGAGTTTGGGAATTGTTGGGGCACGATAATGCTAATTATTGCCTTTAACAGCTATTGCGGAAACTCCAGTGTTGAGATATGTGTGCTTTGTTACTGCTTGGATTATGGCACTAGAAGCTGGGGGAAAGTACCCAAAAAATACAGTGTGTGCTACCTGATACAGCATTGTATTGCCACAGGCAATTAATCCTATCAACAGCAACAGGTAAAGGTTTTAGCCAAGCAAAGGAGCAGTAGGATGTACCAGATAAAAATAAGTTGGTGTCAGCTTTTGTGATGGTTTTGGTGTACTTCAGGGCACTTCTTAGTATGCCAGTTGCTTAGAGCAAGCTCTCTTTTATAGGTTCCATCGCTGAATGATGTTCCCGTACATTACCTGAAGCCCAACAGTTTAGTGAAATTTCGCTGCATGGTTCAAGATATGTTTGATCCTGAGTTTTACATGGGAGTATATGAAACAGTTGACCCAAACACAAATGCACGTGTAAGTGAAAAACCAATGTATTATTTCAGTAAGTGCTTAGCGTTTTGTCCGTCCTACTCTTCATATTTCTCTAGTTTCTGAGTGAAATGTATGGAGCCTTGGCACTGATAGTAATTCTGTTCATAGATTGCAAATGGTATCAATGATATATCACTGCTTATAATTCTGTTGGGGAATTTGGGGAATAAAAATTAGCTTAAAAAAGGAAAGCTTCAGCAGTATGCCTTTGAAGAACTTTGAAGACGGCAATCGTTTTGATATAAATAATTCATATGCAGGGTGCTGTCAGAAGCAAAATGATTGTATTGTCTTTTCTTCTTGACAGGTTTTGCATTTTGGTAAATACAGAGATGTGGCAGAATGTGGGGTAAGTTACACAAGTTATAAGAATTTTGAGATGAAATATTGGATGGAAAGATGCAATTTCTAAGTGCAACGTAACTTAGTTGGTGCTTATCAGTGGATTCTTGGAAATACTGTACATAAAACACAACATTAATCTCAGGTTTGGACAGCAGAATATTCCGAACAGCTAACATGCATTCAAAGTTCAGCAGGCTTCCAGCAATTTCAGTTGCATTTAAAATTTGTTTTGCTTGGGTGGGGTCTGGGAGGAAGCACAAAAAAATCTTGAAAAATTCTGCTACGGAAAACAGCTAACTTTTGGTAGTACAGTGCTGTTAGAATCAGAACATTATAGATGCAGACTGTTTAGTTCCCTATTTCATGAGAACGTAATAGTGCGTGTTTGTTGAAAGTTCTGGCTAAGTAACTCTATCCATAGAATTAGTTTTAAAAACAAAAAACGCTCTAATCAGATCTGTAGTATCATAATTTCTGTTGGTGTTCTAGCCTCAGCAGGAAATTGATCTGAACTCCTCGCAAACAGTCACCTTGGAGAGACAGACATTCTACTGCGTTCCAGTGCCTGGGGAATCAGCATGGGTGAAAGAAATATCTTTTTTGTCTGGGCTAGTGCTGTTGTTGGTGGGTTGTGTCCATTTTCAACAAAGCCTATGATTGCTGTCCGGTTCTAAAGCAGGTTAATTACGTATCTGAAGAGGTGTCATCAATGTGAAGGTTTGCATCTTTATTATAATATCTTGTTCAAAATAAGATAATCACATTTTGTTACCAAAGCTTATTTTGTCTGGGTTTTCCCAACCAAGTATGGTGTTGTCCTTAATCCTCAATTTTACGCCTATATCAGTGCAAGCCAAGCTCGAGTTAGTCCTTCAACATCCTACACACCAAGTCGCCACAAGAGGAGCTACGAGGAAGATGAGGATATGGAACTGCACCCATCGAAGCAGAAAGAGCAACATATAGGTAAAATGAAGAATTGATGACTGGACATCAGGGTGTTCTACCAGAACTTGCAGGAATTTCATTTTTAGAGATTGAAATGTTTTCAGTTGTTTGAAGCAGTGGTGTTAATGCAACCTTCATAACTAACTTGGTGGCTTTGTTGAAGTAATCAGGGGATGAAGTAGTGTGGGGGAGCCTATGGTGTTGTGCTTGGGTATTGTATGACTTGTTGGTATCACTTCCTAGGGTTAGTAACATGATTCCTAAAATAAACATTTTGTTCAGCAGCACTTGTGTATTGGATTTCCTAAATGACAGCACGTTAAGGGATTTATGGCAGCAGGCTGAAACTTAGGAGTTTTTATTTAATTTCCAACTGTAAAGCGGATTTCATGATAATCTGGAGAAAATCACAATTTCTTCTCTGTCTTACTGTGTGTGGATATCACTGCTTACACTGAGGCCAAACTGCAACTTAATTAGATGATTCTTTGATAGAAACAATAGTGCACTTCTAAATATGTGTCCTCCAGGCTTCCCTTTTTTTTCCCTCAATTTACAAATCTAAATTTGTAAGGGAACCAGATAAATACCAGATTGTTTGTAGCATCCTGAAGAAAGCTAGAAGAAACCTTTGAAGAAGATGGTATTTCCAAAAGTAGCTGAGTTGGGATGATACGCAGTGCCTACTCATTTTGTGATCTGTTTGTGAGCTATTTGATTCAGTGCTTTTCTGTGGAGATGCCACTTAAACAAAATCCAAACATATGCTGGGCGAGCTGTCTTTTGAACAGAAAAATGTCCTTCTTTTGAAGAGAAAATGGTTTAGAATTATCAGCCTAATTAAAGGAATAAAAATGCAGATGCTATTGCTTTCTTTTATTTGGTGTTCTATGTCCATCAGGATTGTTTGCTGAATTCTGGGGTTTTATTTTTATATTTGTACTGGTTTGCAAATGTTTTATCAGCATTAGCAAAAATACTGTTTTATCATTGTATTTGGACTGATGAATTGCAGCTTAGATTTTTATAGCTTTGTTACTGCTGAACATCTAATGAAATTGTTAATGTAATCTGTTTTGTTGATAGTTAAAAATATCTAGTTAAGCTTGAGATGCAGAAAGATACCACCTGTGCAGTCCTACAAATTTTAGAATAATTTAGTTGATGCAGCTGAGGCATTACATTTTGAAAATCAGGTTGTTTGGTCACATTTTAGAAAACTTTACTGATAACTAAGAGAGACAGATCTGCACACACTCCTGCTTATCTTGGTAAAGTAAAATATGTGATACTTTTCTGTTTAGAGGCAGAATATTCTATGTAATATGCTGCTTTCTTCCCCCCCCCACCTCTGGCTTCTTGTAAAATTAGTTTAATCCTTTGTTGCTTGCTGCAAGAAGTTGTTCACTTTGCATTTCTGTTTAAAGAGCCCGTGAATCCTCTTTTTCAGGCAGTGGAGGTGATATCCATGGATGTGGGGAGCCAAAGAGATTAGAAACTGAAGCTTCTGCGGGTCATCATCTCATTTCTCCCAACTGCTCCCCTCCTCTTGATTTAAATTTTCCATTGCCAGGAGAGAAAGGACCAGCATGTCTTGTAAAGGTAAGACAAGCAGAGATGATGAGCATGACTGTGGCCCCAGTGAGGCAGACAATCTGAAATTAAAGTGCAAATAGTCTGTAGTTCGTAGGCACTGTTGTCTTTCAAGTCCAAAAATCCTGATTCTGGGAATAATTGCATTATTTCTCTTCACTACTGCTCTGTTTAAATTGCTGAAGTCATTCAACAGCATTCATTGGATCTTCTCTGCCCTCGCTGCTCTTGGTGAGGGACAGGAAGAAATTGTTATCAGATGTTCAGGTATGGAGCTGATGCTGGCTTCTGGTTCTTTGTTTCTAATATGTGCCCTCTTATAGAAAAAGTTGTGATGAAACAAGCAAAAAAAACAACACATCAGACAGTTTGTATTGTATTTGAAATAGTCTTTAATTCTACAGCATGCTGTATTGACTATGAAACTTCCAACACAACATTTCTCTCTGTGGCAGGTATATGAGAGCTGGGATAGTTTCAAAGTCAATGACGTTCTGGAGGTGTATGGCATTCTGTCTGTGGATCCAGTGCTGAGCATAGTAAACAATGAAGAGAGGTAAGGCTTAGCTGGTGTGTGATTCTGAAATGCAGGATGTTTTCTATTTTAATGGGCAAAATATTTTTGGTTATCCCTTTAATAGAGACAGGAAAGTGTGTAAATATAATAGAGTAGCACTGAAGAGGTAAATTTTTTTTGCTTAAAAGCTTGACACGAAAAGTGTTAGATCCACGATCCTGTAAACTGAAGTCCATTGTACTTCAGTACGTCCATACCCTTGGACACATGATGCATTATTTTCTAGGTTGTTGTACCGTCTGTAAAGATGAAGTGCTTCTGTAGCTAAACATTCTGTGAGCTTTCATGGCTGTTTAACATTCAGTGAGCAAATTAATAGGGTACAGAGCTTTAAAATGATAAAATATGCTTTTAAAATTTGCAATTCCCTGAAAGTTGTTACCATAAACAGTTCAGTAGAATATTTAAAAAAAAAAAACTGTATTCATAGATAGTGAAAGTAACTGAAATGAGTGTAAATCAGGATGATTTTTCCATCAATTAAGGCATAGCATTGTATCATACTGCTGGTAAATCTCTGATTTCACCTGCTGTTCTGTGATTACTTACCTGACAAAATACAATACACACCAGAGAGATGCAAGAAATGGATTACTAAAATAATCTTCACAACCAATGTAACACAGGTCCTACTAGTGCCTTGAGCCACTGTGCTTCAAATAATATTCGTGTTGGTAACTTTATCTTTTTGATAAGTACAATATCAGGAGTGCAGTGTGTCCTTTACAGCGCCAGCTTCTTAAAAGGAACCCGGCCTGGTCAGCTGCTTTTGGTTATCATCTTTCTGACAGAAAGCTAATCCTGGATTGACAGCTCAGTTGGTGTCATAGATTTATTTATTTTTTCCTGGGTGTCATTCTATCACAAATAGACAAAGTGGCAGCGTTTAGTAATATCTTCAAATGTGAAGATGCTAAACAAAGAAGTTTCTTTTAGTAGAAAGAGAGTCACTCAGTGAACTGCTGAAGAAACCCTGAAGCCATGAAGCCTTTCAGCTTTTAAGACCTGTAAAAGTTGATCAAATTTATGCTAAACTTCATGGTAATCTGATATAGTCACCTTTGGATTGTAGCTTCTCCATAACAAATGAAAACCACCTGGTAGAGATCTTCTTAAGGCATCATCAGGAAGACCAAAGCTTGTATTTCTGAACGCTTAAATTGAGAGCTAATACCTGCAAGTTCGAGTGAGGTATATTGGGATTTTTGTACTCAGCCAGAGATGTAGCTGTTACGTGACTGTCCAGAAGATTTTGTTGTCAATTTCTGGAACCCAGGTAGAACATGAAAATCCCACAAGGGCATACATAGACAAATGTAATAGATCATTACCTTACTTACTGAAAAGATGCTGCAGAAGCTTTATCCGGTGCTTGCTGGATGGAACAGTAAGTAACATTTCATGTTAAGCTGCGTCTTACTAAGTGGTGCAGCAAATAATAAATGTGGTCTGTTGTTGGGTTTGGTTTGGTTGTTTGCTTGTTTTGGTTTGGTTGGTTTGGAATTTTTTTCCATAAAAATAAGAATCAATTACTTTATGAAAATAATAGGATCCAACTTCTTTGATCAAGCATGCTTTGGTGGTTCTGTATTGTTGGTTATGTAATTGTGGCTTAGTATTTATGGTGCTTATAAAAACCATAAAGATGACAGTTCTTGTGGTTTGAATGTAGGAGCAGTTGCCAGGCATTGGGAGCAGATGTTGGGAACACAGACACGCTGTGTTGGTGGCGTGGTCCCAACTGCACGTGGTCAGGTGGAGAAGCTTGTGTGGGATGTTCTGAAGTTCAGTTGTGCTGTGCTCTTTCCTAGGGATAACTCAACCCTCGATCCTATGGAGTGCATGGACACAGCAGAAGAGCAGAGAGTACACAGCCCTCCAGCTTCCTTAGTCCCCAGAATCCATGTGATTCTGGCACAGAAATTACAACACATTAATCCATTGCTGCCTGCCTGCCTTAATGAAGAGGAGAGTAAAACCTGTGAGTATCTGGATTTCATTCGATGTACGTGTGAACGTGCACTTTGCTAGCACATGTGAGCAAACATTTTTTTTGCTCAGAGGTGCGTGAATCATTGGCAAGATTTGTTTAAATCTTTCTAAATGGAGGAGTTGTTCAATACTACAGAACTGGACAAGATACAAACGTCTGTGTTAATGCGATGCTTATGTGCTGCTTTTTCTGAAGTAAATGTGACTTAAATGAAACTTGCTCTGGATAAAGTCCAAAGACTTGACCAAGTTTTTCAGCCTTAAGATCGCTTATGTTGCTTTCAGAGTAGTGAATTGCTGGAAAACTGGATTTCCAATGTAGCATAACCATGAAAACAAGAAACATACAGTGTAAAGAATCACAATACTGTGAAGATAAAAAAGCAATTCTGTTCTTAACTGTGCTGTTCTTTGTGTCCTGTATGACTTACCCAAAGCCAGTAATGCTCAGTGGGAAAACTAATGAATGTTTATTTTTCCTACACTGCTTTGGAGTAACCATTTTTCTTCATTAACTGTAACAGAAAGTAAGCTTTAATGTAGAGGAAAGCAGGTAAGGAACAGCACATTTTCTGACATTTGTTGTCTTCTGCTCTTTTAACAGTTGTTTCTAACTTCATGTCTGAGCTGTCACCAGTTAGAGCAGAGTTGCTTGGGTTCCTCACACATGCCTTCTTGGGAGACAGTTTGGCCGCCGAGTACCTTATATTGCATCTCATCTCCACAGTGTAAGTGTTTTGGTGTTTACTGAGAATTTAGATATCCATCTTTTAAGACACTTCCTTTTGAGGGGTTCTTCACCATTCCACAAATGAATTGCAGAAATAACTAAAATATTTATTCCAGCAGTACTTTGTCCAGCTCAAGTTGTCCTGTCATAATTGACGCAGTAAATGTATTTCATTGTCTGAAATACCAAAAGTTTTGGTAAAAGGCCAGTTTTGTGTTGGTATATTCATTCAGCGTTGCTTTGAAAGTTGGACAAAAAAATCTCCAAGATAAAAAAGTTTAAGCAGAGGTACAGAAAAATCTTTTTACCCCTAATGTTTTGTTGAGTAGGACATGCAACTGACTTCTCCAAGGCGGCATTTCTATTTACTTACCAACTGCAGTGGTTATTGTTTAGGTAGTAGAAGATACTGAAAGGTGCAGTCTGGGACTGTGTTTAATTAAATGTAGGCATTTAATGATAACTTCAAGTGACTCATACTTAGCAAGCAGTAGAAATTTGCCACCTGAGCTGATGCTGTAGCTCAGTGTGCTTGCACTTTTATCTACCTTCATTGCTGATTAAAATTGATTTGCTTAACGTTCTCATATATTGGTTTAAACTCACTGGATGAAAGAGCACCATCCTTTGACTCATTAAAATTTCAGGTGTGAAACTTCAGGCAGTCTGTTTTGAACAGATTAATTGCTGGGTTTTAATTTTAGACTTTCCTCAGAATGGATTCCATTTTTTTTTAATGTGGTTTGTATACAAACAAATTACACTTGTTCTATGGTTTTCAAAAAGCCCATTTTGCTATGAAGTGAATGACCACTAGAGGAAGTGTTTAGACAATACTCTCAGACACAAGATCTGGTTTTTGTTTTGGTTTTTTTTTTTGGGTGGTCCTTCGTGAAACTGGCAGGCAGATGGGTCCTTGTGGGTCCCTTCCAACTCAGGACGTGTTAGACAGTGTTTTCAAACCAATGCATGAAAAATCTAGTACAGCACGGATGTTTAATCAAAGTGATTTCGGAGCTGTAAATGGAATCAGCATCTTACCTTTATCATACCTGCAACCGATGTGTAAAAACCTACAAGGTATATCTCAGCATCAGCAAGACAGGTGGCATCAGTATAGATCCAATCATAATGCCACAGCAGTGTAATTAGCAGTTGGAAAGCTTTCTGCTGGCTTTGTGCACGGTCTGCCCGGAACCCTTGTCCCTAATTCCCATACAAATACGCACACTTCAGTATCAGGATGCTTTTCTTTATGTACGCGCTTTGTTCTCTTGGGTTAGACTGTGAATGCTCTAACACTTAGACTAGAATGTGTTTTAGCTGTGCTACAAAAAAAAGTTGAAATTTGTTAAGAATGGGGAGAAGAAATACGATAAGAAGAGGGAGAGGAAAGCTGAGGGCAGGTAAAAGAAGCGAACAAGCATAATAATTAGGGAAATTGAGCAGTAAGAAAGAAAAAGAATCATAGAATCATAGAATATCCTGAGTTGGAAGGGACCCTTAAGGATCATCAAGTCCAACTCTTGACACCGCACAGGTCTACCCAAAAGTTCAGACCATGTGACTAAGTGCACAGTCCAATCTCTTCTTAAACTCAGTCAGGCTCGGTGCAGTGACGGGATGAAGGGATATTTACAACAGAACACAAGAAGAGAACATATCATAGGATCTCAAGCACTATAAATGTACTGCTTTTGTGCAACACGGCAAAGCCTTCCAAAGCAGTGTTCAGCCTAGTTTAGCTCCTTGGATGCTGGAGAAGGAGGAAAAGCAGGGCTGTTACTATGTACGTATTAGCACTGAAACCCTGCTAGCTATCAGAGGTGGCACGCAGCCCTCAAACTGAGTGGTATATGTGATCACCGTGCTAATCAGATGCTCGCCTAACCTGTTTTGCTTTTGGTTCAGTTATGCAAGACGAGATGTACTTCCTCTGGGAAAGTTCACAGTCAACTTGAGCGGATGTCCAAGGAACAGCATCTTCACAGAGCACATATACCGCATCATCCAGCAGCTCGTTCCAGCAGTAAGACCAACGGCGTCATAGTCTTGTAACGCTTTAGTCATAAGTGTTGGGTAATTGGTTCAACCAAATAAATTTAGTTAAAGGCAAGCTCCTTAAACAAAGGTCCTGATAGCCATCTAAAGGGCAGATAAAAGTGGAGATACTTTATTTTGCCTTTCTGGATTGATTTATCTAAACGTATAGAACTCTTAGTTACCGTGTCATTACTGTTCATACGTGAGTTTGTGGATACTGTTCTGCAGAAAGTTCATAGTAATTTGATTTGGTGCCATAATCATTACATTGCATCAATAACTCACTGGTGGTTTTTTGGTTATTCTAGGCATGCAATACAGGTGTTGTATTTGACTTCTTAATGGAATTATTTTCCTTTAGGAATGTTTTTTAGGCATTAAGCATAAGTGGATAGGATAAAATATACTGTGTGGTGTGATAAGTTTTGTTTTACTTGCTGTGGAGTTTTACAGTTGCAGCTCATGCTAAAAGAAAAACTACTTACTTACTAGGGATGTTGGAGGAGGGGAAATGCGCTGACGAGTTTCTTTTCCCGTTACAGTCCTATCGCCTACAAATGACAATTGAAAACATGAACCATTCACGATTTATCCCACACAAAGATTACACAGCAAATCGCTTAGTCAGCGGAGTATTGCAGCTTGCCAGCAACACTTCCCTTGTAGTAGATGAGACTCAGCTTGAGCAAGGACAGCTTGACACAACAGGTAGAGGTTTTGTTTTAAGTAAAAAATGTGTATGTAGACAACAAAGATTGATATATTTCAAAGACAGTGCTAATTGTGTCCCAGTGATAATTCTTCTATTACAGAACTGTTGGCTTCCATATCCTATTTTGGTGTTCAAAGTAGTGTGCTGCCTTCTCAGACAACTTAGAGCATTATCTATTTTTTTCCCCAACTGTTTTTGCTTTCTGGAAGCTTCTTATATTTTGCTTGGAGGTGCTGGTATTGAGTCAAACTGAATAGCTCGTCAATGAAAAGTCCTACACTTATTTTTCCCAGGAGTCCCTTTATTGGGAAGTGATCTCTGTCTCAGACCATGAATGGCTGATAATGAAACAAGATGGTACCCTGCTTAGCGTAGGTGCATTGTAGAGTACTCTGGACAGTGTATTTGATACTTGATGGAAGAGGCCACTGATTTGAGTAAGTCTTAGTCCAAAGTACCTCTGAGAATGGTTTCAGTTCCACCTAATGGTTCTAGTTCCACCTAAGACAAGCCATTTCTGCAATCGTTTGCCAAGATACATTTTTCAACTGTCCAGTCTTACTGGCCACTCTAATGTTCTCTCTCCAGCAAGGCTTTTTTCCTTAGCGGTTAGTTCACTTTTGCTTTCTGTCACATAAGTCATAGTGTTTTCTCCTTTCCTGAGGAGAAAATTTTCCTCTGTAAGTAGTTACCTGGCCTTGTAGAACTGATGAAAACCTATTAACACTTCAACTAGTCCAGAGAAAATTTACTTAGAGTTGTCGATTTCCATCTTAATTAAATGGTTGTGTCTATGTGGAAGACAGCCCAGACACACGCACAGGGAAAAAAAAGCTTGCAAGAATTTTTCTGGAACTTCTTTTTTTTTTTTTTCAAGGTTTTTTTTTCACCTATTTCTGTTCATTAAAAACACTGGGGGGGATCAGGTCTGATGCTTAAGACCATTTGTCAGAGAACTTTTTCTTGCTTTTCTAGGTGTACATAATGTGAAAGCATTGGGTAATCTGATAACTTGGCAGAAGGTGGATTATGATTTCAGTTACCACCAGATGGAATTCCCCTGCAATATTAACGTTCTGATCACCTCAGAGGGCCGATCACTCCTCCCGGTATGGCAAGGTCATCTTGAATTTGGGGAATCATTACAGTTGGTAGTTATTTAAAACACTGAGCGTACCATCCCAGGGACAAGAGAAGACAGGGGAAATGTTTTGTGAGCAGTGCTGGGTATGAAACTCACCTTCCATGCCTCTTGATTGGGGAAAAAAAAATCAGCTTCTGCAGGCACAGGTGTATGAATAGAAAGCATCAGATTTGGCATTGACCCTAGCTAAACTGCGTTAGCCTAGCCTCGCAAATCTCTGACCACTTGCTTTCTAGCTCTATGAACTGAGAAATTGCTCTTGCCCTTAAGGAAAACCAATTCCTGCTTGAATAAGAACTTCACAGTGGATTTCATAAATGGAGTTGTTAAATATTTAAAAATAATTACTTTAGTTCTGGGAAATAGTGAGTTTTGTTGCCTTAGAGGTTAAATAAATCTTGGAATAGGGAAAAAAACATTGTGGAAAAGGATGATGTGTGATTTTGTTTTTCAGTCAGATTGCCAAGTCCACTTACAACCACAGATAATTCCACCAAACATGGAGGAGTACATGAACAGCCTCCTAACAGCAGTGCTCCCTTCTGTGTTGAACAAATTTCGAATCTATCTAAGTTTACTGAGGCTGCTCGACTACAGTATATCTGATGAAGTGACCAAGGTATGGCAAATTTCACAAATGGCTTTTGCATTGTCTATTTGCATAGAAAGCACCTTAAGAGAATGTTACTGTACTTGCCTATTGCTCTCCCTGGCACTGATTGTTGGAAGCTTTCTTTAAAAATCAAAAGCATTTTCTTGCCCCAAATGTGCCTTCAAGGGTTTGTGTTCGTATTCAGTATATGCTTTGTATGCATCCTGCTTTGTAAAACTCATTTTGAGAATAATTACTTTCAGAGATGAGCTAGCCTATTTTTATCCCAGCTGGCTTCCTGACAGTGTTTCTCCTGTAATTTAAGGATAATTATGGTGTTTAGCTCCTTGAAGGCTTATCTGATATTGAAGATTCTTTTTGCCACTCAGTTACGTGCTGTGTTCTTCGTAGGCAGTAGAAGAAGACTTTGTAGAAATGCGCAAGAACGACCCTGAGAGCATAACAGCTGATGATCTGCACAGAACTCTGCTGGTAGCAAGGTGGGTAGCAGCGTGGTTGAACTGAAGGCTTTCAGCAAGCTGCAAGCAAACCAAGGCCGTAGTTTGATAGTTGTATGAGGCTGGCTGGCAAATAAAAGGTGGAATCTGTGACAGGCAAAAAAGATTCTTAATTCAGAGTGTTTGAAGGCAGAGTATTGCCTTTTCTAGTTCTTCGGTTAATGAAAGAAAACTGGTTTTGTCCTTTTAGTATATCAAGTGTGACAGCCTGAACAAGCTTTAATTGTTGTTTCTGCTCACCTAGGTTCCTGTCTCTCAGTGCGGGGCAGACAACGCTGTCAAGAGAGAGGTGGCTGAGGGCAAAACAACTGGAGGCACTACGTAAAGCCAGACTTCAGCAGCAAAAATGTGTTAATGGGAATGAACTCTAATGTTCTGTGGATGTCACTGAGAATTTGTCTAATCCTACATGGAACCCATACTAAATTGGGATCTTGTTTATACCAGTTTTTTTGTAGATAATTTATACCAAAATGTTATGGATATTTACCCATGCAGTCTGAACACGCTATCTCTGTTCAGCCACTTAAGCATATTTTATGAAATTTTTTTGGAGCCTGTTTTGTAATTGAGAATTGGTAACAATGAGCAAATTGTTTGATATTAAACTTTAATACTGAATGTGTGTAAACTCATTTCCTTTAAAAGTAGGAAAACTTTAACCCAGACAGGGCTAGGCTCTGTTCTGAAGTGTGATGGAGTTCCTTAACTGCTTAATGGTGAGGACCAGAGGTTTCTGCTGTATGTAGATGAAACTTTGACTTCAGCTATCTGAACCTGCATTCTGCTCTTCTCCTTAAGTAAGGCATGTTGTTGCCCTCTGAGCAGCAATATAATGACTATAATGTGATGGAAATAATTTCAAATTATTTAAAATTCTATTCGGAAATATCCTTACTCTGTTTAGAAAAGACTAACTTACACCTTCCCCTGAGCTTTGTTCTGGTGTAACTTCTAAAAGATAAACATAACTGGAGAGGGGTGAGACTCATGTACTTGTACAAGACATATCCTCATAACTCTTAGCAGTAATGCATCACTTTAATTCTTTGAATAATATCAACTAAGCATTAAGGGTCTACCTACTTACACTGCACAGGGTGCACTGCTTGTCAGGGTAGTGCTAGTTAATTCTAAAGATGATGAGCTAGTGCTTCACTTTTTTATGAACAAGAAAAAAAGCTAAAAAGTAAAAACCAGTCCAGAGATTTACCTCTTCCAGCTATGCTCTTTCATACCTCAGCCTCAATATTAAATCTACTTGAATACAAAACTATTTTCAAGCAGGAAGGTGTGATAGGACTCAAGCAGCTAGGGGTAAAATGTCTTTGACAATACAAAAATACCCTAAGAAACAAGAGCTTGATGCCCTTTTACCTCACTTTGCTTATAGCGTACTAAAGATGAAGATTCCTGGTTTCATCTTACTTGTGCCCCATTACCACAATGTTAATCAACTCAATGAATACAGAAAAACAGCTTAAGAATATGAATATAAGTCTGGCTAGAAAGGATTTTATAGTTTTCTTCCACTGACTTAGAGAATGGTTTGACAAGTGTTGACACATTATTTGAAACTGTCTTTGTTATTTATAATATTTAGACAAGGCTTAAGCTGAAAGGATAGTTTCAGATCACCAAGCAGAAACTGAGGATCCACTATAGCGGATGAGGAGTTAATTTCTAGGCAGAATAAGCCCCAGACTGCTCACTAAGCCACATATTTTTTCAAGGTAGCAGTAGGAGCAATAGGACTGATGTTACAGATAGCAGTTCCCCTGCCCTAAGAACAGTACCAGCATCCAAGGTTGATGAGGGACTGGTTTAGATCACAGACATCCCAGTGTAAATATTTATGCAGACCAGTTTTCTCCCAACAAGATCACAGGAAAATATTTTCCAGGTACTCCCACTGCGCAAATTACATCTCCCACTCCCAGACGCTTTGCCAGTACAAAGGCTTAGGCAGTTTTAGGTGCACCTTTTGGACTGTGTCTGACCTTTTTTTTCTAAGGTGAAAAATCTAGCACTGCAGCTCCAGGAGAAAAAGGATAAAGGACTCAAGTCATTTGTTCCTGGCTCTGCCAGTTAAATGGTCAAGATAACTCACCCTCCCTTGAATTCAAGAATTCTTCATGAGCATTTGTCTTAATACCACATCCCAGACAGCATCTTTTTTTCATTTTTTTATTAAAATATTTCATATATATATTGTTCACATTAAAATACAGCAGTAGTTTAATTTTAAATAGAGACACAAATATAGACACTCAAAAAAACCAAACCCACATCACTTGAATCAAATAAATAAATCAAAAAGTTTCAGACCATCAGGATTAGATGATGATTTCAGATAAACTAGAAGTCCTAAGACACTGTACTAGCCTACCCATATGACACTAATTTTAAACACCACGTGCAGCCTATCTACAGTACATGTACTAGAACAGAGAGGCACTGGATCTATAACAGTGGTTAGAGTTAAGGTGGAGTTACGAACCACAGCATAGTAAGATTCTGCTTTACAGTAGCTTTTAGACAGTGTCCTACACTAGAATGGCATTGCAAGGCATTTCTGGAAAAGAATAATTTAGATTTATCTTTTGCTGCATACACGAGTGTTTTCTTAACCCAATTCCCAGCACAAGTGGAAGTTTAGCCTTATCCTGCAAGTATGCAAAGCTTGAGCTGGTAATTAATTTGGTTTTGATTAAATAATGACAACTATGCTCTGATGCCAACACTGACTTTATCAAACAGTACACTCGCCTTGTTTTAAAAGATACTTGGACTCTTATATCTGGACAGTTAGCATATACTAAGAGAAAGGAAATCAGAGCACAGAAGGACTAAGTGCCTGAAGGTCAAGTTTCTGGCTTGTCTCACTTTATACCAAGGCAAAAAAAATGAGCAAGTTGCCACTTCAGAATTGGAAAAAAAATGGAATAAATGGAATAGAACAGCTTTAATACAGATGAAGCAATCAGAGGGTGTTTGTTCCATTTCCCATTACCTCAAAACTGATCTACAAACGAAATTTGCACTGCAGGATTGTTAATATTTGCGGTTGTATCAATACACAGTATCTTTACTGAAAGTGTCCCATGAAGCGTGGAAAGAAAAGGACAGCAAGTCTTAATTTCTGGTTAACGTAATTAAATACCAAAAAAAAAAACCAGCATCAGATCCCATTGTGGAGGCACAATTCATAGAAAGCTGCATCTAAAACGTGAATGGAAACAAGTAAAAAATACTAGTCCAAAAATAAATAACACGTGATTTACCAGGAGGTTATTTTGCTGGTGCAGTGCAAGGAAAGTAAGGTCACAGAAGTGCAGTATAACCATTTTAGTACAAATACTCTCTACGGAAGTCAGAAGAGCTACAAAATTAGTCTCAAAAAAATAACTGTGCAACAAATTTAAGATAAACAGCATGCTTATTAAAACCCAGTGTCTAAACTACCTGTTTAAATATGATTTACCCTTCTTTTGTACCAGCTGCCTAAAGGAATTCTGAAGCTTGGTCACAACCAAATTCATTTGCATCTCACACTTAATGTAAACAAGTTTCTAAATATTTTGATCCCAGTATTCAGTAGCAGTTCATGCTACAATGAGCTCTGATGTTAAAAAAAATTAAGTATTATATTAACAGACAACTAGGACACTACTTAAATTAGCAACTAAATTTGAATTATTCGTGTCTGGCATTGTGTAAACATTTCTTTCAGTTCTTTTTGCTTGACTTCATTTATAGCTTCTGATTCTGCAGGGCTCTTCTGAACCTTTGCCACGGCAAAATTAATCCCTTGAGTCAATCCTGCTTGCGTGATGTTAGCAACCTGGACCATGGAACTGCGAATTTTAGCAAAAGGAGAGACAGCTCTGCTGTTGCTACTGTCAGCTGGAGAAGGAGTCGTGTGAAGTCCTGTCTCAAGGGTACCAGATGCAGACCCTGGGCTTCTATGAGATTTAGTCAAGTCAGTCCCTTCAACAGCTAACAGCTGATTTGGCTCAGAAGACTGTACGTCCAGCTTGGATGGTCTGGAAGGAACGTCTCTGTTGGTTTCAGCCTTGCTTTCTGCTTTCTTACGCGTATTATTGCTGGTTTTGTTTATCACGTGATGCGGCTCTTGAGAGCAAGCCTCTGCCTCCGAGACGTCCGACACCTTGTTCTGGGCATCGTGTACAAACCTCTGGCAGTACACATCAATAGGCTTAGCAAACTCCATCTCCACGTTGTCAGCTGAAGGTACGGGTACGTCTTCAGAGTCCGACTGGCTAGCTTGAGTGACATGGACCTCGGACGGAACGTGAATGCTGATGTTCATGTCAGTGCTGCTTATAGACTGGGAACGACTACCCAACCGAGGAGCTGATGCAATGATACCACAGCTAGGCAGCACGTAATCTGTCTGCCCTATGTTCTCTAGAGAGTCAGTTAGCTGGTTGTCCTCGTCAGACTTAGAATTGGTCAGGAAGTCATCTGAGTGGAATGAATCATTATCTGATATTTCTGTATCAGATTCAGCATGAACTTTAGTATCGACCGCTGGGTTCTCTAAAGTTTCAAGGCTGCTATCTGATTTCCAAAGATTAACTTTCAAATTTGGTTTTAAAAAATTGACTTTTACTTCAGGTTTGGTAAAGCTGCCTAACTTCCGAAGATTGCTGATGTTGACATTGGATTTAGTTTGTTTCACTTTTTGGTTGAGAGACGAGAACTTGCTCAGTAAATAATTCTTGCCTTGGGCCAGGGATCCTCTGTTCTGAGACCGAATGCCAATGATGTCTTCATGAGGTTTACTGCTCCTCCTGGAAGAAAAAAATAAATGTCTAATGTACGATCATGGCATTTTCCTTTATAAACACCAAGTATTCACCATCTTCCACTCTATTTCCATAATAGAGATTGGAATTTTAGTAAACATTATCTTTCCCATACATAATTGTACCCATACAAGCTAATCAGTTTTTTTTTTTAAAAAAAAAAAGAGGGTGCCACAGAACAGCAGCCGAACAAGGAGAAAAGCAAGCTTATGCAAACATCTTTAGCTTTGCATGAAACTGGATCTGAGTTCTGTGTACTTGCAACCCTAACTCTCTGTTCATGCTGTACTCAGCATCCAGATATCAAGACATTCTTTTTATAAGAGTTAAGCATCACATCATCTTCTATGAATGTTCTTCAAACAAGACCTGCAATGTTATCTGGGTTTGTTAAATACTCGTCTGCATTGGAATCAATGTGGAGGTCAATCAAGGTTGGTTTCTTTCCTAACTGCAGAACAAATAAAGCAGACATCAAGTTCAGATAGGACGTTAATTCACAGTCAGTCAAATTGATCTGATTTGCAGTACATTATTTGCATTTGACAATGTATATTCTGTGTAAGCAGAAATGTACAAAATCACATTCTTGTTTGTACTTCTAAGCAAGCACCTGCAGACCGTGACTATTGAAAGCAGCATATGAACAAATTAATTCCTAGCGCGTGACTAGAAGAAACAGTTCGGTTTCTAGCTACGTACCTGTTACCACGTACTGTAAGCCACTGAGAAGAGAGCAAAAGTAGGACAAGGATTTGCATGATTTAAGTACTTACCTCTCTAGCTTTTTCTCAATAATGGGCACATCTAATCCCATCGCTTGCTTTGTGATTCGCAGCATTTCTGCAATGCACTGAAGAGTGTCTGAAATCCAATTACCAGCCCATCAGACTCTTTAAAAATAACTTAAAATCCCATATTCCATGAAGTTAGACCCATTTCTTTGCACCCTCATTACGTTATTCTTCCCCCCCTCCACTCTCTGGAGTAGTCACACCCAAGTTGCAACTCTGATTTAAAGCTTACAAATAAGCTTAAAGGAAATAAAAGATTCTCCCTGAACCCCAGACACTAGGTATATGTGAATCATTACCATGATACGTGTGCCAAAGGAACACAATTACGTTTATTCTGATCCTTGCTGACAAAACAGTGCTCCAGGTAAAGAGCGATGTTTTTCCCTATTAGCGTTCATTTAATGAAGTTAAACAAGAAACAAGCATATTTCTAGATACTGATTTCATTAACTGAATCAATTTCTTCCACTCATTAGGAGATAGTTCTAAGCCTTTTATTCTTATGTCTAGATTTTCATTACTCCAAAAACAGTCGTGTTCCTTCTGGATGGGAGCGTTGCTTTATAACCACATCTAATGCTTACTTTTCTCTGTTAAAACAGTCACAGTTTAGCATTCACACAGGAAACCACATACAGTTTTCTTCCTGCCAGCAGAGAACTTGGTTATATTGCAAGTTGCCTCCTTCATATGTTATTTTAAGAGCTATGGAAGTGTTTTCTAGAGAAACATATGGGTATAATGAATACACTTTCACATATAAAGCTCTTAAACATGAAACAAACCTTTTCCATCTTCTTCTGGGTTGCGTACCACAGCTCTAAGTGTGTGAAAATACCCACTCGTGTCCTTGTATTTGTAATGCAGCCTCATGCACGAGAACTTGGGTTTGCCAAAGAGAGTAGGCTCAGGACCTGAGAAAAATCAGGAAGTTAGAAATGTTCTTGAACTAAGCACTGAAAAAAAAAATAAACTATCGCAGAGACTACACCTAAATGTCTACGCAAGTTTTTCCTCATGCCAAAAAGACTAAGCTTCATGTTTTCTTTTGAATAGCACAAGCATTTTAAAATGGCACTTTCCACAATAACTAAGCCATCACTTATCTTCAAAGAGCAATTGGACTTTGTATGTGTTATAATCCAGCCTGATAGTTTATTACAAGTCATTCTTTCAGGTAGGAGAAAAAATTCCATATCTATTACATCCCATGTTCTAGGAAGCATTTCTGAGAAGATTAAAAGAAAGCGGCTGTGTTTTTACCAAGTAGAAGCAATATGGATATCAAGATTTAAATCAAGCACTTCAACTCTTCAGTGCACCACGAGTCAGCTGTATCATTAAACTGTGTGTGAGGGGAGTTTGTTTTGTAAGGTATTTGGCCTGGCTATTTCAACTTCAGTCTGTAAGTCAAGATAAGATGCTTTGTAGATACCTACAATACACAAGCGAGGCAGACTTGTCCAATTAACTCCTGGGAACTGCACATAAATAAAGTTACAGGGCTTTGGGTTTTTTGTTTTGTTTTTAAGAGCCCTACCATTGATCAAAGCTTACATTTCAAGCAGTACCAGAAGGCAGGGCCCAGAGTGGTATCTTACCAGACAGAGCACATCGCTAAGTGGGGTGGACTACACAGGAGGCTAAGTAGAGGTCTGCTGTTTCAGTTTATCTGAAGGATACTTTGAATAACTGGGAAGAACATTTGAGAAATGTGTGCTTAGATTCTTACCTATTTCTATTTTTTCCAAAGCTTCAAGGCTTAACCTTTGGTACTGATTCACCTTGTCAATTTCATCATCATAACTAGAAAAAGAACCAAAGTTTAACACTTCTATTAATCTAACAAAGTTAGTAAAAGGAAGCTACACAGAGTAAGAGAAACCAGCAACTTACTAGGCCACGTAGTAAGCGGAGTTGGAAAGTAACAGCAGAACATCCACATCTTTATGAGTGGCATCAATGAGACTAAAAAAGGAGAAAAAGATTAAATAAATACATGGGAGAAAGTTTTTACTTCTGCAGACACAGTGAATCCCCAGGGTATTTCAGGGACTCGCTTTCTCTGTTTGCTCTTATACCTGGAGGTACCTAGTAGCAAAAATAGGTCAGTAGCAGGTCCAAAAGTAAAAACCCACAAGCTATTAAAACGCTAACAGAGAAATGGGAAAAGATTTCAGAGTCAATCCAGGTGATGAGTCTGTGCTGCGAATAGCTACCATAGAATCCTACACTGCTATTTTAGATGTTAAAGTTTAACCAGCAAAAGATCTAACTGCTGTTTTCCTACAACACATTAGGATCCTTTGGACTTGATAAGGAGACAATGAAATTAGAGTTTGTTCTCTGCTTTCATGAAGAGACATCTAGGCTTTCCTACTACCTATCCACTACCCAAGAATTTAATCTGATCCAATATGACTTTCAAGTCACACTACACGCTCTCTATAAAGCGGTAAGAGACAAAGAACAGCTCCTCAAAGAACCCTTTTTAGAACTAAGGGCAGGTAAAAGTTCTCTTCATGGTATCTACTGGATTTTGGTGACATTAACTGTACAACCAGGTGATTTCTCAAAAGAACTGCAGCACGCACCATTTTTATGGCATTTGGAATAAAGCATGTGTTTACACAACCTTTACTTTTACAATTACAACTACTCAATCTCTTCAAGGACTGTCATTCTACAGAGCTGTCCATTTGCATTTCTGTTTAACATGTCAGCTATCAAAATCATTTAATATGTCAGAAGTAATTAAGAGGTGTCACCGTAGCAGCTGATCAGGGATGACTTTATTCAACAAACCTTGGGTCACAGTCAATGAGTGCCCATCCTCCGTGGAATTTTTCATCATCTGGTAGCAGCAGTTTCATGTAGCTCTGCAACAGCTGGCTAACCAATTCCTGGTGGCTTCTCAGGTTCTCCTTGTGCAGGGCTTCATGCTCTTTCTCTTTTGTGAAGATGGAGTAGAGATCCTCCGTTACAGGGATACCCTGCATCAAATCTAGATAAAAAACACAAGATACCAGTAAAAAGCTGCCAACAGCCAAGTGATATACAATAGTCTGTTAAATGCTTTGTATATCCCTTCTAAGTAGTTCTTAAAATGTTGAGTTGTATTTTTTACTGATAGAAGACAGCATTTTACCTACTAAGTTTTAAATTTCAGGCTGCATTTGATTCAGAAAGATTAACTATTTTTCAAGTATCTTCAAGTAGGAAATCTTTCCTACATAAACTTAACGTTTAAGACATGTTATGGGGCAATTAATGGTAAAATTAAGTTAGGAACAAATTTCATGGTGATTTACAGTTCAGTGGAATTACATGCAGTGAGTGATGTTTAATCTCCAAATGGTAAATGTCTGTGCCATGTGGTGTCCACTGCATAGAAATGAATATTAAATGCACCCAGAGCACTTAGAAAAAGCAGTCAAAGATAAAGCCAAGGTAAGTTTAAATTGACTTCTAAGTACAGTAATCTGGCTTAGTTGAAGTTTTGTTCTTACCTATGACTGCTTGCCTATAAGCATCCCTGAAACGATTCAGGTAATATCTGTTTGCAGAATTGACTCCATCCTTCATTACCCCTGCCAGCTTCCTTTCACCAGTTCTTGTGAAGTCGCCCTGTTACACAGAACATGCAAGTCATGCACACACACAACTTTGAAGCAGTCTCAGCTCAAAAGCTTTGGCATTCTGACACTCCAAACTGAAAAATGACAACTCAGAAACAGCGTTCAAGTAACTATTTCCATATTCAAGTTGAAAATAAATGTTTTTTTTTAAAAAAAAAAAAAAAAAAGTGACTCAGCAGAGAATCTTAGGCCTATGATTCCACATAGTCATAATGAAAAAAAAATGTATTTGGATAAATTTGGATAACATTAAAGCCAACCTTTCAAGACATCAGTTTGTTCATTACTATGAACATTTCAAGTGTATTTCACTTCATTTGAAAGACATTGCAATTAAAACATTAACCTCAGTAGTGAGCAGAGAGATCTCTAAACAGAGGAACTGAAAATTTAAGTTTACAAATTGAGTTCTGTGCTCCAGTTACAGTCAAACACTTGTAATAAGACAAAAGCATCAGGCTGGTTTTGATCATTTTAAAGAGACTAGTGTAGTAAGTAAACAAAAGACAATTTTTAAAAGGGATTTAAGTGTTAAGCATTGCCACTGCATAGGTTTTCTCCAGTGCCAGGTACCAGAACACACAAAGTAGCTCAAATTCTATGGCTTTTCACCAGAGATGACAAACCACAGAGAGGACAGGAAGAAATTCCCTGCCTAATTCTGATCTTGTTAGACAGACCATATTGCAACTAATTAAGAAAAGCCTTTAATAAAAAAAGTATCTCTAGTCCTTTTAATTAATATCATTAGTCCTTCAGAATATTTTTGAAGTACTGTAGAAACTGTGCTTAAAAGTGCTATAACTATTTAAATGTACACACAGAGGTAATGCTTGATATCAAACAAACTTAGCTTCACGTCCAGATAAAAAAAAAAAAAAGCATAGCTGATCAAACAGAATAAAGTTAGGCTACAGCCAGCAGTGACACAGGACACCCAGACACTTGTCTTCCCCATTTCACACCAAGCACGATACAAGACGTTCTTCTGCTGAAAGGCCACACAGGTGTCCGAGATGAAAACAACCAGAATGTTTGGCTGTTCTTCCATATAAGAGAATTTTCCACTGGAGGTAAAACTGTAACATTTCAGCATCAAATTCAACAACTCTTTACCCCTTACCTTCAAGGCAGCTGTGCCAGCATACTGCCTGCTTATGGCATCTCCATTGTTCGCCCAGATTATCTGGTAGATTCTGTTGCATTTCACAGGCAAAGGCTGTTCTGGTGGCATCACACCCAGTTTTTTGAGCTGGAATTAGACATATTTATTAATATACCATTCCAGATAAAGCCATTCTCAGTATCAGAGCTTGATTAAAAAAAGAACACTTAAATATTTCAATGTTAAATTTTATATGGCCTGAATAAGAAGCCCAACCTTCTCATTTCACAGAGTAAATTCACTGTTCATAATGAATTAGTGATTCATCACAAAACATCATACCAAAAGAATCACTGGTCTCAGCAGTAATATTAAGTATGGGTGTAGAAGTCAATCTTCACAATAAAAACTGAAGGAAGACAAGATACTCAAGATATAGGAAGCATTACTTCCCATGAGAAACTCTCAAAAGAGCAGATGTCACACAACTTTAACAGAGATAACAGCTTAAACAAGTTAATGCCTTGTATTGCGAGGGCATTCATAACAAAGGTCTGGAAATTAAGTGGAATCTCTTTCCAGTTGCAAGAAAAGAACACACCACGAAGATTGATCTTTTGTTTGAAGACACTAAAACCAATGTAGTCACGCCAAATTCATCCCTCCACCAAAAGAAAACCTCCCTAGCAAATATTTATGCTGTGTTTATAATTAGTGCTTGTGTATTTTGGACCGTTACTGTTTAACACTGATACTGAAAGCCAGATAACTTACTCTTAAGAACAAACAGTACTTAAGGTTCTTCCAAGATAAGTCTCGGGTATAATACAAACTGAAGTATTTTCCCACATACTAAACTGGTTTAAGCTGCAGTGTGCCATTCTGAAGTCAGTACAACCACATGTAACTGCAGTGCAGTCGCTAAGTGTTAGGCCCAGTGCAGGGACAGAATGGCAAACTTTAATTTACAGCTTATAACAAGAAGTGCTCAAGCGTATTTGCAAGCTAAATGAAAAACGGCACAAAGCTGTTCATTGACTTTGAAAACCCCGTTATATTCCCAGCTGACACAGAACAAGTCCTATAGCTGCTAGGAAACGCAAAGGCAAGATACTTGTAAAACTACTCCACTTCAATCACCTTTCACTGCCCAGGGCACTTCTCCGGCATGAATCGATTCTGAAGTACTTTGGCTTTAGTTTGAGAATGACACAGCACATCATGAACTAATACTGTAACAACGATTAACAAAGCCCTCTCCACAACAATCTGTGCAATTCTGAGTTTAGAAACAGGGTCTTTGCATTTGCAGAGGTAAGGAAGATAGAAACTGACCTAGTCTAAGATGACTGTAGGATTGCTGGTCCCACCCCAGCCCCAAATACTCCTTTTATGACAGGTGTTCACTCTGTTATCTACAAACAGTAACTGCCAGCTACAATGCTAAGAACCATCCATTCTTCATCCTTACGGAAGGCCCACCTCATCTTCTATCCTTCACCTTACATATAGCCAGGTTTGTTCACGTGGGGCTGGGCTGTAACTGAAGCTTCAACGTTTTATTTACAACTACTATTACAGGATATTACAGACACCCCTGCAAGAAAAGAATATTCATCACTGAGCTTTTGTATCAAAAAAAAAAAAATACTGGGGCAGGAAGGAGGGGAGGAAAGATGATCAGCTATCTGAGACACTTAGCACAAACTAAATTGTTCCTCTACATGGAAAGAGACAACGAGTCTCCCACAACAAATCTCCCTATGTGTTGCACCACAGTATTTTACACAGAAGTAGCTAAAATAGCATCCAGCTTAAAGTTGGATTTTAGTCATTTTACATTTCATTTGGGGGAGTGATTTCTTTTTATTTTTATTTTTTTTATTTTTTACTGCACAGCTTAAATTAAAATTATTAAATCAAAACAAGAGACTCATCTCAAGATGTGGACAGATAGTCCTTTCTTCTCTGCAGAAGAAGACTAGGTATCACCGTCTTAGAATGATTTCAAGTTATCTTAGCACTATGTATTACTTGCAGCTTCATACCTCTTAGTTTGCAGCAACCCTTTCCAGTAGAGGTTTATCACTATTCAGTAACAAAAACTTCCCTGTCAATAATGATGAGGTATTCAGTACTTAAAAAAGACATTAGTTGTACATGCCTGCTGTTCCATGACCACTCTTGCAATAGCAGCCTGCACGACGTTGGTGCGATCCAGACAGTCCATGCAGTTAACTCGAAAGATCCCTTCCTGTTTACAAATCACACCAGCTTGATCAACCCTTTCAACAGAAAAAGAGCGAAAGCAGGGTAATTTACCAGCTTCTACAGACAGCAGAAAGTCTTACCTCTGCAATACAATTCAGTTACACCCATCTCAGCTACATGCCACACAGGATTAGGTACCCTTGTTCTCACTTACCCTTCCTCAAGGCCACATCTCATTAAGTTTAGACTACATATCCAAATACGTGTCCTGTTTAGGCTATAAACTTGATATGGTATGCCATCAGGTGTTGAATTCAATTCATACAGAATATCAGCTTTTAAGAGAAGGTTTGTGTTTTGAAGTGAAGTTCCAACACTCATGGCAGCAATATTTCACTTGGAAAGTGTTGAACAATATACTGTAGTTTAATCAAAGTCTGCAGCCATCCTCATTTCAAAATGCATGAACTTTAATATAAACTAAAGATCAAAAATGCCTTCCGTTTTCAAGAGTAGTTCTAGGGCTTTTGGATCAAATACAATGTTTCCCATTAAATATAAGCAGCCCTAAAAATATTTAAGGCAGCAAACCTCAAGCATAAAACAGTGTGAGAACTTTTCCTGGTAGGTCTGTAAACAGCAACACTTCAGAACACTAAATGCAAAAAACCTGATGCAGAAGAAGCTTAATACCCAAACATACAGTTATGACAAAGGCTTCTAAATATGCACTCCCCCCACCCCCCCAAAAAAGAGTATTTCATACAAGTCTGAAAACAGTTAAGTACCTACCAACACCACTTCATGTCAAGAATAATATCATGAATGGCATCGGTCAGCGTTTGAACATTTTCAAACTTCATTCCTCGGCTGAAATGGAGAAAAAACTCTACTTTAGTTCAAACTAAGTTCAGTGATATTCTGTTATTACAAGTAATATAAAATAATGATATGGGTTTGGCTAAGTGGGAGAGACAGACATTCTGAGAAACTTCAAACAGCAGCTGAAATTCAGAACTATTTTCAACAGGTTAATACCTAAAACCAAGGCAAGAGATTCAGCATTCCTCAATCTATAAGGACTAACAAGTATGCAACTATTCAGGAATGGGTAACATTCTGGACTCATTTTATTCAGTCAGCAAAAATAACCACTATGGATCTGAAACTGAGATAGCCTGCCCTGCTTTACCAATGATCCTACAGTAATAACACACCTACAGACATCCTTCCCCCACCCCTGCCAAATCTTGTATTTTCAGTATTGTTCCCTACTCGCTCATGCTCAGTGTGAAAACAGTCCTTGCTACAGCACTTCCTGGGAGAAGAGTAAGCAAAGCTCATGTTAGTGAAGTAGCACATCAACCCAGGATGTCCTTACAGAAAAGGAATTATCTTAAAGGACGTAAGTATTTTGAGGGTTTTCCCTTTCCCCCATTTCAGACAATATCTGCTAGTGACACACTGGGTCACTACCATTTCTCCAGGACAGATCCACAGCCTTTATTAAGTTAGGAAATGAATATTAAAACATCATTTTTGGATTCCGTATTTGTCTACAACTGCAGTCTGCTCAAGGGAGGCAGGGGAAGTGCATGCCTGTGTGACAGTTCACATTCTTGGGCATGTGAACACTGCACTAGAGCATGCCAGAGTGGAGTCATGAAAACAGCAGCTATTTATACTGGATTAAAGTAAAATCCAGTCTATTTTTTTTTAATCATGGAACAACAGCACCAGAATTCTCTGAACATTTGATGGATTCCTTCAGAAAAAAAGCAGAAGGAACAGAATTCTTTACTATAAGCTGTTCTTAAGTGCAGAATGCTACACTATGTGAAAAGCAGGTCACACACAGATGGACATTCATAGCATGTTAAGGAAAGTCTTGCTTCAAAAGCGACTTTTAAGCTTTACCTAATAAATAACAGTGTAAATTTAACAGAGATTGGGTACAAATTTAACAAAAAAAATGCTTGTTTATCCCAATTTGAACTTCGTCTGTTTTACTTTACAAAAGATATTCTTCTTATTTAGAAGAAAGCCATTATTTCTGCATGAAGCTTTCTCCTCTTTACTCTCTTCCCATACCAAATAAAAATGAAAAGGAACATTTTTAAAAAGGTTTCTTACCAGTGCTCATGAAAGTCAAATGAAACATAAGTCAAATTTGCATTGTTGTACAGAAGAACTTGTTTAAGGTAAGCATCTCCAATAATCTTCTCTCTGCCCGTCTGATCCACCAAATTAATAATGACCTGCCAAAAATGTAAATAATTAACACTTGGTATCAGCAAGTCATGTTGTGGGGGATAACATGTATTAAAGAGTACAAAAAGATAAAAAAGATTTATAGGTCAACTTGAGGAAGTTATGGTCTTTGGTGGGTTGTACTTGAGATCAAATAAGCTCTAGAAGTTACCTGAATGTTAGCACAAAGAAGCTATGAACCGCTAAGACAGGTATATGTGTAAGTTACCACAGTTCAGAGTTACTTGAGAATCTCTGTAAGATTTTATTAACGCACAACCCTTCCTGATGTCTAAAACCAAGCTTCTCAAAGAAATAATTAAAGCCACCAACCCAGATCAGCAATAACAAGGAAAACTGAAAACACCTCTGCATTTTTTTTCATCCCCTGCACTTTTTTAAGATGACTGTCATCACGTAGCCCTCACCTGCTTCTTGTAATTTTTCAGCTGTTCTTCAAAATGTGCACGAAAACAGGACACTGTTTCATTTTCACCTACAAGACAGAGCAGCGTTAGACAGACTGTTCAGCAACAAATTCTGTTTGAAGTAGCAGATACCCAAATTTACGCTCTTGACAGCTCTGCTTAAAGTACCTAGAGAGAGCTTCTACAGCATTACTTTTAAGGTCTTTCATCGCTTCAATCAACTTCAGCATTGTTCTAGTAGTAGAGTTTATTTGAAAAAACATTCTTAAAAAGTTTGCTTTTGAGTGCGTAACAGGGCAGAGAGAGGGAACAGATCGTCAAGCACGCTGCTGCAATACTTACTCTTGTCCAGTCGGGGCCGTGGGTTGTATCTATATCCAACTTGGCTCCAGAAGACAGGCACAGAGCCTCTTGTTTGTACAAAAGAAAGAGTGTGGTTATGAACATGAATCAGTTGTTCTGTCTCAACATAATTTGCCACGTTTCCATTTTTATCAACACCTCGGCGCTTGTACCGCATTCCTAGGAGAAATAAGAATAATGATCAATTTGCATTTAATTATTAGTCTTAAAGATGGATAACTTTGGTAACCTCTGAACATGAGAGAGCTCGTGCCAAAAAACAAGATCAATGGTAAGAGTTTCTTTAATCTTCTTCTAATTCTCCAAACTTATGTTGACTACATAAACTTTATGTACTGACGTACCACACAGTGAAAAGTCAGTTGCCAGGGCCAAGCAGTTCACTGGCACTGAGGAGTCACAAATACATAGTCCACCCCAAAGGCTGCATTACTCCCTGTTCCCTCAAGCTCAGCAGGAAGTTTTACTTCAGTGTTTGCTTTCATGTTTTCCATGAACCTAAAGGCCACCTTTACAGACAGATGCTCCACTTCTCATAATAAGATCCCAGAAACAGCCCAAAAAGATTTATACGTTCTACAGGAAAGAAGGCCAGGCCTATTTCTGGCCTGAAATATTGCTTCAGGTCAGCTGTATGCAAGGTCCTAATCAGTGTTCTTTGCAAAGATGGAAATTTATCTTGGAACTATCACTTCCAAGGATACATTCAGTGCACAAGAGGAAGCTTGTGAAGCTCAGTTTTAGTAACTGTTCTCGCATAAGCAGACTAGAGTGCCTACTTTGACAAGAGCTGTCCATCTGCTGAACAGCACAGCGCTCCAGTTTTAACTCCTGCATCCCTCTCCAGCATTTAAGAAAAATCCTCATACATTATACTACATTTCCTTACCAGCTCTGTGCCGACTCCGCCGTGAAATAAGTGCCACCAGAAATGTTGGATGAATGTCATCTACACAAGTTGATTCCTGAGGGGGAGTTTCAGGACTGCTCTTCTCATCATCGGAAGACTCGCTATAGTTTACTACAAGTTCTTCAATTTGCACAAATCCTTGTATGATGGGTATAATCCAGAAGTCCACTTCAGTATTCTGAAGGTTACAAAAAAACATTCATGTTCCTGTTGGTTTCATATTACCTACAATTATTTCTGCTATTTCTCACATTTATAAACAGTTGCTTCATGTGCCTTTCATGTTTTAAAAAACTTTTGCCATATCCTTGTCTTATTTCTGTTAAAAGGTACAAGCATCTTTCCCTCCATTAGCTGGAGGGCTTTCAAATCAGAAGGAAGACAGAAAGCAACTTAAGGTTTTGTTTCCCCAACCTCCATGGAAATGGAACAAAGCAAAGCAAGAATCCATTAATGAAAGAGACAGATATAGGGCATAATGCAAGGTATCTGCTGTAATCTTTTAAAGAAGCTAGGAGTTGGCCTAACCTCATATTTAGTAGTTAAAATCTCAGTCATTTACCTAAGGGGTTAATTCAGAATCAAGTGAGATCATGCAATGAACAAAAAACTAAGAGACATACAACAACCGTTCTTAGGTACCCATCAGCCAGGAAAATATTTTATCTACTCTAAACTGAAATTCACAGTAACTGGTTCTACACTACTGTATGCTGATCAACTGCTCTGTCCAAGGAAAAGAAAAACAGTATTCTTCACTTCAGAAGACAAAAAGCATTCTGTGATTCTGTTTCAAATAAGAACATTTCGGAATTCAGAGTTCGTTTCTTTTCTGGCTTTTCCTCCTTGTCAAGTAATCAGCTCTCTCCAGTGAAAATTCATTTCAAAGAAATCAGTACAAACTGGCATATCACACATGAAGTTACTTTGCATTACTATATTTTAATAACTCTTTAAAGTTTAGTTGATGTTTGCTCATTAGCAGTGAATGCAGACTGACTAAAAGGCTGCCAAAGGTTTGGCAGGAGAAAGAAGGGAACGTGAGCTGCCCAGGAAGTCAGCCGCAGAAGGTACAGCCCTGATCACGGCCCATCTGCTGAGCAGGTTTTTAAGTAAACTCTATGAGGCTTTAAGTAAACATTTCAACTAAAACTAAAGAACAGTACATATAAAGCACAGCTATTGTTAAAAACAAGACTCACATCAGTGATTATGAGATCTTCAATCATGTGCTTGTTCCAAAAGAATCTGTCATCAACCTGTTTAAAAACAAGAGACTTTTTTTGAAACATTTTACATTAATATTTGGAAGTCTCTCTGTTAAAGCCATGAATGTTATTCACTGCAACCGCACATCCAGTCTAGGGTTCACTACTTTTGACTATGACAGTTCAGTTCAAAACACGCTGCTGGACGCTTCACTTCACTCCCATGCACTGAAGCCAGCAACAAGGCAAGACCTTCAGTTGCTGTAAACTTTACTAACAGATAATGTGACCAGTCACGTTTGGACCACACACATTTGAGTTGTGCAGGTCAACAACGAAGAATACTTACTTTTCGCCACAGTGACAAGTCAGTTTTCTTACACGCACTCTGTCTCTGCACAGAATTTGTTAGGTCATAGGTAAGGCTGTAGTAAAAAGAATCTGAATCCATGAACATTTTGAACAACTCCTCCAACAGTCTCTTCTCCAGCCTCTCTTTCTCTTTGCTTTCTTTAATCTGGAAAAAACAAGAAAAGTAATGGCTTAAATGGCTTATGCCTTTCTTTTACTCAAAAAGATTCTAGCCACATTTGCCAAAACCTACTTCTAACCTTGTGAGAAGTTGTCTTTGAGGAACAGGATCTTAAAATTCCTAGCAGAGATTAACATATGTGCAAGCATTTTCATTAATATCATGCATCACTGAAGTACTTTTATCAGGAAGGACATCCAGAGCACTCAAACATACTGCTTGAATGTAAGCTCAGAAAAGTTTCTAAACTGTGTAGTTTCTAAACTAAAAACACTGCATCTACCAGTTCTAATTTTAATCTTTAAACTTTCAAATCCAAACCATGGTGTCAAAAGCATTTGCTTTTTTAAGATAGCAACAGAGTTATGAGAAACGGGGTGCCAAATTTTGTGTTTATAAGAGATAGCTATATGGAACAACTGGGAGAAGTTTAGAACCCCACTAGAGACGAATCCTAGGAAGGTGTTCTATCAGGAGCTACTCAGCAATTACACAATTTCAAAATGGAAAAACATAAAAAAGCAACAGTGAAGTAATGAAAAATGAAACTGAACTTCAAAACAAGGTAGTTGTGCATTCCAGACTTACTGGTTTTCTTTCCAGGTCTTACTGCTCCACTTGATCACCCACCCACCACAAGATTCAAATTACTAAACAAGCATTTTGGAAGAGAAAAGGAAACAGTAGAAAGCTTTACCTTCTTTTTATTTGGAGCAGACACATTTGATTTAATTTGAGTAAGAGTCTTCAGCAGAAATTTTGAGTCATCTGGGGACTGTGTAATCTTCTCCGGCTTGTTTATCCCAAAGTGATGCTTTTTACAAAGCTAAGTAATAATGATATTGAATTAAAGCCAATATTTAAATAGCCTCTAGAAAATTCAAGGAAACTAATGAAAGTCTACAAAGTCCACAAACCTAGGGAAGATCCTCTGAAACACAGGGAGAGCGTACAGGTTTCCACCTATAGCACGATTCTCTCCTCTTCCTTTTATAAAAGCCATTTTCCCCTTTGGTTGTTTGTCTGCCTCAGTTTGAGGTGAGATGAGTACCCAGACCCACCTCAGCTTACCACCAAGCCTTCTAAGTTAGTATTATTCACTTGTGATGTTTTTCCTTTAACCACTCTCTTTTGGCTTTGAAGCCAAGTTATAAAATTAATATCCCCAAACAGGACAGAACCAAGAGCACCCTTAGAAAAAAACATATGCCCTCATGATTCAGAGGAGATAGATAAGACAGCATCTCCCTGCAAAAAGCACACATGAATTGTGCTCAATTACAATAATTTTAAAAAATATATCCAAAGAACAAATTTTATTATGAGTTTTCAATTAAATTTGGACATAATTTTATCCTAGTTTCCCTCCCCAGCATATCTTGCTATTTCAATTAAACAATTTTTAAATCAAAGCAGCATTAAAAAATAAAAATAAAAATAAAAAACTGTTCAACGTTTCCACATTCACCACAAGGAGGCATGTATTTAACCTGCATTTCACACTTATATTTCACTGAAAAAAGGGAAAATAAAATCACGATTTATTAAAGATAACCATACCTCCAATTCCAGATCCTGAGGTTCCGTTTCAGAAAGTGGAATCACTGCGATCTTTGTTATTTTGTATACCTCATGGTCCCCTGGAAGCTTGCCAATCAATGCTTTCTGACGAATTAGAAGTAGCCACCATGGCAAATCTGAAGAAAGATTAGTGAAGGCTTACTGTGAAGTCATTTGCTTGAACTTAATCTGTCAGAAATTTTTCTCCCAGTGCAAAACCCCTGCCAGAAGCAGTCCAGTGAATGATGATTTGCTGCTGCCACGTTTCGCTATTATGGCATTACAATAACAAAACCAAAAAAGACGTATTTACCTCAAAGAGGGCCCTTTTCACAGAATTACCTGTTAAAGGTAAAGCTCTGACTGCTTCACCTACAGCAATTCGGCTGCCCCTAGGACAATGCGCACACGCAGTGGAATGTACTATCTCAAACCGTGGCACAGCTTGAAAAGAATAGGTGGGGATCACCAGGCAGCAAGCTGTGATTTTTTTTCCCCTTTGTACCTTCTGTTGTACAGCAAACAGCAACAGAGGACAGCCACAGCTAACAGTACATTAGTTTCCTTGGCTAAACCAGTAGCAGGCGAGTGGTACACTGGGATTTTAAGAGTCAAAGTGAAAGGTTTGTTAAGAGATGGAAGAGGTACAGCACGTTTTAAGGACAAACTCACTAGTTCTCCTCACTGAGGAGTCACAGTTTAACGGAAGAAGTCCTACACAAGCATTTAAAGCTTAAGTAGACTTAAATGTGTTTCCATTCTTGTGGTAGTGGCTTGTATCACGTGTTATGCTTTGGAATAAAATATCTAGCTTTTGAAAAGTCTATTTAGAGGCTTTACATCAAATGCAACGCTTGTTTTCCCTTGTCAGTAAATTCTAATCAGCATTTTAGCCTTCAATTTCTTCAACACATTTCTGCACATCCTGTAATGTGAGGAAAACCAGGATATTTTCTCAATACTCTTTCAGCATAGAATTAAAGCTTCAAAGCCGTGAGCATCTTTCCAATTAAATCTTCGACGTTTCTGCCCAACGCTGACAAAGTGTTTAAGCAAGTTTGTTCACATAAAGACAGTATTCACTGGTGATTCACAGCAATGTATCTACAATCAATACTTCAATTCTTTATCATTATCTTCAGTAGAGTGACATGCTTACTGCACAGGGCACCAAGCAGCATTTAAAAGCCACAGCTTCCCAGAATTACCAACATGCTGTGACAACCAGAGGCTGTTCCCAAAAGGGAAGAAAGAGAAAGAAAAGGAGGAAGTCATGCACCACTTGTTTAACTTATGCAGTCTTCTAAGAGAAACCCTGCACCAGTGCCCGAATGCAGCATCAAAATCATGATCTCTGTAGGATGAGAGAGAATTCAGGCTGGGAGGGATCTCAGGATGTCCTCAAGCTATAAAAACCCCAGCAACAGATAAAAGTTTCTATCCCTTCATCTAAAAAGGTGGTCAAGGTTTTCCTGTGCTTTGCCTACTGGAAAGCAATAACCAGGGCTTTGGAAACCCAGCGCAATCCAGGCTTAACAGAAGGGCAGCAAGCAGAGCACCCAGGCAGGCTTGCTGTGCACTACTGGAGTCTCATTTGTTCCCACCTGTAGAAAGTTAGCCACACAACACACCTGTGAGGAGATCGGTATTTCCACAAACAAGCAGATTTTTTTTCAAGAAAGGATGCTTTCTAGAGCTCAAGCAAAATAATCAATATGACACCATAACCAAAAAAAATGGAAAGTGCCTTATATTAACAAGCCCTGGTAGCAGTAAACAAGAACTGAATACATTCAAGTGAGTTCTGTATCCTTTGAGTGCATTTTTTTTAAACAAAAAAGGACTCATCTTGGCATTTGTTTCAAAACTCCATTTGTCTTATAGCCAGGGCCCAAGAATGTTGAAAGAAAACAGGAGTTTCCTGGCAGATCAAAAGAAACAGTCCAAAAGTAATTATTCAGATAAAATATACCCTGAAGTAAAAGCTGCAACAACAGCCATAAAAGCTTCTTGTAATTGCCAACAGCATCTAGATGACTGAATCTGCCAGAGTTTGTGCTTCTGCGGTTAAAAAAGTCGTTCTGTCAAACTTGTTTTTTAAGCGAGAAAGATTGCTTACTGCCTGCCCAACGTAGGAGGTATGGGACGTGCAGAATGCCAGCTCCATTCCAGAAGATTGCATGTTTTCAGCCATCTATCTAGACCTGTTTTTTTTTTTTTTTTACTGTTTTAGGAACTGTGGCAGAGCAGATGGCAACAACTGATTTAAAGCACTGTATCTAAAGTAAGCCATTACCTCTCATTCCTCACTGAAACTGGAATTCAGCTTTACTGTCAGCACACCACTGCCATTTCAGTTATTTTCTAAAATTTCCCAAACAACCTAGCATTTAGTTCTCCCAAGTACCTTTTTTTTTTTTTTTTTTTTTTGCAATAACTTGTCTTAAACTGCCTAAGTTTGCTACAAATGATGCTTTTTGCAAGTATTTTGATTCTAGCCAAGAATCACTATGGTACCATCTTCTTATTTCTGTTAGCGGAAGGAATTTAGATGAAAGCAAAACAAATGTTTTAAGCTGTTGATTGGATGAAGATAGAGACAGCAGCAGTTGCACTTCCTTGAAGATATTTCAGATGCTGAACCACTTATTGTTTCTATCAAGATCCAGTGGCATGCTGACAGAAAAAGCTTTCCTTTCCCGTGGATAGGGAAGGAAGAATTTCACTTCCCTTCTGGTTAAAGTCTGTGGAAACTTGCCATCAGTGTTTAACCCAGGTCTTAATTAACCAGTGGTTTTGTGTGCTTTTCCTATGCCAGGAGCGCAGGCATTCAAATGCATGTTGACCACAGAACAGAAAAACGTGTGGTTGCAACAAAGGAGTTAAGTGGAATTTGGCTGGCACTGGCTAAGAAACAGAGCCGTGGTTCTAATTAGATCTACAGTATCATACCGAGCATGTTCTGGCACCACGACGTTTCATTAACTAAGTAGTCCTTAACTAAGCAATTAGAACTTCTGCATGGGAACTTGCACCACTAAAACATACACCTGAACTAGTCAACTATACTACCTGCAGCAACATCAGCACTTGGAAGCCCAAGCTCTTCTAACAAAGTGAAGGGAAATCAAAATTGCTCAAGCAAGTCAGTAAATCTCAACTGAGAATTTGATTTCAGGCTACCGTTACTACTTTAGTGGGCAAAGTAGTAACTGAATTTTAACAGAAAATAAGTTCATTTTAGTGATTTACTGGAATCTCCACTAAAGGAAATTGAATGGCTACACTGATTTTTTGTATGTATCTGCACTAATTGGATCACAAAACATACGATTCATAGTATTTAACGTAGACCTTGGTTAGGCAAGAGATGTTCTTCTGTATAGAGGCAAGCACATGCAGAGACTACTCCAATTGTGCACCTATACCAAGAAAGCATGCAGTGTTATATTTCAGTAAGGTGTCTTCGTGACATCCTCAAATTCTTTCCCCTTTGTATTCCTATTTTTACCCCACATTTTCTTACTTGCCATTTTGGGATGGGCCAACGGAGGGTAAAAGAGACCATACCCTAGACTTCAAGCATTCCATCATAGGTCTGTCCCCCTCCACCCCCCAAAAAACGTTTGAGGAACGTGCCAATTTGGTAAGAACCAAAAGATACCTTCAGTAGAAATTCATCTCAGAAATGAGTGCACAATTATGTCCAGATGTACAACTGATCCTCTCGGGTAAAAAAATTCTTTACAGAATTAGAAAAACATGCAATTTTGGCTAGCTAGTTTCTCACAAGACTGCTTCCCTGCCAAGAGAGCTTTTCTACAAATTCTCCTTTGCTAGGTCAGCAACAGAGCCAGCAAGATTTAGAGCATATTAAACCCCATCCCTAGTTACAGCAGTTTGGCAGCTGTTGGTGCTAAATCAAGAATGCCCCTGCAGTCAGTCTTGGGTTATTTCAAGGTCATTTTAGGACTATTCCAGGATGCTTGCATTGAGCAAAGCTTTCAAGCATATGTAAGGATCTACATCCAAAATAAAGTGAGTATGAGCTTAGTGATGGTTTGAATATACTGGTAGCAATTTTAATACTTAAAGTTATTTAAAGTTTCCAGTATTAGTCAACAAGATGCTGAGCAGAACAAGCCCAGACAGGACTAGTTAGCCAGAATAGCTTCAAAATAAGTTTTCTGATCCTTATAGTCCAGGAAGGGAAGGAAAAAGGGAAGAAATCAGAGCAACAGGTCCTCCTGTTCCTCTTGACACATAAGAGATCTGGAGAAAAAAAAAGTATCTCATCCAGCTTCCACAGCCCAGTCCTCTTACCAAGTATGGAGAAAATGGTCCAGCTCTGTTAAATATTTATACAACTCTTGCTGATAAAGTTTCCAGGTGACAAAGATTGATACACGAATAAGTAATGAAGACAGGTTACTGTTACAGTGTTAGATGACTCAGCTAGAGGATTACATAAAACTGCACTTAAAAATAAGCAAGCGAGAGTTCATTGACATAAATAGGTGTAAGACCACCTATGAAAGCCCCTTCAGTCAGCCCTCTTACTTCGACTGCAGCCTAGTGAAGACAATCGTTAGTAACTGTCAGCAGATGCAGGGGACCAAGAGGTTTCAGCAAAAGGCTACAGATAAATAACTACAGATTATCTCTCACTGAAGTGCCAGAGAATTAGCATTTGTCTACAGGGCAGTTGCATCGCTAAATGCCTCAATACGCACAAGAAGGATGGTCTGCAAGTAGTCTGTGATGAGTTACCTGAACAAGGCAAAGGAACAAAACGCTACCACTGGCCTAAGCAACATGCGAATGAAGTGCCTGGATGAGCATAATTGATACAGTCGCTGTAAAGGACGTAAGGAAAGAAGAGCAGGAGCAGACTTATTACCTGATAACCTTGATTTACCTGACAGCAGCAGGCTGGCACTTGTTCAAGGGTCACATGCTGGGGAGTTTTAGCTCAGCTTCCAGAAGCAGAAGCACCTCACAGTAAGCACACAAGCAGGGATATTCAGTTGCCATGATACAGTAGAACTTCCAGAAAGTATTTGAAAACAAGGTCTCCCCCTTCAAATGCTTTTATAGGAGGCTCCCTAGAGAGAAGGGGGAGGCCTTTGTGGACCTAAACGCTCGGTTAACAAACACAAACATGTTACAAGCAAGCGTGGAGCATTTTCCCACAGCAGAAAAAGGTCATTACTGGAGTTCAGCCATCATTCATCCATTTGTTATGGACGGGACATGCTGAACAGCTCAGCCAGCCTGGATGAGAAGAGAAAGCGTCAGAGAAGAACAGTCTGAACCGTTACATATCATCAGATCAGAAAGGGCGGTTGAATAGATTTACGGAAGGAGGACAGACAAACATCATGTGAAATTCAAAGATCAAATGATGCAACTGGAAAGAGAAAGAAGTCGTAAGCTTTAGAAATGAGGTGGGCTCTGAACTATTCTCTCAGAGACCCAGTGGTTACAGTGACTATGGAGCCAACTATTCCCAGAACTAGATCCATCATACCCTAATACAGGGGTATAACAGTCCCCATTTTCCTTCTTTCTCTATTGTTAGTGTGCTACTGCCACCTTGACTAAGCTGTTTGTGTACATGACGTGCCACAAACATCTGAACCATTTCAGCACTTAACTCCTCCTGGTACCCCAAACACACGTAAGACTCTACCTGTACTGATGATCTGGCCAGGCACTATGCAAGACGTAGGTCTTAAGCACGTACAAAAAGAACAGCACACAGTAAATGAACAGAGTTTATGGCTAGCTTTTCTACCTCTCAATAAATAGACATCCAGAGCTCTATTGGTAATAAAAGACCCCTTACAGATAAAAGCTGGTATATATTAGAACAGATATTTATTTTGGCTAAAGGACTTTACAGCTGACTAAAGCAAAAGGAGTGACTTTATTTTACTGAAAAAAAAGTTATTTAGAATCAGTTAAAGACAAGCTTAATATTAACCACAATACATGCTACTTCTGCTTTTATTTTACAGCTATGTCTTGCAATATCCCTGTTTAACAAAGAAGGCTCTAAATGTTTCTTTTACTTTCAAATAGAGATCTACCAAGGTAATAATTAATCATTCGTAAGGCTTTAATTCTCAATATCTGGAAACGTGATTTTTGTGAATACTTGCATTGTTAGTTGTTGCACAGTACCCTAAGAATAACAAAAAAGCATTATTCCAAAAAAAGTGCAAAAATACAAGTGGGTGCATCTCACATGGAGCCTCAGACAGGACTTCAGGGCACAGTTCTCCGTCTTTTAATCAATGACAAACCAGAACGCACCCGCTGGAAAGATGAGGGATTTGCAAACCACAGTTTATAATATAAACACTGACAAGTTTCTACAGTTGGATGACACCAGCATTGCAAAGAACATTACATCATCCATTTGAGCTACAGTTTTATTTACAGTATCCCTGACCCTAAGCCAAAGTGCATTAGCAGTATCAAAAAGAAAGAACACGTACCCGTATGAAGCTGAACTTTACCGATGACTCCCTCCACCAGGCCCAGACAAATGGGGTTCCAAGCCAAAAGAAGATCAGTAGCTGGAAAAAGAGCACATATTTTGTGGTGAACTCAGCAGGACAATCGATCCAATACAGGCCATTCTCACTACTTTCCCCATCCAGAGAGTAGAAAGCATGCCGCGATTCCCGCAACAAAATAAGTTACATACTCTGTTCAGTTTTTGCTTGCTACCAATTTGCCATTTTAATTAGTTGACCAAATGATTTGTTCCTACTTAGAGCCATATCCCCTCTGGTTATTTGAGGAAATCACTATAGGAGTGTTTTGGGCTACATAATTCAGTTTAAAGGAGGCTTAATTCTCCTAATATCCCCTGGAATTTGTAACTTAATTGAAATTTTACATGGTTATAGTGAAATTAAATACAGGTCATTAAGCTGCTAATGTCGCTCTAAGAAGACCAGATGTTAACTTTCAGTCCCAGCTCTCTGAACCCAGTTACTGTGAGTTTCAAATCTTTTATATTTACAGATACACACACACGTACAGTCTTTTGTTAAAGAAGTCTCACAACGACACAGAACAATACCAAAGTACACCAAGTTTTATGGTTTCTAGTTCTCCTACGAGTAATGAATTCTAGTGAACCACAAGAAGCAGAAGAGCAAGCAGGAAGGCAACACTATCAGCTTCACCATCTGTAAATGGTACTCCTCTCAGTGGGAATCAAACCATCAAGTAAGACAGTATTAGCATGAAAAGCCTCTTGTGGTCAGAGCACCCACTGCTGATACACAGTAAGAGTTTCTCAAAGTAGTGTAGTAAAAGTTCAAGAACATGGAAAAAAATTCAGAAGTTAAATCTTAAATGAAAAAAAAGTCATTAAAAGCAATTAATATTTGTGTCGGAGAGGTTTTCCCATACCAAAAAGGACAAGAAGTGTGTTATTATCTGCCAAACCTCACTGGTTCCAAGGAGGAAGAGTTCTCCAATTGAAGTATTTGACTAGTCTAGATGTTATCTCCCAGGGTAAGCAGACAGACATTCTGAAGAACAGCCTCGCACAATACCCTAAGACATGGAGAACAATCACCAACCTACATGCACCGGCCAGTAAGTTTTTAAACACTTCTTTTCAGACACTGTGATATCCTTGCAACTTATTTGCAACTCAGACTCTGCTGTTCCAAGAATGCACATAGATTCCTAGCTTTCAGTTTAACACATTTGGACTCCAGTTTCATCATGAAAGACAAGCATTGACGTGAGACGCAGAAGCCAGGATGGACCTAAACTGAACTCATTTAAAAGGAGTTTCGCGTTGAGCTTTCACAAAGACAAGAAGAAACGAAGTGTGCCCGGTAGCAAAATTTATCAGAGGCTTGCAGGAGGCAGCACGGAGCTCCTGGTAATGTGTGTAACCAAGCTGTGCCATTTCACGCAAGACCCCCGCAGAGAAACTCCAGGTTCTTCCTGCTTCACTGTAAGAGAGCACTATAAACAGTTAGCACAGAACCTCGTGTAAGAGGGAATTGAGCCATCACTTAGTTACATTTCTGAGAAGACTAAAATAGATGAGCACAAGGAAATAAGTGGCAGCGTGAACAGTTTGATTTAGTACTTCAGAGAAGCCTGAGGACACAATTCATCTTGTACCTGTATGCCGAAAATCTTGTGCTTATACAAAGCGTGCTCAAGGGCAGCCTGAGCTTCAGCCCAAATAACACACAAGAGCATCCTTACGCTGAGTGGAGATCTGCACCAAGCTTACAAGAAAGAGGAAGCTTTCCCTGCTTTCCTCAAGTCTTCCACCTTCTTCCCCAGCTCACCGACACCACCCCGAGCCATCTTCGCCCCAGGAACCTTCTGTCTCAAGCATCATCTACTTCTTGCTGTCTTTGCTACCTGCAGTTCTCTTCATCATTCACGTTCCGTCGTGAGAGCTCCGAAATAGAGAAACCAAGCAGCAAAAAGAGGCCAGACTTCAGAAGACTTCAAAGCACTGGAGGTTTACCGTAACTACAAAACTAATAATCCGAATACAGCCTAAGTCTCTTTAAACCATTTCATTTCCTGCTATGACGAGATTAGTGGGAAAGCTCTGGATGGCAAGTGAGGTTTCATTCTAGCAGCTTACAGAAAGGGGGGGGGGGATCAAGATCTAGTTTGAGTTACAGATATAAGGAAAAGATAATTCAGACTTGCCCACAAAAGGACAAAGAAACTGTAACAGAGACTGTAAAAAAAGAGGTTTTTGCAACTTTTCCATATTTTCTGCTGTTTACTTTGATATATGTAGCCCTCTACTTACTCATATGCTACGTCCAAGACTTCAGCAGAAATACTTCCCCCTGGCAGCAGACAATGAGGACTGACTCTGCCCCCTGACTCTTCTGTTCACTTAAAGCAAAATCTGTTCATTTTAGACAAAATTTGCAAAAAGAGGAGCTTTTTAGAGCTAAATCCTAACATTATGCTAAGAGTTCAAAAGGCAAATACAGATCGACCAGCTGGGCAGTCTTGCTCTTGAGATAAGAGTGATTATCAAGCTCCCAACAGCGAAGGCTGGCTGCGTCCAGAAGATGCTCCTGGGGGAAGGCAGGACATGGCAGGTAAATACTCCATCAGGGACATCGGAGGAGATTAACGTGTTTGGGTTTTTATTTTCAGCAGCCAGTGAAAATCTAGATGTGAAGAAGCCTCACAGCAGAAACGCCTGTAGGCTGTGGAAAAATACCAACTGCAGAATCCCACTTTGTTTGGCAAGCATCATTTATTTTTTTTAAAACAGCATTTCTAGAGAACTTTGTATAGGAAAGGATGTGTGACAGCACAGAAGCGAGCGGGTCAGAGCTGGTTTTGCTAAATAAAACACATGGAGATTTGACATTCTAATTAGAACTTAGTTACCACTTATAGCTCCGTTTCCTGCTCGGTAGCCCTGTCTTGACTCAGAGCCAACGCCAATCATGCTGAAGAAATATAATTCAAGTGTTCAGCCTTAGGAACCTCTTGCTCTGGGAAGCATGCTCTGGAACCAGACGGTGGATGAACCAAAATAAAAGGATTATTTCCTCTAGTTCCCCCACCCTGCCCCCCAAAGAATACAGGCGTTCATGTTTAGTGCAGTCCTGCTTGCTCAGTTGCAGTAAAAGCAGCTCTCAGACTTGTGTTCGATGCTGTGAAATCATTCAGGACTGTTTGCCATCATTTCATCTCCTGCCCAGCAATCCCGGCTGCTGCTGTATCTTTAGCCATCATCTTTGCTAATGATTTTAAGGACTGAAGGTTACATGGCTGTGTAACAATTTTAAATACATTTAGATCCAAAAAATTAAATGGAAGCCTATAAGATTCGAGTAACTGTAAAATATAGCAAAATTTAAGTTGCTGGACAGTGATACACGTTAGAAAAGATCTTTATAAAGACAAGGAGGAAATTAACCACCAAAAATAAAAAATAAACTGAAAATCCTCAGATAAAGTCTTCTGATGGTACACATAAAACACATTTAGCTATGTTTGACTGATGAATGCTGAAGCCACACAACTGCAAGTTTCATTTAAAAAAAAAATAAATAAATGTCTATCAGTGAGCATTAACCTACCACAAGGCTCTATCAAAACAAACCCTTCACTATTCTCTGCACCCAAAAATAAACAAACAGTGCTTTGAGAAATTTGAAATATAATTGATCAGTAGTTACTTCAGCTTTCCACTTGTCTTCCTACAGATGCCATGCTAGAAATCTAGTGATCTCTTGAAACACAGCCAGCCAGGAATAAAGACTGATCAGCCTGAAACTGCAACCCCACATCATCCAACAGACTTCTCAGGGCACCGCGCTTGCTGGAAGCAACCCCAAAGCAGCCATTGTCCTCCAAACAAGGACCTGGAAACCAACAGAACAGGCACTGAGGGCAGTGAGCTCAGGCACACCTTCCCCTCCTCTGGGAGTTCGTCGTGCCCTCTGGAGGATTTAATCTAAAGACTTGCCAGGGTCTGATAGACCTTAGCACATGCTCTTAAACCTTTGAGGTACACGCTTGCACAGCAGGTTTCTGTCCTAAAGTACAGGATTTCCCATTCTCTCCCTTACCCCTCTAACTAAATTTAAGCTATTGGAGAAAAAGTTGCCTTTTTTTTTTTTTTTTGCAGATTGCCATCTAAGATGAGCAATCAGGGAGCATGCAGTTACTTCACATGAGTGCACTGGAATCGTAATCGCAGCACAGCAGGACTTCCGCCACAAGCAGGGAACAAAACCAGCTTTGATGTGATTATTTCCACCACCAGCCCTCCAAACTTACCAGCAGCGATGCAAAGCCAGCAGCACCAGATAAAGCTCCTTTAACTGGCTGTGTTTACACAAGTCTGATCCTGGGAAGGGTGGTACAAAGCAACTCAGAAGATGGTCAAAAGCCAAAAGCTCTTTCTAGCTCTTTGGCCATCCTTCCCCCAGCAGAGTAGCTCCAAGGCCAAGCACAAGTCCTGACGAGGGAACTCATTGCTGGGATTCACCACCAGCTTCGTGCTCAGTGACCACAGGCAAGCCTGGAGCGGTTGAGGAGCCAGGAAGGAAAAAAGATTGGATTTGGAACCACTTTGACGCAGCCCTTACTGCTGCCAGCTCTGATTCAAAGAGCGATAGCCATTTATCAGCCACTTTTGCTGTAACTCAGGGGCCGTACTCCTTATCTTCCTCAAACCCCCAGGAGCTTCAGGGACCTCAGCTGAGAAGTGTTTCCTGTCAGTGAGCTCCGTATCAAAATTGACTGAAGGTCATGGAACTCCAAGCTCAGTTTATATGTATTTATATAAATATGGACTGCTTATAAACACGCATTTCCACACAAACACAGGCTGTATAGAGACATAACCACCCAAACCTGTGCACTGTTTATGAATTCTTACCATAGCCTGACAGGGAAGCAATTCCTCCAGCCATTCAGCATCCAACACAAACACGAGACATTTCCATATGAAAAGAAAAAGCACAGAAGCAACCTATTGTACTTGTTCAAAGTCAATTTTTCAGCTCTGCTAATACAGTACTGGACCTCTGGAAAGTAAACTTCCAGAAAAAAAATAATAATAATAGAGTTGAAGTTTTTTCCCCTTTAAGTTCTGGCTGCTTCAGATCAAAGACGACCACAAGCCTTCATTAGTAGCACTATTGTGCCCTTATGACTTTTCAAGGGGAACTACCTCTGCTTTCAAGTTCCAGTTCATCTTTGAATAGTGTTCTGAAATATTAGCCAGGATTAAAAGATTACAAGTTAGCTGGGAAGACTTAAGAGTATAAAGTATTTCCTACAAGACAAAGGACTCCAAGTGCTGCTCTGGCAAGAAAACATAGGTTAATTAAGTTCTTTCTAGCACAGACTCTTAAATTCATGTTTAATCTACTATAATTGCAGAAAGATGGAGGAATATTAACACACTTAGTCTTACAACTACTAGCACCTCATGGTCATGAAGTATTATCCTTATTTATTTACTTATTTTGCAGCCCAATCTTTAAAGCGGGTGGGAAAATTTGTTTAATTATCTTTAACTTTTCATTTAGACAGCTTGCTTAGTCTGCATGGGAGACTTGAGAGCCCTTGATCACTTAGAATTGAAACGCTCCTCTTTACAGAGAAAACCCCATCTTCAGAAGCCCACAGCTACTCTAAACACAGAGGATTTAAAAAAAATAAAATCCTCACTAGTCTTCTCCTTGCTACTGCACCTCAGAGCCCTGTTAAAGTAGCCTGTTCATCCTCCAGCCCCTAAGGATGAGAAGCACGCTTGCTAAACAGCAACTCAGCACCAGTTTCTTACAGAGTGCATGTGCTCTCCTACAGTTGGGCCGGCATGCTACAGAGCATGCGTCCATCCGGCCTGCATCTAAGTGCAACGGTAATCCAGTTTCCTTGGACACTTTCCTTAAGTATCTCCACATTGGAGCAGATGAACAGGAACAATTCGAGTCCAATTCAGGTCGGACAGCGACAAGGTTTAGAGCAGTGGGAACGGGGGCATATAACGCAGGTCTAATCTCATCTCAGCAAAACTTTTTCAAAAGAGCAAGCAGGATGCAAGCCCAGAGAAAGTGCCTCACAAAAGAGTCCTTAGTAGTTGCTATGATAAATACACTTCTTTGTATTCTGCTGCAGTTGTAAAGCCCCCCGGGTCACCAGGCACTGCTCAGGAAACTATAAAAGCATATGGAAGAGATTCAGTTGTCTAGAGAGTACCCAACAGTACAAGTAATTGCACAAGGAACTCCTGTACTACACGTGATAAACTGCTGTTAGCAGTTGTTCTGAGGCCGGTTCTAAGGCATACAGTGATGGCAGATCCAATTAAACCAAAAAAATACTCTAATTGCTAATTATTAAGTATTAGAAACACCTCAAGAGGCTGTTCTAGTTGCCCCTGCTCCCTACATATGGATTACTTAACAACAAAATAACTACAGCACACTCCATTAGCATGCCTTAACAAGCACTCCAGCAGTCTTCTTTCACACACAGAGCCCCTCCAACTCGTTAGGAGCAAGCTGAACGTCACACTCACTGAATTCAACTCCCAGGCTCCTTCCATCGAGGAAAAACAAAACAAAGCTTTCCATAAACCACTCACGGACACCAAGTTTGAGAAGGACTGCCATCAGCCCCATCCGCTGCCCAAAAGACAGTTTTGTTATACTGAAATACCTCAGACCTACAGGAAAGTTAGTTTTTCCTGCTGTGGCATAAAATCCTCAGTCCTGCTGTTGCACTTACTCAGTATTGCGTTGTCTGTTCTCTTGAGGTTATCCATTCCTCAGATGTAAGGAAAGCATCATCTCAACTTGTTCTGCACCTGTAGGGCCCTTTGCTCCCTTAAAAAGGCTGAGGAGGAAACAGCTTGGAATAAGCAGGCTCTGTATCAGCGACTGTGAAGCCTTTCCTGTGAGAGTTACTTCTAGCCAACGAATTCTGCCCCTATTCAATCCTCTTTCCTTGTTTTCATCATGTTTTGCTCCGAAAACATCTCAGCTTTAGGCTATAACCATTGTGGATAACCATGTAGCTGATTGAAAAGCTTCTGCAAATTAAGAAAGCATGACTCTAACAGTACCCGTGACTAAGTAACTCTAACAGCATACACACTCTGCAACATTATTCAAATGTTTCTTTTTGTAGATCTGCTTTGAATGGGTTACTAAAAGGATCTAAAAACTTGGAACACGCATGTCCTCTACCATCCATCGCATTTAAAGTGTTCAACAGTGAACAGCATGGACTGGAAAACTGCCTCAAAATTTAACTGAAAAGAACAATTTGGTGCCTCTTTCTACACAAGTTGTATTCTCAATAGTTTGATATTTTAATAGAGAACAAGTACGATCATTTTAGAATTACAGAAGACAGCTGCAGGAGATACTGCAGAACAAATTGGATTTGTATACTCCAAATGCAGCCCTTAATTCATGTATCTGAACAGAAAATAAAGGATTTCATGCCACGCTAGGTAGATTTTTATTGTTGCTTAAGTAACTGCTGGGGTTGAAGAGACTACGTGGAATGAAATGACAACAAGCAATATATCACTCGAACATTACTAAAAACATTTTAGCACTGAGAAAATCTAAACATCGGTCTTTTGTGGGAACATTGCTGCTGTTCCAAGTGGCAAAAACAAACTAAAGTTCCCAATTAGCAATAGACCAACCACACTTGTCATTCACACTTTGCAACTGCCCCCGGGCAGTGTCATGCACTTCTAAATTTGGCTCCGCGTTCTGTTTTGTTCTTTAAACCACGGCGCTGTCACATTTCAAGCCATTTATTTACCTCAGCATGTTCATGTGATCTTGCCAACCATCCCTAGCATGTTATCAGAGACCAAGACTTGGGGCACACAAAGCTTTAAGCTTAAAGCCTTTTCAAGTTGCTTGTTTTCAGTTTTCCACAGACAACACAAACGCTGTTTCAGGGCTTCTAGTCAAGTAAGATCTCTCCCTTAAAATGAAGGCCAAAGTTTTCAGGTGGAATTCTATTAATGTCAGTTCAGCTTTTCAGAAAATAATTCCTGGTCTTATTTTTGGGAGGTAGAGGTGTTTGGAACAAGCGTATGCAATGCATCATTGAGTACTAATACGTGTTTACCAAAGCAGAGCTTTCATAAAATAAGATTGTGCTATTTCTAAATTTCTCCTCCAGAAATCTGTTCAAAGGTTTCTCGTGTCTTCTTGATATTTGCTCCTATTACTCGGTTTCCTGTGAAGACATCAGTGAAGTGACTTTGGCAACTCATAGTTAAGAATACAATCAGCTGCTAGAACTGAAGACCGTCAGCTGGAAACGTGAGTCCCACCTACAAGAATTAAAGCACTACACAGAAAGTTTACACAGAGGGAGAAGCAAAACCTGCATGTATCCATCCTCACCCCCCTCCTAAGTGGGCTCTTTGTTTTCATATTCCATCTTGCCATGTGTTATTTCCTTGCTAAGATTTTCCAAGTGATACTTACAAGAGTAAGCAGTATGGCTAAATCATGGCTGAAAATAAGCTTGTGAAAGCTCTCTAAATTGGGAAAAACAAGTTAAATCATCCCCGATCAAATTAGATTAGTGTAGCAGAACGCTGGGTTTTCAAGAAATACAGATCGTTCACTGCAAGTGGGAATTTCTGTTGGAATAACCATATGCATTTCTGTAACAAATATAGAACGTTCAATGAACACAAGTATTTTTCAGAAGCAGTTTATAGCAAATGTAACACGAGAAGCAGAACTTGAGCTACCAAATTTGTATTCTCTCAAAACCTTTAAGTATATTAAAAAATTGTGTTCTTTATTATATTAAGCATGAATCATGAAACCTGTAGACACTGACAGAAGCTTTTATTGCTTTTATCTGTTGTCTCGAATCTTTGACGCACTTGAGGGAAAAATTATAGCCTGACAAACTCCAGGCCTTAAGTCTCAATACAGAGCCTTAAAATGACTTTCAACAAGATTCAATATTTAAGCTACATTTCAGAGCTGCTTGACATGGCTCTGCAGAGTTTACCTCTAAACAAAACCTCTAAGCCACCATCCAACACGTCTCACAGTTGGAGGGAACTGTTTAGAGGAAGTTATGGCCAAGTCCTCTGACATTTCAGGACTCCAGCTGCAGCTGGCATGCAACAGGCTGGAACAGAAGCGAAGGAATGTTTTCTTGCTGGCAGCCTCACCCCTACTGCCAGGAAATGCTCAGCTGCCCACCGAATCGCTTCCTCTGGTCACCAAAGCCTTCAGGTAAGCGTCTTTAGAAGCCTCTCAAAAGCTACAGCATCACCAGTTTCTCATAATGATGATTTCATTTGTTTTTCAACAGAAAAAGGAGAGTATTTTCATACTGCCCACTCCCAGTGCCAGAAAAAGCTCTGTATCTTAGTCAAGGACAGTGTAGCTGCTGCCTGAGTCAAAGCAGAGATCACCCCCTACGCACAGGTGCAGTGTAGCGGTGCCAGCTTTTAGTAGCTGAACTTCAGCAACCTGAGGTCTCTCCTGCACACTTAATAGTATCAATTAAATAACAAAAACAACAAAATCACATTCCAAAACAAAGAAGTTGTTTTGAAAGAGCCTAAGTGGTGCATCAAAGAAATACCTGCTTTTCCCTACAGATCAGACAGGGTTTTTTTTTAAAGCTTGCCACAAAGTTTTCATGTTCACTTGCCGATACAGCTGAAACACCCGCCTCACCTCTCAGTCAAAGAGCCGGTAATAACAACATCGACACAGATTGAAAAGCCACGAGCTCTTCAGTATAGGTGCAGACCCCTCTTAAATTAAGGGCTGTTTCCTGTCAATATTGCTGTCGCAGTTAAGTCTGTGATTTCCTCCTTCTCACTTGTTAGTTATTACTACCCTCTGAGAGATCAAAGAGGTCAGACCTCTGCTACCAAAACACAAGCCCTGAACCCACCTGAACTGCAGATTTGATTAAATTCTGCCACACGCACACTCCAAAAGTAGTTATCTTTTCCTTTGCAAAGCAAACAGTCAACTCACAAGAATCAGCATATCAAGCTTAAAAGGGTTTTCATTTATTTAAAGCCAAAAGTCATTTCAGTGCAGGCAGGAACTCCAGGATGCTTCATGCATCTGACTTGGGACCAGTTTGGCAATTCCAGACCTCTTCATATAAGCAAGAGTCAGGAGAAGGGGGAAGACAGCGACAGCCTCGTAATATTCAGCTTCTCTTCTACCACTAAGTTTCAACAGGAAACTAAACCAGAAACACCTCGCCTCTACGTTTATTTCTAACTAGGTTAGCATGTGGCATACTAACCAGTTAAGCCCCTGGTTTTGTTTGACTATGATCCATTTAGAAAAAAAAAAAAAAAGAAAAAGAAAAAAAGGGGATGAAATTACAAAATAAATCTTATTTAAGGAAAGTTGAAAAAACCCTCTGGTAAATACATTTGAAGCTCTCCCCTCAGGCAGAAGGTACAAAACTATTTAATGTATGTATCTGTGTAAATAAAGGAAATGCAGCAGCCCACAGCTCTCCTCTAGTCCCTGCTCACTTCTGTGGGAAGGAACAAGCAGCAACAGGGAGCTAACTGCTCACCGGTTTTGAGCACCCTTTTTTGCTGGGTTGCATTTAACACAGATCAGTTCGACATCTGGTTTGTCACACGTTGTGCTGACAGCTAAGGAAGGGGACCAAACAGCACGAGCAGGCACTGGTGAAGCAGCTTGGTAACCGCTATGGCTGAAACAAAAGTGTCAGAAAAAACAGCTTGAGGTCCTGTAGAAAGTAACTTCTCTAAAGCTGCAAGTCTCTGGCATGGAATAGTTTCCAGAATAGAACATTTCTAAGGCATGCTACCTCAGGAAGTCAGTTGTGTGTGACACACTTAGTTCAGCAGCGGGAGTTAACACACAGGCCACCATCCCTCAGGTGATGCTCAGGACCTGTCTGTGGCCTTAAACCTGCTGATAAATCCACTGGGATCGGGGTAGCACTCCTCACACGAAGCAAACGTGGGCTGTTGTCCTCAAGGCCTTCATCTGCACTAGACTTCAAAGGAATTTTCTTCATGATTTTTGACTGGAGGAGAAGAACACCAGGGATTCCGACAAGTAACTTTTCCATGACTCTGTCATGCCACTGAGGAGTGAGGCAAGCACACAGAGCCAGAACGTTAGGTGGCATTATAACTTGTGACTCAGTTCAGATTTCATGCTATCAGATGAAGACACCGAACCTGACATCTCTTCCTCAATACTCTGAAAAATACTGTTTGGTAACAAGCCTCTCATTAGAAAAAAAGACATGTATATGTATGCAATCTTTTTTTTTTTAATATATATTAAATCTATTGAGAGGTATTGCTCCAGCTGCTGAACCAGCCATTCACAACCATTTCCAACAGCTGAAAACCAACACGGTAACACTCATTTCCCAACGCATTTAATAATACATGAATGCTCGTTTGCCCCTAGTTAAGCTCCAGAGGCGAGACATCTTATCACCGCCTCCCTCTTACAAGCAGGTCATGGAATCTGAGCGCGCAGTGCCCAAAAGCTGGGTCTGAATAACACCCGTCTGAGCAGTGCTCAGAAACTCGTGGTGGGTGTTTCTCCTGCAGGGGTGGGGAGAAGGCCGGGCAGGGCAGAGAGGACAGCACCGCTGCCCTGCTTTCTGAAACTGCTCCCTCCCTGTCTCCTTTAGTCTGGCACTGCTGCTCAAGGTATTGATTGTCAAGGCCAACAGAGCGAGAGCTGAAGTTTTCACTCAGCAGGAGAGGCTGTCCTTTTCCTAGTGACAGAAGAATTCAGCACCTTAACTACTTTTGTTCTTTTATATACACGCACACAGATATAAATTACACCCGTGACAGCAATAAAACCATGCTGTAATCTACATACAACTGCTGGCCAAGAGCAGCCGAGCAGAGCATAAACAGGGCAAGCTGTGTGTGAACAAACTCCAGATCAAGATCTGACGCGAGGCTGCTTAAAGCAGGGTTAAACAACATTTTTCTACCACACTGGAAAAGGTACACTGCCAACATCGAAACCCCTAACAATCTGTGATGCCACAAGGATTCAGATTTCCTGCAGGGGACTCAATTTCTACTTTCACTTCACAGAAAATAAACACCAACAGAGAGAGCCATCACGTAAACGCAGGCATAACCTTGGCCAGCCTCAGACTTTGTTTACTGCAAATATTTACAAGTTCACTGTTGTGTTGGTGGCGGTGGTTTTTTTAATTCAAATTCTCCCCACGATTCAAAGAAGTCAGAAATACAGTTTCCAAGATTAGCAAGTTTCTGAACGTGCCCTTACGGCTGAGGGAGGAGAGCGTTATAAAGCTCAGTTTCCGCTCCTTAGACTTAGACCTGTCACACAGAGCAATGCTCTGCAAGGTTTGCCACTACTGCCTGTTTCAACCCATGGATGTGTAATGATTTACTTTGTCCCCAAAATTCTGCTCAGAATTAAGTCAAGGCTTCCAAAAACTGGTGGAGACACAGTTAGATCATAGGCTTTTGATAGACTATTAAATATGTCAATGGATACAAGTTCTGACTTTGTGTTTTTAATTCAGCCGTGACTCATCACACAGCAATCTATTTACTCACTTCCGCTCAGTGGCCTTGATTATAATTGGTCCAATGTAATAAAACTGTCCAGTTCAGGGATATCCAGCCTTGCCTTACCATACAGAAGAGTTACTGACCCAAGAAAGTCAGTTTGTGGTCAAAGTGCTCCCTTCTCAGGTTTACTTTCAGCCTACGCAGTAAGGCTTTCCATTTCACACTACCAGAACCAGTTTTCAGTGAGACCATCCAGAGCCACAGAGCTGGAAAAACAAAACTAAAAATCCACTGAAATAGGAAAGTGTGACTAAGGGGAACATCAAGCAGACTAGGAGACTTAACAGTCAGGTTACTTTTCATTACTTGGTCGGTCGTGCACAACAGCCATCACATTTATTCGGACTGGAAGCGCAGAGTCCTGCTACAAAGCCCTGCCGAAGAGCGCGCAGACAGGCTGCTGAGCCCTGGCAAAGCCTCCACGAAGCCAATGGGCTCCAGGAAATCACAGCAGCAGCTGCATGAAAACAAGCGACCGATGCTTTTAAACCCAAGCTTTCAAACAGCAGCCTCCAGAACCAGCCCGCCAGTTTGTGCTCTTGTTACCGTGGGTAGAATAAGAGCTTTTATGCCTATTATATTTATAATACACCAAACCTAAGACTGAGGTAGCGTGAAAACACGCATTTCCTTGACCAGCGGCATTGCTCGCTAGCTGAACACGAGGTATTTCGTGAGGTGATTTATCAGCTTAGCGCTGCCAGACCTCCAACCTGAAATGAGGAGCGAGACGTCAAGTTACATCAGACGGACTGCAATATTACCTAAGAGACGCAAACGAACAGCACCGAAAGGACAAAAGCACCGTGACTGGAGCATGAGGACACGACACGGGACAGACCAGTGTGAAAAACAGGTCTGTCGATAAACATCTGAGAGCTGCTGCTCACCCAGAGCTCACCCCAGCCTTTTAAGGCTCACAGAGCGGGCTGTACGCACCCACTGCTGGTCCTATACGTGTTTATGGGGCTTCTTCTGCCTAACACAAATCCTACTTTCGGAAAGCTGTAAGTAACAGCTGCGTAACGTGCCATATGAGATACCCAGCTGTTTAGGATACATTCCCCTGGAACCCTTCAGTTGTGCTCCTCAGGGACACAAGGACCTCCTCTGGGACACGGGGACCCCCTCTCCCCTCAGGGACCCCCGTCGGAGACCCAGGTGTCCCCCTTCCCTCAGGGCTGCCCCTCAGAGATCCAGACCCCCCTCAGGGACACAGGGGACCCCCGTCTCCTCTCAGGGCCCCCCTCAGAGACTCAGGGTCCCTCCTCTTCCCTCAGGACCCCCCTCAGGACCCCAGGGACCCCCTCTCAGTGCCCCCTTCCCCTCAGAACCCTCCCCCGGCACCCCCCGCCCGCCATTTCGAGCCGCCCCCCGCCGCTGCCATTTTCCCTCACCGGCCCTCAGCTGCAGGCCGCCGTCCCTGCGGCTGCACCAGAGCGCCCGCTCCCCGCTCTGCAGGATGTAGTGGTCCTGGGCTTGGAACAGCTCCATCCCGCCGCCGCCCTCCCGGCTCCCTGCCTCCTGCCTGCCTGAGGGCGCGCAGCGGCGGAGGGGCGGGGGAGGCGCGCTCCCGATGCGAGCGCGGGCACGGCCACGGGGACGCGCACGGCCGCGCGCGCGCTGCCCCCCCCCCCCCGCTCCCTCTACCCCTCGGGGTCCCGGCGCCGCCCGGGCTCGGGGCGCTCCCTGGGTTCCGGCCGCCGCGCCGCACGTGACCCCGCCCGCTGGCTCCGCCCCCCAAGATCTTAAAGGAGCAGCGCGGGGACCTCCCCGCCCCACAGTCCCCTCAGTCGTTTTCGGTCACCCTTGGTCTCCCGCAGTCCCCCTCAGTCCCCTCGGTCCTCTCAGCCTCCCGTCCTCAGGGGTTCTTCTCCTTCCCCTCTTCCCTCCCAGGAGCTGGGGACCCACAGTACAAAGGGGTCTCCACCAAAATCACCCCACCACGCACACAGCCAGCAGGGCACGGCGGGGCTTGTTGGCTTCGGTATGTCCTGAAAACCAAATTTCGTCCCGAAAACTAAATTTTGTCCTGAAAATTAAATCATGTCCCATGTAAGTAGCTGTATGTGGTACTGGAAAACAGATTTCATCTTTTATTTGTCACAGTCCACCTTTCTTAATGATTGGTTTTCTTAAATGTCCCTGGAAGGGCTATTCCCTTTCCAAGGCTTTATATAATTTTGTACGTAGTTTTAAGTTTTTTTCTTTTAAGTACCACGTCAGACTCCTGATTTGCGTTGCTGTCCTTCCTAAGTGCATGTTACTAATGCAGGAACCCTATGAGGGGGGCTGGACTCTACTTGATTTGGTAATAGATGCTGGCACCTGCTCATCTTTTCCCCAGGGCAGGTATGCAAAGGACACAGGGCGGGTATGCAAAGGACACCCACCCTTCCTTCCCTTCCTTGGCCACAGATCCGGACTGAAAATGCTGAGCTTGGTGACTGCCCTGCAGCTTCCAGCACGCTGCTGGCCTGCCGTATTCCTGCCTGTAGCATCCATGTCAGGGGCAGAATTGTGTCAGTCAGTCAGGCCACGCCAGCAGGTACTAGGCAAGAGATGAATTTAAATGACTCCTCAGCATTTTCATATAAAGATCTCTTTTGAATTGTTTTCTTCTTGATGTTCCCATTTTAATATCTTTATTGACGACCTGGATGAGGGAATTGAGTGCCCCCTTGGTAAGTTTTCGGATGACACCAAGTTAGGAGGATGTATCAATCTGCTGGAGGACAGGAGGGCCCTGCAGCGGGACCTGGTCAGGTTGGATTGATGGCCAGAGGCCAAGGGGATGAGGTTCAACATGGCTAAGTGCCAGGCCCTGCACTTTGGTCACAACAACCCCGTGCTTGGGGCAGGGTGGCTGGAAAGCTGTGCACAGAAAAAGGACCTGGGGGTGTTGGTCAGTGCTCGCCTGAACACGAGCCAGCAGTGTGCCCAGGGGGCCCAGAAGGCCGACGGCATCCTGGTTGTGTCAGGGGTAGTGCAGCCAGCAGGGCCGGGGAGGTGATCGGCCCCCTGTGCTCTGCTCTGGTGAGGCTGCACCTCGAGCGCTGTGTTCAGCTTTGGGCCCCTCACTACAAGGACATCAAGGCCCTGGAGCACATCCAGAGGAGGGCCACGAAGCTGGTGAAGGGCCTGGGACACAAGTCCTGAGAGGAGTGGCTGAGAGAACTGGGGGTGTTTGGTCTGGAGAAGAGGAGGCTCAGGGGAGACCTCATTGCTCTCTACAGCTCCGTGAAAGGAAGGTGTGGGCAGCTGGGGGTCAGCCTCTTCTCACAGGTAACTAGTGATAGGACTAAAGGGAATGGCCTTAAGTTGCGCCAGGGGAGGTTCAGGTTGGAAATGAGGAGATATTTCTCCTCAGAAAGAGCAGTCAGGCATTGGGACGGGTTGCCCAGGAAGGTGGTGGCATCACTGTCCCTGGTGGCATTCGAGGAAAGGTTGGACGTGGTGCTTAGGGACATGGGTTAGTGGGTGACATTGGTGGTAGGCGGGTGGTTGGAGCAAATGATCTTGGAGGGCTTTTACAACCCTAATAATTCTGGGATTTTATGGTAAACACAATGTTGTGTACTGTCAGAGGCCTATCAGATGTACGCAGCAAGGCAGTGAAGGGATGGATTGTTCCATAGGTCTGATACTGAAAGACTTCCTTTGAGAGAGCATGTTTAAAACTGTGTGTTTAAATAAACAGGCAATCAAAGCTTCCTCTTAGTATTGCTGTACATGCCCATATCCAAGGGGACTGATGGTATGGCTTTCTAATTCACTATGGTGCACCACTTCCCTCTTGTTTCGTTAAAAAATGAAACCTAAAAAATGAAAACTAAAAGTACACAGCAAAAGAAGCTACGTTATCCTTTGTGTAGAAAGTAGTATTTTGTATTCACATCTTATTTGCTCTACTGTAATTTTTACAAAGGATTATTATTCAGACTAATTGATCCATGATTTGCAGTATTTAGAAGATGTAGATTTATTTATTTTTTATTATTTCAGTGTTACACCAATATGAATCCTTGAAGGTTTGTTTTTTTTTTTACTGCAAAAAAGAATCTGAAAGAAAGGTAATTTGGTTCTTTGGATGAAAAAAAATAGTTAAAGTGCTTATATGTTTAAAGTGTTAATTGTGCTTCTAATAAAGTCATTAAAGATAATTCACATACAATTTTCTAAACTCTTACTGATACATAGAACCAGGAAAATGACAAATACAAAATGCTGAAGAAAGCGTTTTTGTAGAGCTTTGTGAGTTCAGTGAGATTTCAGAGAGATTTTAAGTATGGAACATGAGCTTTTACAATTAACTAAGTAGTTAATTGTCAATTCCATTTCAACATTTGCTTAACAGGTTTTGTATACCTAAATCCATCCTTGTTAAGCAATCTAATGAATCACTTTGTAATAAATAGACCTTAAGCAGAAACTTAAAGCTCTTCAGCGTATTTCGTTTTGCTTTCATCCTCCATCCCATCAATTTTCTTCACAGATACCTCTAAGTCAGAGGGAATTCTGTTGATGCACTGACTCTTTGGACTGTCCTTTGCTGTCTTCAGTCTCAGTATCTAGCATGAGGAGAAATTGTTTCAGAACTAATTTAGTAATGTTGCAATCAAATCAGAATGAACGTCACGAAGATGAAGGCTTTTCCTGAAGCTTTCTGAAACAATCTTGACATCCCAAACAAAATATAAAAAGTAGATCTATGTTCTATGTCACACAAGGAAGACAGGCAGGAGGATCGAGCTCATTAGCTTGTTTGGTTCATCACTGTAGACAGTAGAAAGTTGCTGGGAGGAAGAGATGGGCCTTTTCTAAGCTCCAAAAAAAGATCTACTGCCAAGTGGTTGGCATTGTTTAAGTCCTTTGCATATACATTTATAAATAAGCCAGCGTTGAAAAAAGTCACACCAACAAGGATGTTGCAGTAATTCCTACAATACCTTTAAAAGTATTTTATGGAAATCTACGGAGTAAGAGTAGGCAAAGAATGTCTATCCAGAAGAACAATGTACATGGTATTCCGTGAAGAAAAAAAATATTTTTCCCTTTATATCTGAGTATTTTTCTTCTGTAGTTCATGCTGGTTTAGGGCATTGTTACAGCTGTTGGCTTTGTTTGGTTGTTTTCCCTAGAAAACAACTTCAGCAGTAATTGTCCTAGGTCCTGTCTAACTTGAGTGGCAAATGACTTAAATAATATTAGTCGAATTGACCTCAGCTACACACAGCTTCCACGGGCTATGGTTCTACATATGAAACTTGCACTCATCTTTCATTGACCTCAGGAAAATGAAGCCAAGATGCAGAATTATTAGTGTAACACATGGGAAGCAGATAATTTTGGCAGTGGATATAACAGCATGCAGTCCTTTTACAAGTGACAGATGTGATCTCTAGTCTCTCATGACTAGCCTTTTTCCCAGTGCAGCTGTGGTAGCTTGTTCAACCGACAGATTTTTCCTCCCTATTGCAGTATTGATATCAGTTAATGCTGTATTCATGAGAATAAATTTTAAAATGTGTATATTGACTGCTCTTCATAGACAACTTTCTATAGAAGGTTCTTTACTCTCTGAGAAAAAAAGGTCCAGCATAAACAGAAACAGAAATAATTTTTTATTCTGGGACTGGTTACTAATTTTGAAACAAAAAAAAAAGTCCCATTCATGACGGAAGCTTTCTGATGAAACGCGTACATAAGGCGTTAGTCTCTGCAACTGCAGGGCTACTGAAAACATTGGGCTTCTGATAAATTTTGCTGCTTAATAAATGGTCCGGATGAGACTGCATGTTCAGCTGTACCAGACAGCATTAGCGACCTGAAATTCCGTTTTGACCTTTCCACAATGCATTAAAGCTAATAAAGCCTCTGCCCTGCAAGTTAAAACAGGAGAAGCAGAGTTTGGAAAGAGTGTCAGGCTCTTAGATTAAAAATGCCTCTGTATAAATTAAATGTGAAAGATACTCACTTAAGAATTATTCTTAGGGACAACAGAGAAGATCTGCTGTCAAAAAAGATGAAGGCTTTATGTTTGGGATTCTTCCTTTGCTCCTAAAACCTCTGTTCTTCCCCATGCATTTCCCTTTCTCTCCTCTGCTCACCTTAGTTAATAAATACTCTAATTTATTGACAGTGAAATGTTTTATAGTGTTAGTTTATCATTACAAAAACAACCTACAGCTGCTGAATATTTCTGAAAAAAAAAAAAAAAGATACTTTCTTAGTTTTCATCTACTTGCTCCTGCTGAAGTTTTCTCTATCTTATTTTCATGATCATTCTTCCAGTTTTCCAAATTCTTCCTCTCTTCTTCCCTTTTCCTGTTCTTCTCTCCCGTTCTCTCTCTCTGTTGCCTGTAGCATCTGCACTCATGGACTAACTCCTGCCTTACTTTCTTCCCGTTCTTTCTTGTCTCACTGAACAGGGGTGCACTCGGGGTGCGAAGCCAGAAGAGCTGTGAGCAGGTTTGGGAGAGAAGAAAAAGTATTTCTGATGCCTGAATAGTATTGGCAGCTGGACCACGCACGCAGAAGGTTTTTTGATGGTTACCAAGTCTTTTTCTGCTGTTAACGTCAAGTGAACGGAGTTCCAGAAGGAAAGGTACATCTCTTTATTTTCTGTTCCTATTCTGGCATCAGCCTTAACACAGCAGCTACTGAAACTCGCATCTCAAGGATATCTTGTTAAGGACGTGGACTTTGGGTACCCTCTTTTCACTCTGTTGTGCATCTTTACCTGATGTACTTTTTAAAGTCCTGGGAGAAGAAAACAGCTAGTGAAAAAAGCCAGCTCTTCTGGCTTTCTGCAGGCAGTCTTTAATCTGACTGATGATTGCCAGGATCTGACATTTCGTACTGCTTGAATGATGCAAGCAGGCAGGGTTTAGGAAACATTACTGGTTCTGTATAACATTTCTTTAAAAAGAAATACTTCCTTTAAATAGGAAAAAGTGGGATAAGAATTGGAAAAAAGTGTTAAGTATAGCAAAATCTGAACTGAATCAGAGTGTAGAAAGAATGTCTTCAACATCAGGCATGAGTTTTTAGTTGCTGATTAGAATTGAAATGTATGTTGAGGAGGTAAATAGATAAAAACAATTAGGAAGGGGAGGAAGGCAAGCAGACACAGAAAGACTCTTAGCAACAGACAGATGCAGGCAGCTCTCCTAGCAGAATATAATCGTGCTGTTTCCTTACTTGTAAATGAGAAACATTTACAGTGCAATAAAACGAAGCCTAGCCCAAGAAGAGAAAGCACTATAAAACTGCAAGTTGAATAAATAGACTGCACTGGGACATAGTTTGTGTCTCTAAGTGAAAGTTCCTGCTCTGCAAAGAACGCTGTGTCTTTCACTTTTAGCCGCCTAAGAGGAAAGGGTGAGGAACAGCAAGACCCTGAGGTTTTTCAGATGCTCTGCTGAGTAGAAACCTTCTGCTGGAGAGAAGTCACTCTGTGACCCTGCAAAGAAGCTGGCAAATTACAACTAAAATTGGTTCTTGAGTTTTGCTTTTCTCCTCTCTCACTTCCCCGCCTGGTACACGAGCAGGGCAGAGCAGGTGCTGCTGTTAATGAGTCTCAGGCAGCAGTAGCTGCAGCACTGCCAGCACTCCCTGCTTCACGGAGAAACGTGGGATGCCTTAAGGAAAAAAGAAATATGAAAATGGTTTGGAGCCGAGATTCACTCAGATGGGCGATGAGGCAAATATTTGAGAAATTAACTCTCAGCAGGTAGAAGAATCTCTTTTATCTGTCAATTGGACACACTTGCCTCCCTGAAATATTTGTCGTTGTCTTCTGGGCAGTGCAAGCAGACACCTTATTCAGTGCCACCATTCCTTCATTTCCCTTTTTTTTTTTTTTTTAGTTTTTAAATGACAGGAAGAAAGATGTCCTGCCCGCTGCTGTGGGCTCCACCCTGTCAGTTAGAGTTGAACTGGACTTGGTATTTGTCACACTGCGATACACGCTGCTGCACCAACTGGTGTTCAATTCCCTCGCATTGAACAGCGTTGTTCCAAAACCGTGGTTTGAAGAGACTGATTTCTCTCAGACACAACATTTCTCCACAGGTGTATTACTCGAGTTTGTCTATCGGTTATGCTACAAAACACATGACTGAAGGACATTCAGGAATCTCCTTATTGCACGTTCACATTTGAGACTCAGGCAAGGACTTGATTTTGGAGGGTGCTGAACATCCAGCCTGGAAAAGCAGCTCCATTCTGTGTGCATTTTCCAGGCAGTTCAGTGTTGTAGTGCAGGGCATAGGGCTGCCGTTAAAATAATTCAGAGCTCCTTGCAGGAATTCAAGGACAGACATTGCTTTGCCCTTGTTCACCCTTTGATCAGGTTTTGTTTTCCCCTTGGGTACTTTTCTGTTTACATTCAATGCGGTTTCCTTAGATTCACAGCTGGACAGTATTTTCATAAGCTCGTGAGCCTCAACTAGGGAGAAAAAAAAAGAGAAGGAACTTTGCATTTTTGCAATTCATTGACAAGAGCTAGCAGCAAGGAAATGCACAGGCATTAGTCATGCACTCTCACTATTACCTGATTGCCCACAGCTTGATTTCAAATTTAAATGTTGATTAATGGGAAGTGATCTGATTTAGTGACAGCCCGTACCTGCAAGTACAATTGACTGGCTGGGTTGGATAAATACACAGCTCTTCCTGAGACGAATGCCATCAGATTCAGAAACAACTGTGTAAGAGAACGTGAGGATTTTTATTTATGAATGCCTGTGATTAAGAAATGGTGGAATATTTTTGTTGTTTGGAGAGACTTTCATGCTCTGGTAGCTTCCAGATGAGCATCAGACAAATTGTCTTCGGCAGTCAGTACGCCTGTAACATATTTGAAGCAATCCTGTTTACCAGGATTATATTGTTGTATTCAGCTCGTGCCTCCTTTGATATCAGATACAACTCAGTTGGTGGCAGTTTCGTGGTATGGACATTTACAGCTGTGCTCTGAACTGCCAGGTTGAGCCATCGCTTATTTAGGTGTCTGACAAGGAGTGGAAGTAGTTTTTGCTACCCTATGATTTATTTAAGGCATATTCAGCCTAGTAGTTTACACAACTGTCCAGTGCTGTGATGAAGATGATGAAAAGCAGTCCTTCAGTGACATCAGCCAGGTCCCTCAGCACTTCGGGATGCACCCCAGCAGTTCCCCCAGACTTTTGCATGTCAGATTATTAAAGCAGTCCCTACATCAGTCCTCTTCCTACCTACCTTTGGTCATCTTCTTGATGCCAAAGTAGCTATAAAAGCCTTTCTTTCTCATGCCCCTTGCCAGTTTTAATCTAGCCATGCTTTGTCCTTCCTATTTCCACCCCAGTGTGCCCAGGTGATGCGTCTGTATTCCTCCTCAGTAGTCCATATGCACTTAGGTTTTCATATGCTCCCTTTTTGCATGTCAGCTTAGTGAGGGTCCAGCTGCCCTCCTGCTATGCCTGCTGGTTTTCTTGCAGGTTGGTTATTTGCAGACAAGACAGACTGGTTTGCCTCTTTCTGCAACTCAGATGGCTTGAATGTGTTCCCACCAATACAGGAAGATGAATGATAAATCCACGATGGTGTACTCTTACTATCTTCAGTCACATCCGTGGATGAGGGCTTCTACAATATTCCAATCAGATTCTTTAATTTACCTAATCCTTAATCAAGTAATTACTGAGCTGCTATGGCAGCTCCCAAGCTGTGGGACATAGTCAATGAGCTGTGATGCAAGAAGGGCTCGAGCGGCTTTCCCACTGAAAAATTTTTGAAATAGCTTCTGTGGACTTTTTAGGAGGGTTATGTTAGGCATTTATCAGGCACTGAAAGCTTGCCCTTGAAAGGAACATCCTCAGAGCAGAAGTAACACAGTAGGCTCTTCTGACTGGCAACACAGCAGATAAAAAGAGGTTTGTGACAGCCAACAGTCAGCACCAGAACACTTCACAAACACTTGTAAATGTCTTTTTAATATTAAATATTCTGAAAAATGCTTATATTTTGTTTTACAGCAGAAAAATACAAAACCACTGGCATAAATATGACCTTTTGGCAACAAACCGAAAACTTTCTCAAAACCAGGGAAAGCAGCTCACCATAAGAATTTGTGCCTGAATTTATTTTTAACATTTTTTCCACTGAAATAACTTTTTCATATGGCGACTCGTTGTTATCTCTAGAGGCAGAGGGACTCCGGCATTTCCTCCTTTCCCATGGAAACATCTTTCTTGCCAATGGGAACATTTCCATTGACTCCACTGAGCGCGTAGGAAAACAATACCAATTTTCTATTCCAAACAGTGCGCGCGTGGTTAACATCTGCAACATGCCGCGTGCCCTCTGGGTAATGTATTGACTTCTCCCTGTTGCGTTTTCTGTTAGGATCAAATCAATGAGACCATTTGCAAAAGTAAATGGGAATGTTTGGACTGCCTATAATTACATTGTTTTATTTTATTCTACAGTTCCAGATTTCACTTGGAGTCTACCAAGCAAGTGCAATCACACATGGAAAGATTGCTTCTTGTGTCGTTGGTCCACCTCCATAAATTAAAATACTATTTATAGTATATCAGGACCACATCTAATTATTAGTTTCTCCGTGGTAAATGACCACTAATCTTCTCCAGCCTTGTAATGAAATCTACAGCTAATTTACACCAGATTCCACTTGTTTTCCCAATCTGATCACGTAGGCATACTGCTTTTCTGGTAATTTTGCAAGTGTACAGCGTAGACAACTTCAAACACAGAAAATCCTTCACTAAATAGATTATATTTTTTACTGTGCAGGCCCAGTTTAGTCTTTTCATTTATTAAGGCCTGATTGAGCATTAATCTATTTTTCAGAAAGCATCAAAGAAATCCACACAACAGACTCATTTTCAAGTGGGAGCTTTTGCACATCTGTCATACAAGAAACTTTCCTTTCCAGACCTACAGATACCTGGCCTTTTTTAAAAGAAATGTTCAGTGTAGGTGTTGTAAAACAGGCTTTTATATTAGGGTGAGGTGAGGTCAGCATTTAGGCTTGTATGGAAACGTTTCAAAGACAACGCAGTCCTGCTCGTGCTTCTATTTGTGAAACAGTATTCAACTCCTTGTCTTGGAAAATAAATTTTTGCTGACACAATAAAGTTTTGCTCGCGCTCCGTGTCAGCAAAATAGATTTAATAAAAGGATGGAAACCTGTTAGCACCTCATCGAAGAGATACTCAGTAAGTAAGATTTTAAAATAGTCTGACAGCAAATTAAAAGGCTTATTGCCCTTTAGAAGAGTTTACCTCCTTTTTTTAAACTTACGCCACTTTTTTAGAACAAAAAGTTCACATTAAAAAAAAAAAAAGACTTTTCTTTTTAGAGAGGATAAAAAGTAGGCTTTTAGGATCTCTGGGACATAATGTCCTTTAGAGAAAAAGAAGTCCATTTTTTATCTGATACCATTTAGCCAATTTGAATCAGTTTCTTAAGTGGTTTCTTGGAAGTTGCTGTTCCAGAGGAACGTTTCAGGGTAATATTTGACATCCTGTGACATTCGCCAGCACTGCTCAAGCCGGCCTAAATAACCATTTCCTCCTTCCCAGCTGTATGTTTCTATTCCTGTACCGTGCCTGCACTGTATAGCCACAAGCATTTGTACAGCATATGGTGAACTGAATTCGGGGAACTAAAGCAGCTGCTGAACAACCTCCTAAAGTGCTGATTAGGAAACTGGGCTCCACCTAGCAGTAACCAGAGTCATAGGGAACGTACCTGGCCCTTTCTGAACAGAAGCGGTTTAAGTTTTTCGCGTCAGGCTTTCCCTCAGTGTCGTTCATTTGGCACTTCGTTACGAGCGGCGAAGCAACGCCCGGTCAGATCATGTCTGTTTGAGGAATACGCTGGTGCCCGCCATGCCTCCCTGAATCTAAAGCAGATTTGCCAGCCCCGCTATGCCGGCTGAAGAGGTGATTAACATCACTGCTGTAGTTCCTCTAGCAGACATAGAAAGCCACGCCAAAACCCTGAGCTTGCCTCATTGCCACACGTACCCAAAGTTTGTTCTCCAGCAGGCCCCACATTGACAGAAGCTCAGTGTCCGCGCCGAGCTGCATTTACACTGCAGAAAACAGAAGCGTGTGAGAAAGGATTCGGGATGTGTGAAGTGCTGAGGGTGACTCTGAGCCCTTTTCCCCTGAGAGCAGAATCTCTCCAGCTGCTAGGAGATGATTTAGGTCAAAAAAACATTGTCAGCTTTTCCTTCATCTGTGGTTTGTGCATAAAAAGGGATGTATAAAATGTGCAATGCTCAAGCACTTGATGCACAGTTAAGTACCATGTCAGTAATTACCATTCTTGGGACTCTCGACGGGCTAAACCAGAAGATTAAAAGAACATTCTTTTCCTGAGAGATTAAATGTTCTGTGCTTAAATAACTCACATAGATGATCATTGCTATTTACAGGCTAAAAGTGTTTATTGCTGGCTTTGCACTTCTCGTGCAATGATATGTAGGTCATCGTAAAACCTAGGGAACGAACATGGACATGAGCCTGAAAAAGAGGGCTGAAAATTGGAAAATACGAATCCTGTCTGTCTACCCTTGGATAAATTCCTTGTCTTCCTTTTACAAACACAGCTGAAAATAATCTTTCTCTACTGTGCAGAGGTGTTATAGCCCAAGTATACCCATACGTGCAAAATATTTTTAAATGAAGTTACGGAAGAGATTGCAATCGTAATAATTTGCAGATGAATGAAAGCTCAGTGTTTTATGGAAATAATAAGAGAAAAGGGAAAAAAAATATATAAGGTGGTACCTCAGAGAAATCTGGGAAGTTCTGTACTGTTAGAGTCATTCGTGAAGTGAAACACCAATAAGAAGCCAAGGTGAAATCAGAGCCTTGTGTAGCACCTGGTGATTACTAACAAGCTTTTAATTTTGTCTGACATTTTAATTATGCTACAACATATATCTGTATTTGTGCAATAAATACGCTACGTATCTATGACAGCTTTATACCCTAATTCTGAGACTCTGTGTGACACATCAGAGAGCTGTAGCGCTGTGACTGATAACATAGCTCCACAGATGACTCAGCTTTACCAAAAGATGTTTCTGAGAAAAAAACCAAAGCCATTCCTGAAAATTAAATGTCCTAGAAGCTACTTATACATACTGAATGATCTCTTTTGCAGGAAAAAAAAAGACACAAAGAATTGCAAGGCACCCTTTTATCTATGAAGGCACCATAGGCCTGTCATAGACACTGCAGGAAGAAATAGGTTGATCTCTGAGCAGTTATTGAAGGGAAAAATGACAAGTGTGTGTTGTCATTGCAGGAGTCTACCTTATGTCATCAACCCAGTAGGATCAGGTGAAGACGTGAGGGCCTTGGGGTGGTAAGTACGGATCTTTGAAAACTAACAGAGGATGAGTGAGACTCCACAAGGCAGGAAAAGCATTTGGGCTTCTAATTTACCTAATGTTTTCCAGTGTTTGAAAAATCAATGCAAGTTCATAACTCTCTATATCATGCAGAATGTGCACCACCATCCGAGGGCTTAAAAAAAGGAATGAAGGGAGTCTTGGAGAATTTTAGATCAGTCAGCCTTGTTTCTTACATGACAAAAACAGAAAATAAAAATCCAAGTATCTACTTTCAAAAAATAGAAGTATCTAATTTCAGGTGCCTGCCTGCAAGACAATAAAAAACAGTTAACATGATAAATTTCAGATCGAATCAATACCCTTTCCTCTTATGACAGTCTAGCAGTCCTGGGCAGATTGTGTAAATCTTGACTTCATATGACCTTTGATCCTGCCTCTTGTGATTTTCCCATCATTATGTAAGGAAATATGATCCAGCTGGGATTTTTCCTGTAGAGTGGTAGCTATTGGATAACTGTCACCCGATGCTGTGGAGGACAGGCAGGTTCTTTTAGGGGTCCTTGGCAGAATGAGGACTGGCCACAGGGTTGTGGTTATAATTAGATACTTATTATTACATTAAAAGTAATAATAATGTATTAATTATCTACAATTTATAGCATGAAGCATAGCTTACAGTTGCACAGATTTTTTGGAATTCTCAGTTCCAGATGATGGATTTTGCCATCTAGCAGCAATTAATTATGGTCCAAGTCCAACTGCCGCCTGATTTTATAGATGGTGTTCCCCATGCTTCCCTGTCTCATGATGGGCATCACCACATCCTGGCAACGCAGCACCTGGGTCTTGATAAAGCTAATGGCCTTATCACCCCATTAGTGGGTGTCCCCACAAGCTGGCACCGGAGAGGAGGAGAGAGAAGCGGGGAGGGCGGTACGTGATCAGAGCACTTGCACGGTAAGGATGGTTGCCTTTATTGTTGCTTATGCTAACCACATTACCAGGGGTCAGGAGCAGGGGGACCAGTCACATTAACTCACAAGTTTGATGCTCGTCTATGTCTTTACTGATAGCTCAAATAATGGAATAAGCAGTGGATTTAGTAAATCACCAAGCTAGGAGGGCTTGAAAGCCCACCAGCTAGCAGGATTTTGTTATGAGATTGTTGTGCCAAGTTGAAAAAATGGTCCCAAATGAAGGAAATGACAGGTAAGGGAAAAATTTGGAAAAGGAATGATCGTGCATATAAATAGCAGCTGAGGAACAGCTGGTTAATTGGGAGTTCTGGGGTAATCCTAGATCACAAATGGATCGACCAACCAGCAGGAAAAAAAAAAAAAAAAAGAAAAAAAAATCCAGTTATGCTAAGATGAATACACAGGAGCATTATACATAAGACCTAGACTATAATCCTTTTGCTCCACTGCTAGTAAGGCTGCAGCAGGGGTACTATTTTATTTGACACCATGGTTTCAAGAATTATGTGAATTCATTGAAAATAGGCCAAAGGATGTTCTAAATTTTAGGAGATACGTTTTTTGATTTGAAGAATTACAGTTCTTTAGGGATATAAGGGAGAGAGGAAAGCCTTGAAATATGCAAAAAAGAAATGCTGGAAAGAGGAGAAGGATAGCTGTCTTCTATGACCACTGCCACTGAATCAGAGGTTAGCTGAGGTTGAAAGGTGGTCCAGCCTCTGCTCCGAGTATGAGCAGCTAAAGCAGGTTGCCCAGAACCATGTCTGGTGAGCTTTTGAGTATTTCCAAAGACGGAGAGACTCAAAAGACTCTCTGGGCAAGCTGTGCCAGGGTTTGACCACCTTCATAATGAAAAAGCTTTGTCTTATCCTCATGTGGAGTTTTCTGTATTTCGGTTTGTGCCCGTTGCCTCCCGTCCTGTCACTGGGTACCCCTGTGAAGACTCTGGCCCATCTCCTTTTCTGCCTCTCATTAGGTACTTAAAGAGATTTGTATAGTCTGCCCCGAGCCATTTTGTTGAGGCTAAACAATCCCAACTCTTAGCCCAGATAATGCAAAAAGTAATAATTGCAGGAAGAATTAATTAGATTAGGCAGAAAGTGAGAGTTTGGATAAATAAGCGCAGGAATAGGCTGCTCACCAATATGAGCTGTGCAATAGCCACCACTGGTGGCTTTTAAGTACAGGTTGAGCAAGATGGGAATGAGGTAATGCGATCATTTCCTTTTCATAACTTCATACAATTTGTTGCAACCATATATATACTTTTTAAATCTTAATCTCTTTACACATCTACACATTTCCTTAACCTTCTTCATGTCCATTCCATTCCGTCTTTCTTCTCTTGTGCCTATACCTATGAAGTACTAGCAGTGGTCTGTGTCGAAGTATAGCACCACCACAGAACTGCAAGTGGTTGGCCAACGGGAAATTGCAACGTTCATGTTACCTTACCCTCCTCCACTGCAGCTCTTCTCTCCGCTGGCTTCTGATTCTTCAGAATGATGGTTTTGGTGCCATGTCCTCGGCTCAGGTCTTGTGAGGGTATTTAAAGTAAACCTGCCTCATTTTCTGTAATGTGCAAATTGAACTTCAGCATCCAGATTCTGCTTAGCAGTGGTCTAACTGGCAAATTTCAGGACAATGAGTGCCTCGTTCCCAACAGTTTTATTTCTTTCTGAGCCGGCTACTGATGCTGTCTTTCTAGGCATCTGTAGTCCAAGCATCCTTTAAAACCTTTTCCAAAGTTTACCAAAAAAATACATTAAAAAAAAAAAAAAGAATAAGCTGTGTAAAGAAAAAATTCACATACAAAATGGCAAAAAAAGACAAAAAGTTAGCATTCCATGTTTTCCTGCTCAGCCACGCTTATTCCTTTACAGAACCAATAGCTTTAAATGTATGGAAAAAAAAAGAAAAGGAAGAAGAGAAAATAAATGTGAGCAAGTCCCCAAGTAACAGTTCAACAAAAATGGCTTCAAATGAGGTTTCTGAGCCCAGCTAGTGCATTATGCATGCAATTGTTCTGTTTGGGTGATTTGATTTGCCTCAAGCCCTAATGTTAACTATCATGAAAAAGATAAATACAGACTCTGTATTTAAAATTTGCTAACAGTCTTAAAATAGATGCTACTACCCTGCTTTTACTCAGCATCCACAGGGAAATGCAATTTAACATTAGCAGCACCAAGTGTGGTCACAGATTTGATTCTCACTTGGAATATATCATTTTATGTAGCTGTGCATCCTTCAGTTTTGTTTAATTTATTTGGATTCTACTTGTGGAAGGTAAAATAGAAACCTGTCACAGCAGTGTAATGCCTGTAGTAACGGGATTCAGAAAGGAACCAACACCACTGGGTTAGCCTCCTGGTACTGCAAATAATTTACTCTGACACTTGTAAACTGGAATAATAGGCACATTTGTTATTCCTGGGGAATATTTGGGAGTATTTTTTGACTGGAAAGCACATTGGAATCGTATAATTAAAATACTAGCTAAATACAAATTGGAGCATACGAAGTTGCCTCCTGAGAGGGAAATTCATTGTAATAATGGGATGAATTTGTGCAGACAGTACTCCATTGTACTTAGTCTGTGTTTTTGCTCTGTGCTTACATGTCCTTTGCTTACAGCCTGGCTTGTTTCAGAGAAGGCTGTATCACCTATTGTATCCTAAGGTTTGAGCAACCCACAGAGTCAGATGATTTCTGACTTCTTGGCAGCTTTTGTTGCTGATATATATCACTGTGATTGGATGCTTTAAAACAGGACATGCAAGCACTCCGTTTCAGGGAAAAAAGTGGCTTATGTGAATCCTGGCCTGGCCTGGCCTCGAGCTATAGCATCCTTGGAAAAAAAAAAAAAAAAAACAAACAAACAAAAAAAAAAACTTATTGAATAATTTATTGTGATTTTGATGTCTTGCTCTTTTAAAATAAGTTCTTTGGAAATCAAAATGTGGATACAGCAGTGAGGGTTGGAAAGGACCTCTGAAGGTCGTGTAGTCCAGCCTTCCACTTGAAGCTGAACTTTAGTAAAAAGCAGAGCTGAAAGTTTTGCATTTCGTTAGCAGAAGCCTCACAGCACAGCTCCCCCTTGCCTTGTCAGGAAAAATTGCTCTGGTACAAAGTGCTGGAACTACTTAACACCTGCTTATGTTTTGTAGTTTGAAGGATTGAAGGGTTTCAGTGATGTCTTGCTGACGTACGCTCGTACAAACAACACCTGAGCTGAAAATGATGCTTACATGCCGTAACAAAGACTGACATCAAGATTACCTGCGCTGGCATGGAAATGCAGACACCAGTGCCAGTCCCTGTTTCTTGTGCTGCTCTCAGGAAGGGATTCTTGCATGCCATAAAACTGCTAAGTTAGAACTAGAACCTGTACCTCTTTGGGCCACAGTGGACATGGATGAAATCAAGAAAATTAAGGTGTCTTGATTCTTTCCTAGATTTTTTTGTTGTTGTTATTGACAGTAGGTACTATAAAAAGCAGGAGGAGGGACTGCTGGCATAGTTCTGCTTCATGAACTACGAGCTAGAGGTTGTGGCATGGAGTGTGTCGGGTCGGGTCATGGCAGCACTCAACATCCAGTGCAGTTGGGCTCGGTGATCTGTGAAGGGCCCTTCCAACCAAGCTGTCTACCCTGCCCTACCCTACCCTACCCTACCCTATGCTAGTCTACTCTACTCTACTCTACTCTACTCTACTCTACTCTACTCTACTCTACTCTACTCTACTCTACTCTACTCTACTCTCTACCCTTCCCTACTCTCCCTACCCTACCCTAAACTACCTTGCTCTGCTCTGCTCTGCTCTGCTCTATTCTGTTCTGTTCTGTTCTGTTCTGTTCTGTTCTATCCTATTCCATTTTACTCTGCTCTGGTTCCTCGCTCAGCCCGTGCCCCCCCGCCTTTTCGGTGCCCCCCCCCCGGTGCCCGCGGCCATCCGTGGTTGCGACTTGCCCTCTGCCGGCCGCCGGCGGCCGCTCGCCTCCCGGTGCGACGTCACGCTGCTGTGACGTCATAGGCGAAGCTGGGACACCGGCATGAGGGCGAGGGGCAGCTTTTGGGGCCAAATCCCCTTATCGCCTCCCCGTAATGCCGCGGCACCGGCTGGCCCAGAGGAAGAGAGCTCTGTGACCAGGTAAAGTCACTCGGCGTACGCTGGGTTTCGTGGTGGTGCTGTACCAGCAGGTCTTCTCCGTGTAGCTGTGTACATCTGAAATTATCACATGCTGACATCTTTAGTTCCTTCCCCTGACTGGAGTTTGCCGTTATCGGAGCAACGTGGAGCAAATGAAGTCGGTGGGAAACGCGTTTCTTGGCTCAAGCCACAGGGAACGTCAGCTCTTTAGATTTCACGTTCGAAAGCTTGGCTTTGCCAAGACCTGCCTGCTGCACGGCACCTGCTGGAACCACACACCGAACCGGCCATGTGAACCGCCACAAAAGCTGGTCTTTCCTTCCTCTGCCCTTCATACAAATGTATCGGGGATCTGTTCCAACTCCTGGCAACAAAGGCAGCTTCAGCTATGCGGTCCTTGAGACTGAAAATACACCAGGGAAAATCCTAAGCCTGAAAAACTCCCTTGCTTTCCTGCCCTTGCGTGAGGGGAGTGTTAGAGGAAAGGGTGCATCAGGAGTGGATGGATCGGGCACTGACAGCAACTGCTGGGGACTCGTGGAGAGTTCCCAGCGGAGAATTTATGGGGGAAAAGCAAAAACATCACCCCACGATGCTGGGAGAATTTCACTGCCTGGAAGAAAGAGCTTGGATGGCACAGAATTTGTGTTGCCTTAGCTGAGACGGGTGTCTGGAAACACCTAGGTAAGTTACACCTCAGCGCATTTTTTTTAAACTGATGAAAATCAAAAGGCATGACATGATAAAGAAATAAAGTAGAGGCTTATCTGAAGAAAGTTCGATACAAATTCACGAATAATAAAGAGGTGGCTGAATTCCACACCCTTCATTCAATAAAAGCACAAATCGAGATGGGAGGCTGTAAACCTTACCTCGAAGAATATCGATACAGTGCCTGATTTTGTAATGCATTGCTTATTTTCCTCCTATCGAAAAGTCAAGCTTGCCCCATGAATGCTAACCTGCTCAATAAGCTCAGAAGGAAATATCACCGAGAATAAGCTGCCTGAAACTCCACCGTCGCTCAGCATTGCTGTGCTTTCATTCACCCTCCTTTCCCTCAGCTAGGTTTGTGCTCAGATTCAAGCCTGCAGGAAACGAAGAGCTGCTGCTAGTGTTCAGCCCAGCCACGCTGCTAGAGAGGTGCTGGACCCAGAGGCTTGCATGTCTTTTGGGGCAGGTAGAGGTCGATGGACAAGGACTGTCAGGGGAGGTAAGCTGGGGAATAGGCTTAGGGAGGAAAGAGCCACAGAAAAGAGTTAATGGCCCTCTTTTTGGTTTACAGCTTGAAAACCACACTCTCAGCCCTCTGCCAGGGGATTGCTGTCTTCATTCAGATCCCAAACCGAAATGGTTATCGTTCTTATGTGAAGCTTCAAGCCTGCCACGTGCAAGTAGGGTTCTCTAAAACCTCCTTTGGAACCCAAATCTGAAAGCGTCCTTTAAGATGCTGGATATCTCAGAGTTGTCTCTTGTAGCTAGGACTGCAGGAACCCGCGGCTTCCAGACCTGCATTAACCCGACACCTTTCACGAGCTTTAAAAAAATCACCGGAATGTAGGCATCTACCAGAGCCTGCCACCACCGCCTGTGAGCATCCTGCCAACATGTTTACTCACTGCTGTAATGAACACATGCAAGATTAGAAAGTTGGTTGAAGTATTACTGGAAACCATTTTCCATCACAATCCTTTCAGCTGTTTTACGAGGCCCGCAGGAGGAAATTCCGCCTTTGGGCTCCGAGGCTGCTGCCCGTGGTGGCACGGGAAGGCACCGAGCTCCTCCGCAGATGGCTGCACCGCAGGTGGCTCTGAGAGGAGCACACAGCACCTGCAGCGACGTGAACAAAACAGAGGGAAGGACACAGCCTGCAGCACTTCTTCTGTCAGTGCCACGCCACGAGCTTCAGACTACGTTTGCCCGTTGCACAGCTGCATCAAAAAATGAGTTGGGCTTGGGTGAGTTAGGCCGGTTGCAGTGCAAAGCAGAGGCAGAGGGTGAACCCGAACCCAGGGGTGCAGAGAGGCAGTTCCTCTGCTCTGTATAACATACGTCCTACCTATAATTTCCCAGTCATATATAGTTTCTGAGTGTAGTCAGGCACAAACTATTTAAGGCAGGGATTCCCTATGCAATTGTGTTATGCAACAATAGTGATGTGTCTAATTGTTACTGTAAAAAAGAAACACGAGTCTAATGATGATGATTGCCATGATTTCTGCTTTCCCAGGTAGTGCATATTTTCTGTGAAGTAATCAGGGACTTGTTGCTAGGCAGTTAATATTTAAGGTACCTTAAATATTTTAATGTGCCTGTGCCTGCTGTTCCTAGGCACCACTATTTGTTTGTGTTATCGTTACACAACCCTCTCTACCTTATATCCTTTGTTCAGCCTAATCTGATGGATCCATACAGTTCAATTTCAGTCCTCACACTTTTATTCGCAGAGTAGCAGATGAAAGCAACTGCTGTAAAGAGTGATAAAACCTCTCTGGTGCAGATTTGTTCTGTGTCAGGACGTCTTTGGTCGCTGCCAGTTTCTCTTTCTTTGCCCAGTCTTCAGAACTGAATGAAGCTGAGTAACTCAAATAAGGCCATTGAACAACTTGTAAATGGTAGAGCTGCTGTGTACCTTCAGCACCCACTGCAGATGTGTACGTGTCCCAGAAGCACAAAGTTCAGAGGTTTGAGTAAATCACTGGATTTGGGTATTTTGGATGGAGAGGAGCCCGGTTCGGATTGAATTACAGTTACTTTCATCTTTGTCCTCCTCCCAGGCACGTTCTGTCTTAGGGTTGGCGTGGTGTGTAGGCATGTAGAAATGTTAATAAAGGTTTGAATTTAATGGCTGAGGATCGAGATCACCTTCAAATGTAGATGTAAACTCGGAGTTGAGCTATTGCCTTGTTTTTTGACCAAGGTCTCTAAATTTTTAAGAGAAATCGTCACACACGAGTCTGCTGTATCTCATTTGTTCATAGGAGAAAATGGGCTGAGAGAAAGAAAAAGGTTTCGTGGCAGTTGGGGGGGTAACTGAGGTGAGCAGGGATGAGAGATAAGACAAGAAATTGTGAAACAGAGGGATGATCCTGGGGACCATGTAAGCACTGACTGACACCTACCGAAATGCCCAGCTAGGGATATGTATGTGTTACGACTTCATCGATCCTTTGGAAGTAAAAATCTCCGTGTTCTGGGCAGCTCAGCAACACTGCTTGAGGTTTTTCTTGGTTTAACACCAACTTTATTTAAAAACAGAGAATTTCCCACTGAGTTCAATGTTATGGCTCTTGCTAACAGGTCATATGCCCTGAGCTGTGTGCTGGGGGAGGCAGGAGGCACTGTAGACTCTTTGTATTCTGGCCATAACCAGGTGCCGCAGGAAGTACAGTAAGGCCAGGGAAACTTCCACACCTCGTTGTTGCTAAATTCAGTGTATTTCTTCTGTTTTAAAACTAAGATACCCCCCCCCCCCACCTTTACTTGAAATGGATTTCAAATTCAGGAAGGCAGCTGACCAGCCCTGCAGACAGATGTAGTAATGCGAGTAATGGCACTTCAAATTTCATTCCATTTTCTTGCCCGCTTACCTCATTTCCTAGAGAAGGTCCCCATTCACATTAGAAGCCATTACTTTCGTGCCTGTTCAGTCTCAAGCCTTTTTACCAAGACTCCCGATGATGTTATCGGGCAGTACAAGTTCTACCTGTGCTGGTTGGGGAGCGCACGTCGCCGAGACCGCGCAGTGCTTGTACAGATGGCAAGCGGCAAGGCCCTCCATCTTCTGCATTCAGCTCTGAAATGCGAAGCGTACCTTGGCAGATGGGGGTGCCTTTTGACTTCCTTTTTGGAAATATGCATGGAAACACACTTTTTTTTTTTTTTTTTGTAAACTTTAATTTAATGTGAAATCTTCTGCCTGCCCTGCAGTTCGCTGCTTTGGGTGTATATAGGTAGGGAAGGCCGGACCTCTTCCTTCTTTTTGTGGAGATTCCCAACTTGCAGAGGCAGCAGTGGAAATTCTGGTGGGCAATAACCCTAATTTCTACCCTCTATTTTTTAAACTTGCCTATTTATAAATTCTGGAAGGGTATTTGACAGAGAATTGGTACATGTTCCACTGCTTTGTAACCAGCTTGTTGCCCATCTGAAAATAACTCTTGCTTTGGATGCCACTGGCTGGCGTTCGATTACATTTGTATCTAGTATTACAAAGCGTGGACAGCCCGTTGGCATTCACGTGGTGGTTCACGGGAGTGTAGGCTGATACCACGGGCAGTACTATGAATGCGTTGTTGTTTGTCTGGAGCTGGGAAGTCCAAATTACCCGGCAGAAAAGGGTCATTGTGCAGCAAGGCTAACGTGTCCCGGTGTCACACACTGATCTTTAAGCAAACCATTTGTCTTGAGATAAGCTGTTGAAAGAGATTAGTTCGTTTGGATCTTCCCTACCATTACGAGATGCTTTTTCTCCCCATATAATTAAAGGGCAAAAGTGCCAATAAAATGATTTTATTGATGCTAAAATTACTCTTTTCAAGTTTCATTTATGACAGTACTATGTCCAAAGAAACATTTGGATTTTGAATCTCAATATTGATGTTAAAGCCCTAGGAAATCTTATTTAATAATTATCGTATGGCTTGTCTGTTTTCTACAGCCTGCTCACATTAGCTTCTTCTAAAATCCTTTTCACCTAAGAGGCCAAAAACGTCATTGCTCAATGCTGGCTTTTGTAATAGACCAAAGCCTGATCCAATATTAAATGTTTACAGCTGACGATTTGGATTTTAGTTTCATTAGACACCTACATTTCATCACTTGGACACAACAGGACCGAAAACCACAGGGGTTACTGCCCATAATTAGTCCTTTAATCCGAGCCTGTTTGCCATGAGATGTCTGTGGACATCTTAGAAGCCCGTGGTGCAGTGGTGCCTTTATCTGGTTACCTGCGTATTTGCAAAGATCAATATTTGCACATCTAAGGAGAGAGAAGAAACACCTTGCAGATTAAAATCTTGTAAGTAAACTTAGACTAACATTCATCTTCAGCAGCTGTATGCCAGCCACCAGGAGCTTTTTATTACTTCAGCTGTAATTTTAAAAAGTAAATAGTGCCCCCCCCCCCCCCCATGATATCCTCTCTGAGGATGCTGAGCCCAATGTGCTTCCCTGGGCTGGCTGACATTGCTGCTGTGCCTGGGCTTGGAAGTAACACACAGCCCAGATATGGGGCTCGCACCTCCCACGGGAGGAGAGTCGGCACCTGGCACCCAGGGGTGCCGCGGCTCTGCCTTGGGGTGCTCCTGGGGCAGCGTTAGGGTCTGCTGCTCCTGCCGCAGGCTGCGGGATGATTTGGCCATGTGTAAATAGGCAAAATGCTATATTTATAGGAAACACAATGCCTCGCTGCTGTGGTAGTTTAAATATAGAGAACAGGCCACTGCTGGCATTTAAAATATCACTAGCTGGACAAGATAGTGCAATCAGAAAATAGCCCGAGCTTTTACTGTGATTCTGCGTACAGGCTTCTCATATCCCTCTTGCTACTTTGAAATGAGTTGAGGCAGTATCTTTCACTGCCTTTGGGAGTATTTGCTTAGTGACTAAATTAAATACTTCACGATTCAAAATGAGTAACAGACCGCTTCATTTTCTGTTATTGGAAGTCTTTGGGTTCTTTTCATTTATGGAAAGGGCTACTGCAAGTGCAGCATGTGTATTTGAGCACCTTGTGTGTACATTTTTCTGTTGCGCGTGGCTGTAGTAGAGCAGTAATGGCACGTCATGTCGTTCTTATCACTTGTTACCTCATTACTTTCCACCTAGGTTTCAAAGCCACATTTTCACAGCCAGTCACTCGGGGTCAATGCATTGACCCGTGAACAGAAATGCAAGTCAGGGAAGGAGCCTCCTCCTGTCTGCCAGCTCACCGCATCGTTGGTGCTGATGCAGGGAAGCCGCAGGCTCCGCACAGACGCCTGATCAGAAGCTTTCAGGGAGTAGGTGGGAGTCTGCACCTCACCTGCCTCCTCCTTCCCTTCTCCTCCTGCCCAGCCTGTGCGCAGGACTCGTAGCTCCGCTGATGTGTCAGGACATACATGCTGGACTGGGTGTAGTTTAGTCTTGAGCAACAGAAGAAACAAAGAGAGCCTATGACTCAGAGCAGCACTCCTCCGGCCAGGCAGCTCCAGATGCACTTTCCCTTATTAGGACAGATCGGGAAACCTTTCCTCCTTCCGAGCGGTACCCGGCCCTGCAGTACCACCACGGACTTTAAGAACCATCTCTTAAAGAATTGCTTAGCAGGATGGAGCTCTAGCATTGCTCCTTTAAAAAAAAAAAGGAAAAAAAAAGCTGTAATTAAATTTGACTCCACCTACCGTGAGCAACGCGAATAGTCTAACATGAATCAGGCTCCATTAGCGGCGGATGACATACATCTTTTAAAAGGATAGCACCTGTTTAACTTCCTGTAAATAGTATGTTTTTATGACTGTAATCTGAATTTGTGCATTGCCATCTCAGCTAATGAGGTAGGTTTGATCTGAATGACCTCAGTGGGCTACTGAGGGAAACCAGAAAGAGGTGCAGCCTCACGCAGCCCTGTGCCTCCCCCAGACCTTGCCTGGAGCTTCAGTGGGAGAACCTACAGCTGATTTTCTTTGATTTAAGTATTTTTGTTACATGATGTCAGAGCCGTGTGTCC